>JAWWEV010000001.1:105114448-105151529 GCA_035583235.1 Hafferia zeledoni | reverse complement strand
TTCTTTCTCCTTTAGCTGGTTGGGGGGGGGGGGGAAGAACCCTTTTCACTCTGTCTCGGACAGTTGGCGTTTTGCCAACTCAACCCAAGACAAACTAAAAAGTTTTCAGGTCCAAATAGTTACATACTTGACTCATGGAAATAGCCTGACAGAGAAAGTTTAGAAGCTACATATTAAAACCGGAGTAACCTAAGAAATGTTCCACATATGACCACGTAACAATCTTAACTCACAATGACAGACACATAATCCATATTTCAATACATCTTGGAGTACTATTTCTCAAACATTTTGAATGTACCATACTCCTTCAGGATCATTAGTCTTTATGGAGCCTTTCCTAAACCATCAGTTGGCCAGGGAACAGGTGACCAACTGCTTTTACTTAAAACAGTTCAGTTTCTCTCATGCAGGGAAATAAGAAGCCCCTGTAAGTACTGACTGACAGCACACAGACATCAAAGTCCCCCCTCTCCCAGAAGCTGCTCTGTCCCTGGTTAGCTCTGCCCTGCACTCCCCACCTCCCTCGTGCTGCAGGGACCTACTGCTGCTTTTCCCATTCCCAATCCTGAAGGAACTGTAAGAGTGTCCCCAGTGAGTCAGCATATTATTTTTGCTTTTTCCCTCTAAACAATGACTGTAATTAATATTTAATATATACTATCTAAAATTCTTTTTCATGTTTTTAAAACTCTTTGAACTTTTCATTAACTCCCTTGGAAGCTGCAATATATAGTTTGAGAAACATTGCTCCAGAAAAAAACATAGTTTTTCAAAGTATAAGCAAGACCAATACAAAATTTTAAATTCTATTATCTTTGTACAGTATTTGCATCAGTAAATAAATTTTACTGCCAATATATTTTTCATATTGGATCAAGGCTATGACAATTCATTGCACAAAATGTTTCCAATAAGATAAACTTTTCATAAGAAGAACCATGACATGAAGTAATGAAATACTGTAACTAATTCAGTCAGAATCCTTTTTAACAGTGCTGCAAAGAATGCCCAGTTCCCACGCAGCTGAAAGATAACTAAGTAAATTAAGAGCAAAGAAGTTAGCATTTTATTCAAATTTAATTATTAAAAAGTGCAGGATCATTAATTCTAATCATAAATGATGATTATAGCATTGTCTCCAGATGAATGAAGGAGTAAGGAGTAATCAAGTAAGGAAGTATACTAAATAAAAATAATAAAAGTTGCATTTTCTTTTAAACAAAGGACTGTTGTTATTGTTGCTGTTGCTTCTTAGGAGGCTGAAAAGCTGGATATATCACAGGGAAATATGATGTAATCCAAAACAAACTGTTAAAAAAACTGCAGATACTGAGCTGCTGGTGATTTTGTAGATTTAATCCAATACAAAACAGTACAGTGAACTATTTGGATATACAAAAGGTGACATTTAAATAGCCTTGGTGAAGGAACAGTCAGAAGGGTTTTTTCCAAGTCAACACACAAGATGTGGCTGTCAGCTGGACCTGCCCCCAGCCTCTCTGGGATGAGGAAGAGCCTTTCCACCCATTCCGGCGGGTGCGCTCTGAATTAACCAAAGCATGGCACATGTTGCTCTAGCACTCCTTTTCTGTATGATAAAGAAACCGGATGAAGAATCTTCCACACTGTAGTAAGGTCCATTTTCTTTCTGACTAATAAACAAAATATTTTCCAGAAGGCAAGGAAGGACTTTGCAGGTAGGCTCTTGCTAGTGTGATGATAGTGACTTACATAAAATTTCGTATCTTCCAAGAATCTTCTCTGTTGAACTTTCCATCCTTGTTCAAACAGCACCTCAAGGAACCTTCCTTTGAAACCTCCCCAAAATAACACAAAGTGGAAATGAGAAATAAAACAGACAATACAGAGTAGAGGATATTTATTAAAGTTAGGTTTTGAACCAGACAAAAATTTGGAGAGTTCAAAGATAAAGTCACCTCTACGTCAAATAAGAAAATTAAAAGAAATTGAAAGTTAAAGTTAATTGGTTTGTTCACCACATTCAGGATCAGTCAGAAAGACAAACACTGAAAACTGAAATACCATTCTAAGTTCCCACACAAGGGATCAGACTATCAAAACAAGTAACTGAAAAGCAAATTTAGTAAGGTTTGTCTTGCAGGCATAATATCTTAATATTTATGGTACAGCACCATATTAATGATACTTTCAATTGCAAAAGGCAACCACTGAATTCCCCAAGGCTATGGCTGCCTTATTCAAATGTTATAAAAGCAAGAATGAAAAACACAGGCTGAAAAATCCCTTAACTTCACGAATTTGGACATGATTCCAAAATGCATCACAAGAGAACCTTGATTATCAGTGAGAGGTTGGATACTGTTGGATATTAAAACAGACAAGCAACTGACTGAAAACAGAAAAAAACCCTGCAAACAAACACCACCTTAATCAGGATACAAGCAGGAGAAAAACAAAGAAAAAAGTGTTTTTTATTTCTGTAGTGATTGACCTTAGAGCTGGAATTAATGCATTTATAAATACAAACTCATTATGTAATGATGCATAATATAGCCATGTGCTAATTATATTATTTTACTGTACATCAAGCCATTCAATATCAGTTTTGGGACTGTTACACAAGATGCATAATTCTGCCTCTTTCTTTCCCCTAACTCTTCACATTTATTCCAAGAATATCTGTGGAAAAAAATAAATATACCATATTCTAATAAAAAGAAAAAAAAAGAACACAAAGAATTAATACTTATGTAGCCTGCATTTAACTCCTAATTCATGGCAACAGCGTGATGTGAAGGCAGAACTGTTCCAAGTAAACAATTGAACACTCGAAGAATCATTTATGCCAATTAAAAGGCAGTTAATATACGAATGATCTAAAAGTTTTTTCCAGACATGGAGGCCACAAAAGTTTGGCCGAGATGTGGCTAATCTAAACCACTAACACTGGACAGTAAGCTCTTAAAAGTTTCACTGTCAAAGTGTACAATTTAACTTCTAGGATGCCCTGTCACTCACACACCAAATTACTTGATCCACTGGTAGTACCTGCATATTGCTTAAGTGTAAGACTCATCGTGCACTTTCCCAGCTTACAGGCATATTTAGTATCTCTCCATTAAGTCTAGTTTGTCATGTAGCTGCAATTGGCAAATTTCATGTTATTTATAATTACTGTCTAAACAAGCAGAATGCAATTTACCAATAATGCCTCAACATTATTCACTTTAAGCCAAAATTAAGTTCTGAAGGTTCTCAATTACAACATCACAATGTAAATTTTAATGAAAATGAGTTTCCTAAATTAATTCACTGAAATATTTACCTTCTACATCCACGGCATCAGCTGTTAAACATATTCATTGGTGGGATGCATACAAAACCTCAAGTCTCTGCTTTTGTGTCAGCCTCCTTACATTAGGGCAAACTTCCACCTTCCCACCTCACTCATCGCAATATGATTAGGATGTGACACCATATTTTCCTGTGTTCAATCTATTTACAGAACCAAAAAAACCACAGCAGTCATTTTGCTGCTCCTATTTCCCATTTTGTCATAATTTCATTCCCATATCTCATTCTACAGTCTTTTGAATATTTTGCTCATGTTTTGCACTTGAACAGAATTATTACTGAGTCATAATTTCCTTATAGCTTGTGTCTGTTGAATAATACATATGATTCAATTAACTCTGGGATGGCAGCACAGTTGTAATGTTCTCAATTATTTCAAGACATTCTGATATGGGAAAAACGAGTTATCATAACCTCCTCTGTTTGCAAAGGTGATGTAAGTACTGCTTTCTTTTATGTTTTTTTGCTATTTGCTATGACTTTCCCCCTCTCCTCTCACATTACCTCCCAAGCTCCTAATAAAGAATTGCCCCTTTATGCGAATCAGGAACATAAGAAACTTCATACCAGTCAAATGGCCAAATTCCACTCGCCAAACATAGTTTTTCTGAAGATTTTTTTCAGAAAATTTGTTAAATAAACCTAACTTCATATTTTTACAGCTATAAAATTACACTGCACTCTGAGTGCTTTTGCTCTTTGTTATTGATAATATGTACAGCACAGATTTCACACTTAGGGTACATTTAAACTTTAACATCAGCTGACTTTAACATCTGTTCAGCTCTGATCTCCATAAATCAACAACAGAAACTTCCACATTATGCAGCTTCTGAAGTTTGTCTGCACTTCTCCCTGGAGCTTTGTCCACACTCCTCCTACTTAAGAAAACTGTTGTTTCTCACACTAAAATAATAAATTACTAAAGACACACATATGCCCACTGTACACATAAGCACTGATTGAGGTTCTGGCCTTTTCCTGCTGTCATGTTTGATAAAATCAGAATATCACCATGATACCAAAATTATATCTGTAGTGTTTAACAGTATCTCTGTACTCATATTAGCCTTGAAAATATTAATATTTTTTATGCTATCAGCAAGAAAATCGCACACCAAAACCAATACTCCCATTGCTTCCCACTTCACAAGTCAGTAATATTACAGAAAAACACTCTTTAGGGTCAGTGTCATCCAATACAGATAATCTACATTCAAGCTGGCTATTCAGACTCACTTCATCATCAAATGCAGAGAAAGAGGCATGTGCAGGGCCAAATTCACTGTGTCTAAGGTAGATCAGTCTAAAATAGGCTGAGATGAATGAACCAGGGCCTGCTAATGTAAGTCTGCTGGCCAAAGGGAGCACAAATGAGAAACCTGAATGACAGGTAGATAAGTACATAGTAGATACCTAAAGTTAGATCAGTTGAATAACACCCTATTACCTGTCAGAAACTTCTGTTGTGGTGTCTTCATTGTAATTATTCTAGTGGCAAATGATAAAATGAAACAAAAAGGAGTATTCAGGACAATGGTCCAATTCACCCAAAGAAATACCAAGTTCACCCAAACAGGATTTAGATTGAAAGCATTTGACCCCATTTAAAGCAATGATGTGCATTTTCAATTTGTATTTACATTCTCATTAAAGCTATCATAAAAGTGCAGCCTTCAAGTATGGACATCCATGCACTCATGTCATGCATGCACATTTGCAATTCTATGTTCAGGCACTAATAAGATCTTCCTGGTTGAAAGATTTTATCACATGTTTAGTCAGGTCTTTATATCTGAACGACTAAGACATCTCAATAATTTAAAAACTTACTCAGTTTAAAAGACTAAGATGCATTTAACTTTTATAAAACATATATATATATGTATGCATATATATATAAATATAAATATAAATAAATAAATACATACATACATACATACATATTTAAAAGAAGTTCTTTATGGCATTAGATCCTTTTAGGTATCTCTTAATATTTAAATAGAAAAGACCACAGCTAATGACAGTGGCACCTCCATATCTCATTTTCCTTTTGTCCAAACTTTGCAGAAGTCTTTTCTCTTTCAAATGTACTTAATTTTTAACTAGAATTTTTACTGTGATAATAAAAAAGTCCCAAAGAATGCACAGTTTATGCAAAGAAAATAAACTTCTAAACATTATTCTACCTGAACTGAATGGAAAAACAGATTATTTGTTGGTTCCATCTGTTGGTTACATGACTTCATCAGTCTCAACATAACTTTTATTTCCTAGAGTAATCCATCACAGTGACATTTTATCCTAGAGTTAAACATGAAAGCTTTAATGAAACCATTCCATGTTGTCAGCACATTGCAGGCTTACTAAAATTAGGTGCTCAGCCAGACACCCTGTGCTACACCTCCTTATGTGCAAAGCTTCAATCTCAGGAACAACTTTGACACAAATACAACTTTAATTACATGAGGAAATCTGAAGGTCAACTTATTTATCAAATACAATCACCTTACAAATTTTCCTATAACTCCATGAGTGATCAAACTAAGAACTCAAACAGTTTTCTCCCTGCTTTTTTTGAGGTTATATTGTACTGAGATCTTCCCAAGACATCAAACTAAAATATATCCATTTGTGAAGCATGCTTGTTTTCTCTTACTCAGAAAAATTATCTAAGGCTCCTTTTCTGCACTGTAGAACACTGGGATAATTACTTCTTAACTTTGAAATGTTCTAACAGGTTTAATTTCAATTAAGCCTATGAGAACAAACTGCAGAGAAATAATTTCAGAAACAATTTTTTCAAAGTATACAAGAGTAAATCCATATGCTGCTGAGGATGAAGCACAATAAAGCATCATTGAGATAATCTATAGTTAAAATGATGGTGTATGACTTATGATTAAGCTTCATTACCTGCAGAGCAAGGGGCTTCCATCTCATATTTTTCAGTAAAGCTGGTGCTGAGGTAAGCATGCTCTGAGGTCGCTTTTTCAAAGTTAAGATAACACCACTCGGATCCTCTCGTAGTGCATTCACCAAATTTTTCAACTGCCACCCCACCTGGTAACCAGTAAAATCATTACAATAAAATTGAGGTACAGTATTCAATATGTAATGTTCCCTTTTAAAATAAGATTAGTAAAATAACATAATAGGAGTGTATATATATATACATTAAAGGAGATTAACTCTAGAAATGTCAAAAATTAATTACTGCATAAAAATCATGTAAACTAAAATAATTATTACAATGCATTAAGATGTATATGCATCATTTCAGGTTTTAGAATTAATAAACTACTGTTAGTTCACTGCAAATGCACAATTAAATCTCAAGGTGTTTTCAAACTTAGCTCTGGTACATAGACGTTAGAGACTACAAAGTTAAAAAGGCCTGGCTTCTGCATTGGCAGTTCATTTCAAAACTGAGCATTTTGTACTTCATTTTTACTATTTCAAGTCCACTAACCACATGGAGTCATACGTTACTACTCCTAGCAGCTTATGCAAGCACAAACCAGTTCAGGAAAATCTTCTACTCTTCACACTGTGATAAAGTCAGGAAAAAAAGGCCTTTTTTAAAAACAGTACTTCTTTCAGGATGATTTCAGAAACAAATACAGTAAATCAATGAGAGAAATTTAGTCCAGTCACTATTTGAGTAGTAGCCCAAAGCAAAATTTTCCTAATTTAATTACAGCATTTTGAAATATTCTAAAATTAAAAACTTGACTAACACGGAAAGCAATAAGTCTTTACTTATAAATGCAGGATACAACTTTCTGAATAATTTACTTTGCAGTTTTGAAAAAAATACTTCAAATATTAAAACATTGTAACTCATGACAAGGATTCTAAGTCTGAATAATGCCTGATTACTAGGTATCTATTGTGAAAGGTTTAAGATGTTAAATCCCTCCATTTTCAAGTTTGGCACCTAAACTGGCAATACATAGAATCATATATCCCTTGAGAATCTTAGCCTGTAGAGTCAGAAAGTGATTATTTCTGTAAACTTGACATTTTTCCTACCTTTTTTTTTTGTCTCTCCCCCCCCAAACAAACAAGAAAATTTTCCTGATGTGTAAGTTACAAATATTTTCCCATTTTCACTATGTGTACAAGAACAATATTAAGAAGAAAATTATTCATTTGAGAAGTGAGAAAAAAAAAATCTAGAACTCTGAAGTGATACGGTAACATCACTGTAAAACAGTTACTTTATATCATGTCAGTATATGAGAAAAAATCAAATAGGCAATGTGAGCAATGAGACTGCAGATGGTCTTTATCATTGGCATATGCAATATGACAAAAAAATGTATTTTTTACCAATTAAGCACAATAATGATATGTAGGTTGTTGCTACTTACTTTTCACCTTATTCCCTATTACACTGAGCCTCACTTTGTTTGTTTAATATCACTTATTTTAAGAATTGGTACTCCCATATGAGCATTACACATAAGCCAACACTAATGCTTACCAAAACCCCAAAACCCAGACATGGCTTAAACCTCATAACTCTTTCCTCAGCTCCTGTGAAACTACCTGTCCTGTTTTCACCACGAAGTTCATTATATCCAGCATGCCCTTCTACAGGAATACTGTTGTCTGCAAAGGAAAGGGTATTGACAACATGCATCTTTATAGAATATGCTTCAGCTTCCACAGAAGCCTTCCAAGCAGGCTGAAATTCTCATTTCAGTCCAATGGGCTAAGCATATGGCTATCATGCTTTGAACAAAATGAAACATTAGTGTAATCAGCTCTAGCTCAATTCCTACATCTGCCAAGGTCTCCACTGTGTTTCAACAGAAAATGAAATATCTCTGAGTAACTGAAGTATCTCTGAGTTCAAGCTTTGTGTCTTGACATTTTGATATAATAAAAAAATACCTTGCTATTCACAAAACTGTTTTCTTACTTTTACACTTCTACCACTGCTTAGAAACAATATATTGTCCATAGTTACATAATGTCACTGTGGGCATATGCAAGGTTGGATTTGCTACCCAAAAGAAGGAATTAAAGTCTACAGTTTATGTAAGGTACCTCTGTACATAAGCTACTGCACACTGTAATTCCCTGATGTAACAACTCAAGATGGGTTACTGGAGAGGAATCCTTCTGCTGAATAAAACAGCACAGGGAGCCCTGAGGAGAACATGATTTGGCCTCAATTAGGGAGTCAGAATGTAAAATTCTTCTGATTTAAGTTGGTAGGATGCTGCACTGTGAAAGCTGTGCTTTAAAACCATCTGTTTCCTCCCTGAAATATCCAGACAAATAGAAACAAAATTAGGGCTTTTTTGGTTATGCTAGCATTTAAAAAATTATTTTAAATACAGTTTCATACTTTGCAGAGATAACGTGTATCTTGTATTTGAAATGTGCCTTACATTGCAATAAACGGGAGATTATCCAGTCTACGAGAGTTAGGGGGATTAAAAAAAAAAAATCACTTCAAAGCACTAAATCTGATGTATTTAATTTAGAAGCTCATGAATAAAAACAATTCAACTTAACTTTTCACAGGGAAATTCTGAGTTTACTATAAATTTCAACTGAAGTTCATCTTCTGCTTTTACTTAGTTCCCTGAGAGAAGTTTTCTGGCTGTTCAGACAGGCCTTGAAGGCTTCTCATGATTTGAACAGACATTATTAAATTGGGCTAAGAGGAACAAGTCACATAAGAGATAGTCAACAATAAATGGAAGGAAATCCATGTCCACTTAGGAGGCATGGTTTGCAGTTCTGACATAGTTCAGATCCTATCAAAACTCATATCAACACAGACAAAATAGAAGCAATTTTATTTGAAGAGGTCAAGTTGGAAAGAAGAAAAGGCACTGACCATATCTGGAACTGAAAACTGTTTTCCAGAAATTCACTTTAGTGATATGCAATCTGCACTTACTTTTAAGCAAGATTTGATTTTATTCTCTCAAAGAGCCCCCTACTCATTACCATGACAGTTATCAATTTTCAACTTCTTATAATCACGTGTTTGGGCAGAGCTTTCAAAGTCCCTATGGCATCTTTTTATCCTGCCCACATACTGCAAAAAAGGACAGTAACAAGCAAGTTGCATTACTGGTTCGAAAGTTCAATAGACACATAAAAGGACTGTATTAGCAGACAACTTCACTTATAATAAAATAACTTGAGCAATTAATTTTGAAAACTGTGTACTATGCTGAGCAGGTGCCCATTTTTGAAGACCAAGGAAGTTACTGTTGTTTGCTTTAAAATAAATCAGCACTGTTAAACCAGTGCGATTTAGAAGAAGCAGTCAGGAGGTCTCTTTGGTGGGAGCCTAAGCCCAACACTGGGTTTTGGTGCCCGGTGCCTGAATCACTGCTGGCTGCCAGTGCAGCTCTCAGCCAAGCACAGGGAGGGATGAGAGTGGCCGAGGGCAGCCTGTGGTGTGCCTGAGGGGTTGTGCTGAGCTGGTTTTGCCAAGGAGATTACAGCAGCTTTGCTGGAGGAGTCTACTACTAAGGTAAAGGGTAGGGGTAGGGGTAGCTCACATCTGTGTCACCTAAAGACCAATAGCCCAAGGTCAGATAAGCAGGGCTGCTGGGGGTGGCATGGGCAGGGACACTGCTGTCCCAAAGTGGAGGGCAATACCCTGTGAAAAGAGAGGCAAGCCTGTAGACAGGGTACCTACAATATCAGCGTCAGGCCACCTCCAAATTTCTCATTCATCCCACCACGACATTCTGAGAGCCTGTGGCCAGGCTGGGAAGCATCACCAGAGTGCTCCAGAGACAGTCAGGGCCACCCAGGTTGCTTCATACAGGAGCCCTGCACAGCTGCACCCACCTGTGACACATCCTTCTCATCTCCCCTGCCAAGTACCCATAACTCCACATCACAGAAAGCTTTAGCACAGGGTGCTGTTGGAGATCTCCCATCCACCACCTGGGAAAAGAAGATGCCTCCATGCAAGCTGAGATTTATTTTAAAAGACCCCAATGTTTCTTTGGCTTGCAGCAAGCACATCTGGATGATAATGTTACAACAGTCTGAAATTAAACTTTTATTTTTAATTCCTATTCTAAATTGCCAAGAACTTTCAACTTTTTAAATAATTAAAGGTTACTCTTCAATAATTACTTTTTCCCCCAGATGAATCTATTGCACTCTTTATGATAAGCTCAGAAAACTGGTAGTAATATTCCCTTTTTCTGAAAGTAAGCATGACCATTCATTGAATCTTTTCTTCACGCAGCCACACTCATGAGAGTATTCTCAAGCTCCTGTGCTCGTTCCTGATTACTGCTGTATGTTGAGAGAGGAGCTCTGTAAAATATTAACATGTAGGCAGCTCAAACACAATGGGATGGACCTAAAACAAACATTTTTTGGATGCTATGAAATAACCTAAAGTCTGAAAAATCTAGGACTTGTATCCCCAAAGAAACCATGGAACAGCAGCATCACTTAAAAGCAATGTGAAAATATGATACATATTGAAACTACATCATCCAGGGGATGGAATAACAGTCAAATGTTAACCAGAAGAGAGTCCATAGTTTCAGTGGAGTATTCCTGTTGAATGGGTCGCCAGAGTCCTGTGAAAATCAATGCAAGCTTTCTGCCACCATGAAAGGAAAACTGCTATTTCCACCCTCCCTTGTTAGCCTAATTTTCCCTGACTTGTAAATTTGTAGAAGTAAAACGTAGTAATATCCTTATGCTTTTGAAGGCAAAATAATATCTTCCTGCTAAATATAACCTGAAAAGCCATGTGCTATTTTCTAGCTAAGCAAATATGCAAAATTCACTCTGGTGTTTAATTTTAAAAAGTTAGTGGATTGGGAATATAATAAAAACTCTTATTCTTTCAATGTTGCCTGTAATTAGTAGCATGCATCCAGAGTCCTTTTACTTATCAACTATATCAAGCTTCAAGCTTTTACTCATTTTTCAGCTAAAAAACAGAAATAATTTATAGGAGGGAAAGTGCATTCACCTTAAGAAATGGGTGTTTTTAAAAGAACTTCCGTATCTAACACCATTTTGCATTTTATTAAAAAAATTAGTGCGTAAGTGTATAAGAAAAACAACCCCAACACTGCACTTCAAATAATTATCAAACAGCATATTGTTAAGCAAGTCAGAATCTGACAAGAAATTTAAGAGCATCATGCTGTTAAATTAACAGATTCATTTCCATGAACCCTGGCCAGACATGAGGCTGGTCAGCTAGCAGCACCAGGAAACAAGCATGTTGGTAGCAAGCCTCTCCTTCCCTTCCTCCAGCTGCAGATGTCTGAAAAGGCTCACAATTAATGGAAAGCCATAGGTCTCTGTCTTCAAAAAGTATTACTGGGTGAGGAAACCCCAAAAGAATGTTTACAGCATGGACTACTGCGGAGATGAAAGCTGGATCTGTATGCGGTAGGGGAAGCAGTGTCAGGAGAGCAGTAGATGCCTTTTCAGGGATTTATCCAGGTTCTTAAGCTAGCAGGATAACAGCATCCATGCTTGCATAATGGTTTTCTCCCAAAGAGGAGAGTTTAATAATATTGTGATTGCATAGGCTGCAATTCTAATTAAAGAGTACCTTGGCTATTATTTAAATAAATTCCATTTTAATTCAATGTTAAAGTCAGTTCTGTGCATCCTTAAAATGTCACTGATAGCACTGCACTGTACTATAGTCCAAAGTCACAACAACACAGTTTATATGTAAAGTACATTGAAGAAAATCACATCTTTTACTTGAGAAATTCCTGATGTTTCACTAAAACTTTTACTTCAATCAAACTATGAATTAAGTGATTTTTATATTTACTTTTGGCTATGTAAACTAAAGATTATGACTACGAGACCTTCCCAAGAATAAACTAAGGTAGGATCCAAACTGAGAGCTGAGTGCAGAAATCACTGCCTCTAATTAAGCTGCCCTAAACACATGTCCCTGAGTACCTGATTGAGGGTGTAACTTCTCACTGATTTTACGACCTTGCTCCTTTTAGTTATTTGCACAGCTCAGTATCACCATAATTCAACAAATTTCACAATGTTAGTGACATGACTACAGAGCACCTTGATAAAGGAGACAAGCATCTGTACTGTCCATGGAGAAACTGAAATTTGATTTACCCAGGAACACAGAATCAGTTCCACATTGAAGCTTGGACATTATTTAATAACAATACTTACTTTTCACTTCATACTGTCAGAATCAACCTTCAGCTCAGAGCTAACTTATTGTTTTGCTTTGAGTCATTGTTAGTAACATCCCAGAATAAATAAATGAGCCTATTTGTTGGAACTGCAAAGACTCTAACTTTATGGGTTTGATTATATCCTGTTTTACAGACATAAAGGTCAGTGACTAGGTACAATTTTTGAGGAAAACGTGTCTTATTTCCCTATTTCAGGGTATGGCTCTAAAAAAATGGGGTTGATTTCAGTTCACTCAGTTTTGGTGTACCCTGAAATCTGAACCATTCTCTTTCACTTGGGTACCTACAGTGACTGTCTCCAGCGTGGTGTCTATAAGGCATCTCTCCAACCAGGAGTACAGATAACCAGAAGAGACAGGTACTGGCATTTTGGAAGGTCTTCATTCAACCTTCTTCCACTTGCAGAACAAGGATCTCAGCATTATTTATCCTCAGAGGGACTAAAGTTAAGTCTTTCAAATGCTACGTGTGTGTCTCAAGCCCCAAGATATTGCACAGTGACAGGTTAAAGGCATTCCCTGAAGGCACAGCACTGTGCTGATGGGACTATGCAAGTACAAACCTTAACCACACAATGGGCAAGAAACCACTATGTCCTTGCATTTGGATCAGGGAAATGAGGGTTCTGGTCTCAGTTCTCAGCAACCACTTTTTTATGTAATATAAAGAAGAGGGTCTGAGAGCCACATTGTGATGAGCAGGCCCTAAGTCTCCTTCAGCAAGGGCACAGATATTAAACTGCTATGAGCAAAAGTGCTGCCACAGAGTCTTCATTTGGCCTCACTTTTGGGAGCCTCCAGGGAATATATGGAGAGCCCAGGTTCCTATTCATCTGAGCAGGGCTCCTGGGGAGGGACACACTCCATGGCCAAGAAGAGACATTCCAGCATCCTTGGGTGGCCACAGATGAGTGCTCAGAAAACTGAAATGCTGATAATCATCTAAGCAGGCACAGAGAGTTGGTGGTATGAGCTGAAGGCTCAGGCAGGATTTAGGCAGACTGGATTGCACCCTGGTTTCTCATAGACTAAGGTGCAGCTTGGATGTAGGTGGCCCCACCCTTCTACAGGAGAGAGGAATAGCCAAGTTCTCCATATTTCACGTGGTGTAAGGAACATACTCCTTGGGAGTGATCCTGCAGTGTTAACCAACCACACAATGGGAATTTGAGCCATGTGTGTGCATTGCATAGTCTCATACTTAAATTCCCCAAACACTTGTCCTGGAAATAAAATAATAAATACTCACAAATATGCATGCCTATACACATATATAAATAATTTTGTTTCAGATTAGATTTACATTGTCACAACTTAGTATTTTACAATGATTACAGTGAATCAGTAATTCCAACAGTCTGTGAGCCCCCTCTTTTCTCAGTGTATAAATACACTACTGGAGATCTCCAGCTGCCTTGCAGCTAAACAGTGCTGCTACCCTTGAAACAGATGTTTCTTGAGACTGGATTCGTAAAGTGAAAATAAATTAATGTGTGTACAAGGAAATTGTAAAAAGAAAAATCCTTAAGGTCACTAATGACAAAGCAAATTGAAAAAAAAATCCAAATTAAAAAAATCCCTTTAATTGAGCTGCAAACCTATGTAGCAACATTTAGCTAAAGGAAGAACAGGGATAAGAAATTAAAAGAAACTGCCATAATGGAGCAGTAATTATTTAGTCATGAGAGATCTTTTCTTTTTTGTTTCATTTTCTACTATTAAGATAATTAGACATAAACTATGTACTGCATTCGAGCCACTGAGTTGTTTTAAGCCAGTACTGAGGGGTTTTTAAAATAAAGATTTACATATTCAGAGTACATATCTACTCAATTAATAGAATTTCTCTGCTTTAATTTTTCATCCCACATGACACAGCATTAATTTGCTTTTCTTACTGTTTTGATCTATTTTTACAACAACTATCACCGTCTTACACTTCCCCACAATTACCTCCTAATTTCAGCAGAATAAAACAAGGGATTATGCAACGGAAGATCAGGCTGGAACTTGAAGATCAGCTATGTCATTTACACAGCTGCTACCTGCACAAAGCACAGCTATTCAAAATTCTTCCATCCTAACTAGTATGTGGTCCAGACCATGCACAACTGTACTATCACTTTTATGAATGTGCACAATTTTGAAGACATCCCTTCTTACCTTTCATCTCTTTCTATATAGAGTACTTTAATTTTCAGCAACCTCAGTTAAAAGGAAAGTATTAACAGCAGAATACCTGCCTTCCGTCCAAATCTACATACCTGAACATACACTAACAGCAAGCCTTTTAATCTGTTCATATGAGCCAAGTAGAGTAATATAATCTGTATTCTATTCTACAGATATTAACAACGTTAACAACAGAAAACTCCAACTCTACTTATTATCTGCTATCTGGGCATAAAAAACATGCTCTAATCATAATTTCTGAAATAATAATTTTAACTGCAGCATTTACAGTACTCTCACCAAGAACATATTTTTAAGAGTTTATACCAAGATTAGAAGTCAGTAGTGACTACTATGACAATATGAAAATTATTTTATCAGGAATATATGCAAACATATTTTGGTAACATATTGTCTTTCAACATCTCTGTTGAAAATATTAATATCTTTTACAGCATTGCTTAGAGGACTTTTTTTTCTATAGAAATGCTACCAGGTGGACAAAAAAATAAAAAGGCAAAAAAAGGAGAAAACAACTCTAAAACAATAAAGTGCATCATCTCTCAGTATGTTCTATGCAGAAGGATGAATTTAACAACTGAGACACAGGAATGCTCCATTGAATACTGCAGCAGTTTTTTAGCAGATACATCCTCAGGAGTATAGTCCTAAGTATAGCTTGTATAGAATACTGGATTTGGCTCCAAAACGTGGCTATCACCAGCAGTGACACTATGACAGCCCACTAACGACATTTACAGAAAAAATCATCTGATATCTGCAGTGGAATTCTTACTACAATTACACTGCCCTCAAAAGATACATTGGTGCCTTGAAGTCAGCCCAGGTGTGTATTCCCAAACTGCAGCTGTACAGAGCAGTCTATGTCATCTATTACAAAAGAACTATTTTTCCTCCAAAGAAAAATAATCTAAGAACTCAATAGTCTGCTGAATGTTTATATAATCATATGAGTAAACTACCAGGTCATAGTGACAGAAGAGTTGTCCATTCTGCGGTACAGCCAGGACAGGAAAAAAAAATAAATCTAGTTTTGAGGGAGTTATAGGACACAGCAAATGGCACCAGGTGAGCAAGACCACAATTAGCTGGCAGGGAATACTTCTAGAAATACAGCGTATAGCAAATGAACCCACAACCCAGTCATATAAAACAATAGGCACCTCCCAGTTCCTTCTTGAAAGGATTTCCTGGAAGGACTTGTACAGCAAGTCAAACTGTTAGACAGCTCCATCAATCCCACAGAGGAGGTTTACCATGCCCAGCATTTATTCTTCAAGTATGGTAGTGCACCGTAACTGCAGCAGAGGGTTGGGATCAGGTGCTCAGAAGCACAGATCAAAGAGCACACTGACCATGGGATGTCAGTGCCCAGGTCACAGAACCAAACGTGCCACTCACAAAGCCGGAGGCAGTAAGGAGCAGTTTCCACAACCATTTGTGACTTATGAGTGACCCTGCCAGCATTCCCTTTCTATTTTGGGGTGCAGTCAACCACGTTTAATGCTTTCAGCTAAGACAAGTAGGTTGACTTAAAGAAGAAAAGCTCACAACATTTAGCTCTGTTATCATCTAGGGGACAGGGAGGTACTGGGAGGAAGCACAGTGTGGCTGAACTAATTCCACTGAAGTGTGAAAACAGGTGTGGTTAAGTGTGAAAATTTAATGTGGAATGAACAAAGGAAAATCATATAATGTTTGGAAGAAACATGAGGTAGTGTGGGCTGGCCAAGCTTCTGCTGCTCTAACACAGGCACTACAACAACCAGTTTGTTAAGGGTTCTGTCCTGCCAGAGACAGGAGAGCAACTGGATGCCCACTGACACAGCACATTATTTAAATAAAAAATGAGCCTGTTCCCATCAAAGTGGTATGTGTTTTGGACAGCAACTCTGAACAAGCTCCAGGGATCAATGGAAAGCTGATTCCATGGACAACAGCATTCAGCACTTGTTCCCATGGGGAAACAAAAGATCATGTTCCCTCACACATTTCATTTCTGCAATACCATACTTCCCTGACATAGGGGATATAAAATAACATATTTGCATGTGTCTGCACATCTATTTAAAAAAGATAACATAAGTAACACTATATAATCTCAACACAAATTCCATGTTAAAGGGAATGCAAGTTGACAAAAATATTTTTCCTTTTGAGACAATCATGACAATTTAGTTCTTTTATCAGTTTCATACAATACTTATGGAGATCGTTAAAAAAGGATAAGGATTTAGTTATACTGAAATTTTGAGAGGATACTTGGAGGACAGACTACATTTGCCAAAATGTGTGGACCTCATATCCTGGCAAACTACGGAGAGTTCAGGACAGAGCCCTAGAGAACTAGGTTACTTCCATAAAGACTTCCATTAACATTTCTGAATAGACTAAAGAAGCTTTTAGATGTAAATCCCACCCACCTTTAAAATGAAATCATCTTGTTAACATTTACCAAACCACTATAAACAGAGAAAGCCCAAGAATTTGGAAAGAATTAAAAGCATGATTTGGGAGCTGTTACTCTACCTTCCTTTCCACAAAAACACATGCATGATAGCAACAAAAAGAAGCTGAGCAAAAGGTTTATTTCTTTTGAACTTTTATGATCTTGCTGCACTGTTTCGTTGTTCAAGTCAAGCATCATAAGAAAATAAAAATATTGTTTTAAATAAAGGATGTTGTTAGCGGAAGTTGCATAAGATGTCAACATTGAACGTCAAAAGCTTGGATTGACACTGCCATTCCCTTCCTTATACTATTCCAGCCCATTTCCCCAGAGTCTCTTTAGAAAAGCCAGGTCCTTCAAAGGTAAGTTAAAAAGGCCCTAAATGAAACACTTGTGTTCACAAATACTGAGTTGGATCTGACATAGTCTGCTAAACAGTGCAGAAAAAATGAATAAACAGAAATATTTGCAACATCATTTCGCTACTTATAAGGGTTTTGTTTCAGCTTCCCCCCCCCAAAATAAGAAGATATCTACTGCAAACTACATTTTTGATGCACACACTCCAGAGATTCATATGCAACCCAAGTTCAGTATTTCCTGTGAGCTGGAATTTACCAGCTCCCAACAAGCCCTAAGACATTCTGTGGAAGTTGAACGTCCTCACTAAATGTATGTTGAATCTTATATCTGTTCTTTAATTTTTAAATTTTTCTAAGCCAAGATTAAATTGGGATAAGTATCCAGAAAGGTATCATACCCTTCTTTAAGTGTATACCCTTCCAATAAAGCAAGATATGATCTTGTAAATGTCTCCATCATGTTTCAGAGGAATTTTAGCAAAAAATTTTTGTAGTGTAAATACAAAAAGAGTTCCTGCAACTCAAGAGTGTGGACTTGGCCTGGCCCACAGGAATTTCACCAGTAAGAAACTTTCTGCATAAAAGTTAGATGTTATCTACTGAAAGATTTCAAAAAATTGGATTTTAACAGTAACTTATAGGTATTAAATACATCAAACACACCACTTTCACATGCAACAGAGGAATAACTGACCATATTCAACTACTTTTTCCATCATTGATATCTACATAAGTTCCGATGAGTTTTAGCCAACAAAAACAAGTTTTGGGAATCCACAAGTCTATCACATATATCAAACTTGTATACAATCCATATTCAAAGTATACGGAATGTGCCAAATATGCCTCCAAAATAAACAAGCTATTACACAAGAACAGCCTGTTAATCAAGAATCCTACGCCATTCTGAGTTTATACCTCCCTGTTTTCTGCTTGGAGTATTTTCTCTACTGTTTTATCACTGATGCAACCAGAAAGACTACTGCAAACAGCAATAAATTATATAAAAAACGATAAAGTTTCCTGCACTTTCAGTTGGTTAAAAGAAGCACTGCCTTGAGGCAAAATATACTCTTGAATTATATATGGCAGAAACATGAGTACTGCAGTACAGATTCTGGAACACCCGAATGAGGTGGGTGTTTCTGGTTCTTTGTTACACTGAAATATTTTAGACAGGCTTTTAGAGAAGATTAAGGATGGAATTTTCAGGGAAGTTTAAGAGAAGATGTTGCCTAAATCCTCTGAATTTTAATGGAAGAGTCACAGAACCATAGCATGGTTTGGGTTGGAAGGGACCTGGAAGATCATCTGGTGTCAATCCCCCTGCCATGGGAAGGGACACATTTCACTAGATAAGGTTGCTCAAAGCCCCATTCAAGCAGATCATGAACACTTCACATGATGGAGCATCCACAGCTTCTCTGGGCAACCTGTTCCACTGCCTCACAAGACACACAGCAAAGAACTTCTTCGTAATAGCTAACCTAAACCTACCCTCCTCCTACCATTACAGACCTTGTCAGAAGTCCCTATCCAGCTTTCCTCTAGCTCTTTTAGGTACTGGAAGGTTTATAAGGTCTCCCTGGAGCCTTCTCTTCTCCAGGCTGAACAGCGCCAACTCTCTTGCCTGTCCTCATAGCAGAGGTGCTCCAGCCCTCTGATCCTCTGGACTCGCTCCAACAGGTCCATTTCCTTCTTATGTTGGGACAAGTCATGACCCATAGTAACAGAGCTATTTAAGAAAAGATGTGTCGTGTAAGGTAAAACTGACACAGGAGATCCACACAGCTATTTAACCTCAAGAAACCACTATTTAAAGGACAATTTTCTGAACATTTGGTTTTCACGGACTTGAGGCATAATTGAATTATTTATTTAAAAAATTCAGAAGATCTTCACATTCCAGACACCCTGCTAGCAACAAGTGGAATAATCCCATTATGCATGTTTTCCATCAAATAGCAAATAATCAGAGTAATCACTTGAAATTCTTTGATTTCACTGCCAAATGAAATACTATAAAGGTTAAGCATTACTACAAGCAAACAGAGGATGTCAACAGACAATTTAAAAGTATTTGACACCCAGTATTAGGATATGTATAATGAAAATCTATATAAATCACTTGACTATTCTCCTACTTTGTCATGCTGCTTATTTGAAAGCCAGTGGGTTTCTTAAAAACCAGCCTTTTTGTAGTTATTAAAATGTGATTCTTGTAAAAAGTAGTATCTAACAAGTGGGATTTTTAAAATAATTCCATGGAACTTCTCTTCCCCAGATTTATATTCATTCTTTGAAATATAAAGTGCCAAAAGTATTAAATTCAATTTGAAAAACAGAATACACTGAGGAAAATAGAGAAGAAGAAAAAAGGTTTTAACTCTAAAATAAGTTTAAAGATTTTTTTTTTAAACCTTTTTGGTTCTTCATTTACAAGACATCACCTTAGTAATAGTTACATGTGAGTAATACTTCCCTACAGCTTTAGACTCAGGTATTTAAAAAATTTAGTCAGTTATTTCTATAGTCAATACAAGTAATATAAGTATGATAAGTTACATATGGTATGTATATGTACATACAATACATATGATAAGTCGCAAGGAGCATGTTGAAAAAAACAGGTCCTGTATTTTCAACCAGTGAGTAGTATATCAAGTGTGGGGGAAAAAGTGATAAACAGTAAAACCAAAATCTAGTATCTTCAGAATTATTTATCTCCTAAGAATCACTGTAACGAATAATGTCTCTTTCCAGAAAAACAGATTCCTAGAAATGGACAGTAAATTCCTCATGACAGAGGCTAGAATATCAAAGGATTGACTTAGACTGTTGTCAAATTCTGCAGTATCTGGGCTCTATAAATGGAAGAGTGAATCAACTGTACCTTTGCAAAGGTGCTATGGGAGCTACTATCACATTTCTAAGAAAATCCCAGTTGAATTTCACTGTGGAAAAGCAACACTAGAAAAGTTATATAAATATCTAGTCAACTGGAAATTTTCAAATCAACAAGGCAACTTTGCTCTACAGCACCATCAGAAACTCTTGCAAAAACTAGGTAGCTTAAGTACTGAGTGTTTAATGATGTGCTTCTTCAGATGTGTATGTATTTTGATAGCCAAAATAATAAAATTTGTAATTTTTTTTTAAATTAAATTGATGTATGAAGCTTTTTTAGTGTAGAAAAACAAATAAATCAGTCATCAACTGTACATGAAAAGTAATCATGGGATACAATACTTATGAAGAAGCTCTATGGCCAGAACGATATTAAAATTTGCTCTGATCTGCTTAAATTTATCAAATTACACTGTATGGCTCAAAAGATAGCTTATCATCAGGTCCACATATGTACAGTATATTTGATATCAACCTTAGCTGGAGGGTATACTGAAATATTACACTAATTTGTGCAGAGGAGCTCACATAATGTACAATGGCCTAAGGGCAGAAGGGGAACCTTGTGCAGAATGACAAAACATACTTTTAACAAACAAATGCTGCATTAATAATGGCAGGACAGGTGTTTTTTTGCCTGTTAAAATGCTTGCAAGAACACAAGTAACTAATACCACATATTGACTTCTGCTACACTCAAGAAACTTTGTACTTTGGAAAAAGAATAGTTGCTTCCTATACTGACAGTCTGCTCTTTTCCCTTACCAAGCTTTACTTTAGAAAAGGTAAATTCATTTTAATCCTAAATAAAATCACCAGGAACTAAAAGAACAATTTGTATGTTATTATTACTTTCTTGCCTATCGTATCTGAAAGATTTGTTTCACTTTAACTTTCCAAGTTTAATTATCTCTTTAAATTAAGTTAACCACCCTAGGCATCCCTATGAGAATTTCACATGCTTCTTTTCTCAAAAACCATGCTCTACACATTCTGGCAGGTTTGAAAAGTAGTAAGTTTTCCAGTTTTTAGGAAGTATTCTTGCTTACACCCACAGGGACACAACATTTCCAACTCCCTGTATTACACTAAAACCAACTGTTTATTAAAAGAGCATTGGTAAGCAGAAAACATTCTAACATATGTCCAAGCCACACCTATTTAGCCTAATTTTATACCTTCTGTAATACTCAGACAACTGAGGTTTAGTTTAACACTTCAGAACTATGCGGTTTCAAAAGAGAAAAGGAAAATTTAGATGTTAGAATAAATAATGATTTATAAAAACACATTTTTCTACACAGTTTTTCCTCTATACATGCTAATGTGCCATGACACCTCTATCTCCAATTGACACAGAACATAGTTATACATACCACAGTTTGGTGGTTAACTTGAATCACTTCATCCCCAGCATGGATTTTCTTGCACCGATCTGCAGGTGACTGAATTTAAAATAAAAGAGATGATCAAGAATACAGTTCTTACCGGTCATCATCTCTCTTTTAGCAGTATGATTTCTAAGCCATGTAAATCAGGTTAGAATGATAATGACATTCTACTGTGAAATAAAGAAATATTGAATAAACAAATTCATTCTTGTCGGAGAAAAATGATCTGTACTATTCTACACAATAAAATCAAACCTTAAGAAATGTATGAATATATATATAATAACCAAGTCCTAAGGATTTCTTTTTAATTCCATTCTGTCAAAAGGATGCTCCAATCTGCCTATGTCTTAAACTTTGAAAGCCAATTGTTGGCTGAATTTTGAGCCTAACAAGAATAACTGGCAATTCCTCATAAACAAAATTCATAACATTGTCTTTTTATTCTACAAAGTTTCAACATGTTGCAGAGAACTCCAGTAAATTACTGTTCTGCAAAAATTAAACAAGGAGAGAAGATTAAGTCAGGTCCCACCTAGGAAGATCGTGTAAGTTAATGGCAACTTTGGTTTTTTACCATTATTTGGTGAAAGAAACACAACTATGACAAAAATCCTACAAAGATCACACTTTCAAAAAAGCAAAGTAGTTTTGTTCTTTGCCTCAAAACTCCCTTTAATAGTAACAAAAATTAAAACCAGAACAAAAAAAGCCCAACCCTCCTCCATAAAGTGAAATCCCCCCAGATTTTCCCATCTTCTATCTTTACAGCAGACCAACTGTTTTCTGAGGGAAATATCCCCAAGTTTAAAGGAAAATAAATTCCTTCAGCTTTTGATAGAGTCACACCACTTTATTTTTTTTTTCTCCATTCTGTGGCTGCCAGCCTATGAAGGCACTTCAACTCCATGATAGAAGGTGAGACTGACAGTTTGAAAAAAACAAAACAAAACAAAACAAAACAAAAAACACCACACACAAAAAAACCCAACTAAAACCAAACATGTTGGTCTGGAGCAGATTTCCAAAAAGCTGCTGCAAATTTTACATAAAGGAATGAAATTAAATTCATTTTCAGGTGAGATAACAGCTAATCTAGAGAAAATGCTCCAGGCCTGAAACATGAACTGCTTGTAAAAACCAATATATATCCCCATTCAAAATCTGCCTCATAGCTATGCCATGACCTTCTAGTACAATTGCAGGTAATTTGTGGCTTAAGGTAAGGACAGTGTTTAAATGGAAGATATCCAAGAGGAATGAGAGACTGAAAGAGGGGTCACTTGTGACTCGGTCCCAGGAGACATTGCACAGAACATCCTAAATCAAACTGCGCTGGTGAAAGTGTAATTTTACTTACACAGAGAACAGTAGCCTTGACTTTTTGGCACTACTTCAGCATTAAAGGTGTTGGCCAAGTGACTTGGGGAAAAATTTTAACACTGGTGATTATGTTCTAATAACCTGTTTTCTGTCTGCCATTTCACTAATCACAGTTACTCACTCATACCTCTAAAATCTTTATAATCCTCCTATGTAATACAGCTCTTTTAGCTCAGATGTAGTTACACCTAAGACTTTTAAAATGTCAATGCAAGTGAATCTTGTGTCATTACTCTTGAACTCTGTAACACTTTACTGACACAAACTTTCTTTTATATTGTCTTCAGCACTAGCAGCTGAAATCTTGACAAAACAGATATTTGGCTTGGCATTTGGCCAAGCTATTAAAATACAGTCTGAGAATCTTGTAACTGGAAAAGTCTATGTTAAAAAAGCCTCATTTCAATTATGCCTCAAACACACTGCAAGGTGAGGTAAAAATAATTTATAAAGAAGTGCCAAGGTTGTGGTCTTGTGAAGGGGCTGCAACTCCTGCTCCTTATTGCTTTTTCCTCTCCAGTAAGGAATGGACCTTGCTGTAAAATAGTGTCTTTTATCACGACTATCTAAGGAAAACAGGGGAGAACTGGTAAGATATTTCTTTTTGAGACATATATATGCTCACTTTTAAGCACAAGATCTATTCATTAAGTCCTACTAGGAGGAACAAAGTCTGTCACATCACAACTGTATCTTCATTAGCTGGTAATTTGGTTCAACAGGGAGCTGAACAAGAGATGGAAGTACCTGTCACTAAGGATTACACATCAATACCTAAAAGCTATTCAGAATCTGTTTAGAATTTATTCTTCACAATAGATTTAGTTCTGTCCTTTAGGTTAAATGTTGTCTTTGTCCTATTCCCCCAGCATAGCCACACTGTCTCTGGAAGTCCAGTTTAGACACCCTGGAGCACAATTGCTCCATGCCCAGAGACTTTGGTGTTATTTCTTCTAAAAGGCTTCTCTTCCCTGTGATCTAAGGGTGCCACACAAACTCAACCAGTGCACAGGAGCAGGGACACTGGGAGCACCCCCCTTCAAAGCTATGTTTCTGATGGAGATGCACCACATGCTTTTACTTTAGAAAAAGACTCTTTTCTACTGGAAAACCGAAGGACAAAACGGTTTTATTTGAAGGATACATTTGGTTCATGAATCTCTCCAAAATGGTCTAAAAGGGCTACTCCACAAGAAACCTAAATTCTCTTGCTGGACCAATACACCGTTTAGATTTGTTCCTTCCAAACAAAAGACAGAAGAGATGAACTCGAAAGCTCAGCTTGCTCTAATGCTACAAGACCACCAAGGAGAAGCAGTGACCTGTGAGGAAACACTGCTCTCTCACAGTTCAAGCTTCAGAGCTCAGCTGCTTTGATCTGCAGGGCTGATGTGTTGGGAGAGATGACTCCTAATGCTGAACAGCAAGAGCCAAACTCTAATGGGCTTTGTAGTTGGACATCAAACACCTCAAATGGAAAAGAGAAAAAGCAGAACTGTGGTTACAAAACTCCTCTCTTACATTAATGTGGCTAGCACTAAAATGCTACTGTGTTTAATGCAGAGACATTGTGCTTCTCTGTAATCTTTCAGACAAAAAAGTCTGCCACTGTCTCATGTGGAAGAGCAGAATTGGAAAGCAAAAGGACACAAAATTCTGTTCAAATTGAAGAGAATTTGGATTCTTGCTGTTTTCTAGAAGTTAAACTGTATTGCAAATAGTAAACATATCAAGATCAGCAGGTCAGATCACATGTGCACCATCATGATCTTGCTCTGTCCATGCTGCTTAGAATCAAAAATTTGTGTGTGTGTGTTTGTGTTAAAGGAAGCAGTTAGCAACTGTGTTCTTAAAAGCAGGAGACACTCCACTTTCTCCAGAGCATTACTCATTTTCACAAATGCTTTAACACACAACAGCTTTTTCCCTTGACAACAGAGTGCAGTTTTTTGGTCTGCTGTGAGCACCTCCAGGGTGTCACAGGGAAGGAAAGAGTCAGTAACAACAGCAGAAAAGTCATTAGGACTGAGGCTTCCTGACATAGCTTTAAATTATATTCATGAATCACAAAAGATAAGAGTTTTGAGGGAACGCATTAAGATTTTATTTTTATCTTTGCCCCTGGGAAATTAAATCCATTAGTAAGTCATGGAGAGAAATTGTTCCTTTTTTAATCCAAGAAAAATTCAACTGTAAAAACCATTCTCTTTATTTCATACATTTTCTAGAGTAAACTCAGCTGTGGTTCTATTTGGTTTGTTTAGCTTAGCTAATTTCACTGATGATGTCTGTAGCTGTAGGTCTGACTCTTTAGAATTTTGATTTCATGGATGAAATTTCTTACATTTTCCTTCTTCTAAGACAGATGGCATTCATAAAAGTTCTACAGAAGTATATCTGTATCTATGTGTTATAATGTATGGATATCCTGCCTGCAGCAGCAACAAATAGAAAGAAAAAAGGCTATCAGACTGAAGCTCCTATGAAAGATAAAAACAATATTCCTATTTTATTGAGATGTTAACAGAACCTCAATGCAGATCAGATGCAGCAGCTGCAAATACCACGTAGGTAGTTTGCATTTCCCACAGGATGACACAGTAGCAGCATAAAACAAACATTACTGACAGCTTCATTTTAAGAAAATGCCATCAAAATCTACGAAAGGAATTGCCTAAATCATTACAGAACAGTTCAGTGTTGTTTAGTAATTGCTCCATATTAACTGAAGATCATGGATAGAAGCCTTTCCCCCCAAAAATTATTGTTTTGCTCACCTCCTAAGAGATAGCCAGTTCTCTCAATATGGTGTACAAGGAAAGGAGCTTGTATTTCAAAGGCTTTTGAAAAGTAGTCTGTTATATTTTAGTTGCTCTTTAATGCCTTCAGTAAGAACTAGTACACTGCTAATAAGAGTTCCTTTCCATAGGCATTACTCAAAAGTTCATGCAGAAATATATGGTTATTTGTCAATGTGAGGGGATGTCCATTTCCATGCATCCATTTATTACTAAATGAAGATTGATAGATGGGAAATATAAAAGCTCTTTGTCTAATTCTGCAGCAAACTCCAGCATAACAGCCTAAACATAATATAGATGTTTATCTTTCGTTCACAGAGCAAAATAAGTCCAAGACAGCTGCTTCCTGTCTTGACCAACTGCAATATTTTAGTGTCTTGCAAGAACAAATCAAAACTGATTTCCCTGGTCCTTAACTGGGAACAACTCTTTCAGTTCGGAGGTAAACAAGCACAAGCATCTCTGCTGTCCAACATGCCATTGGTCCTCAACAGCCAACTAGCACACGTTTGCAAGCAAAATGTAGTCTATAGCAAAGGGAAAGCATTAACCACAGGTAAGGTCAGAAAGGTTTCCAGGCCTGAACATACAGTATTAACAGTACTTACATTTTCTGTTGTTCCAGTAATTACATGGAGACCATCATATGTTGACTTAATGTACATACCCTAAGAAAAAGACATCATGGGAAAGAATTTTTAAAGTGTTTCACAAACCATCACCATCCAAACAAAACTTGCATATCTCTAAAAGAATCTCTCTTTTCTTTTTTGCTTTCCTTAAGATTTGTGGACTTTAATACATGCCATGAGGAATTTGTCTCTGGATAGGAAAGTGCTTTTTGATACACTTCAAGAAGAACAGCCCAAATTATTTTGGCCTGCATTAACAATAGCAAACTAAAACTTTTACCACAGTCATGCCCATAAATCCTTCCTAGTTTTTTTAATACACTCCTTGAACTACAAATAAAACAACACCTTGTTCCAAAAAGCCCCAAAATTACAAATTGCCTTGGTATGATCAATACTTCCATTTTGCTTTGAAAACCACAATGGGTTTTTAAAGATCTGGAGTCTCCAGTAGGCAACGCTGCAAACAAAACTTTCAAACTGCAAACCAATGCTCAGAACTATGCCTGCAAAATGACTATAAGACTTTCTCATAACCCCACTCATCTCAGTGGGCAGTTC
This sequence comes from Hafferia zeledoni, assembly GCA_035583235.1. NCBI lineage: Eukaryota > Metazoa > Chordata > Aves > Passeriformes > Thamnophilidae > Hafferia > Hafferia zeledoni. The sequence continues at coordinate 105,124,306 of JAWWEV010000001.1, read as the reverse complement.
AGCTGTAAAACTCAATGATGCAAACTTAAACATCAACTTTGTTAGCTATCCCACTTCTTTCAAAATTACAAAGAAGGAGGAATAGCTTATGAACAGACAGAAGTTCCTGCATGGGGAGTCTAAGACAGTATCTCAAATATGCATTTTCATCAAGCCTTAATTCAAACATTTTAACATCATCCACTATGACACTGACAGAAGGAAAAAGGAGAGAACTGGCATTCTACAACTTCTGAGGAATCTCCTTTCCCCCACCTGCTTCACCGAGAGCAGGGAAACATCCCCTTCATAGCCTACACTTTTCTCCTTTTAATCACAGTGCCACAAAGAAATCTGTTCCTCACTGAGGAACAGAGTGGACTCATTGGTGAGTAAGTATGGTAAACAGGCAAGGAAGACATATCGGGTTGGACTAATCTAATTTGGGACCAGAACTCACAGACATTTTGGTAGCAGAAACAAGAAGTTCATCTCACTTAACAAGGCAGATAATATTCCCAATAAAAAACACAGGGACTCTATGAGTTTCTCAGGATAGGGGGTTCAAAAGTGAACTCCTATTCTGTTCTGCATAATTACATAGTGGTAATTGCATCAAACCCAGTTGTTATACTGAGCTGCCACTGCTAGAAGGTAACAAATCAAGAATTTGATCACCTAGGTAACAAATCAAGCTCACTGCTATACAGTCAGAAACCCCTAACATCATCCTTCAATTTCCAGCTCCTCTGTGTACCTTCAGTAATTTGTCCATTGGCTGGCTCTGTCACAGAGTTTCTGCTTAACTCAATTACCTCAAATATAGAATGGCTTTTTCATACATTCATCCTCACAACACCCCTGTGAGGTAGGGAAACACTAATACACACACATCCGAACCCTACCACACACACATCTTACAGAAAGTGTAATGAGCCACACAAGAGGCTGAGACAAGTTGGTATCAGTTATTTAGCATGAACACCTGCCCTGAAACCACCAGTCGTCAGGGTCTAAATCCCTCTCAGGACACAGACCTAAGTGAGAGGGCCATACATGCTGCAACATGGCAAGAGCTAAAATGACCATGACCATGGTGGCAGGAATGGTGAGTGAGGTCCCCACATAGAGCATTCTCTAAAGAAAGCCACATCTTTATTGACAGCGAGTTACTGCTTTTAAATTCAAACATCAGGGTGAAAGGATACAGTCTCACATTTAATGGCTACACAGTGTTTAGTTTTGTGCAAAGCATTATTTCAAAGGACAGTAAGGTCATCCAAGTGTGCTATTATGGCAGAGTGCAATTCACATACAATCTAGTCTTTTTTACAGATTTAAAAGACTTTGAAAAAGCAAAAGAGGAAGAAGAATTTTTGCAGAATGCTCTTTAAAGGCTAAGATCAAGACTTGCACATGATAAGAAAGGAGAGGGAAGAGGGAAGCTGAAAAAAAACCCTCCACCTCAGACTCTATTTATTCCACATGTGTAAAATTAATAAACATTACATTAGTACCATGTCACATTAATTTTGCAAGCACAGACATAACTTTGTTATAAAGCTGCTTTTAAATAAGAGGTAACATTTTGCAACTGAAAAATGAGCCCCTTTCAGCCATGTTCCACCACTCCTCGTTTTAAATGAACATTATATGGGAAATGGTTCAGAGAAGAGAATGTTTCTGGCTTCAATTGTTTTACTTGGGATGGAAATAAGAACACCACAGACATTTACAAGTTTTCCCCTCTCTGCCTCCTTGTGGCTGCACAATATCAACAGTACTTTTAGCGATTAAGGATACAGGAGAGATCAGTGTGCGCTGCTAATTTGTACTGAAACAAATCGGTAGATACACATCTTAGGTGTTCAAAGACAATGCCATGGTCCCTAAGAATTCACAAGAATCAGTTACATGAAATGAAAGGAAATATAATTCAGTTTATATGACTAAAATAACCATAAGCTAACCAACCTAGCAATCAGGAATAAATGTATGCCTAGATTAAAGAAGAAGTAAGTCATGGTGAATTACATGAGAGATTATCCTGATCAGTTATGGGTAGAACTCTAATTTCAACCCAATCATTATATTTTATCTTGCTGATTCAGTTAGGGGTCAGAAAACAGACCTTGTGCCTTTTTTCTTTTTTCCCCCCTTTCTTTGTTTTTGGTTTTTTGTTTGTTTCTTTAGCAATGAAAACAGAATGAGATATACCTATAACATATTTTATGCAATGGTGAATGGAAAAGAAAAGAAGATACTAGTTCCATTTTATCACACACAACAGCATTTCTGCTTTCACTGTGACACTATTTTAATGGAGCCCTCCGAAGTTGCATGCACATCTTCAACCCCAAACAGCTCTCAGAATCCTGCTCATAATTATTTCCCAGCTCCTCCAGTATTTCAAACAAAAAAAATTCAAAAGACATATTAACAACAGTACTACAGTGGAAGTCTGACCAATCACTCTTATGTTCTGGGAAATTTACCTTTGCATTTCTGAAACTAGAAAGTTTAAAATCATATCACATTACCTTACCTGACTGGGATTAAATTGATTATATCAATAGGAAAAAATTGATGTTCAAGATTAACCATTGCTATAGTTCTCTGATATTCTGTTCTATATTAAAAATAGAGACAAAATACGAAGTGACTCTTGTAGAAAATGTACCCAAAGAAAACTTGTTTTCCTGCTTTCTGTCTAAATACAGAAATACATTCACAGTTTTCAGTCAAGCAGCAATATTTTTGTTTCATGGTAAAAGATACTACCCAAGCTAGTCTGTTTTGCCTCTTTTTAGAACATCAGTACTGTAAAAATATACAAAATTAACTTCTGCTTACTAGTACAGATGAAACAACTTCCAAGTCCTCAAAGAAAAAGAAAAGAAGAAAAAAAAGGAAAAAAAGAAAGGATTACACATGGAAGCAGGTTGGTGATTGGAAAGCCGACCACATTAGTCCATTTCAAGGCTTTTTAAGTATCTACCCTGAAAACTCTTTTCCCCCTTACTGCACAGTCCGTGCAGGCTGTATCTCTTCCCCCAGCAACACTCACTGGAGAATACAGGAAAGCAGCAGTCACATAACCACACCTGGGCAAGAGACCAGGGATAAAGAGGGGGGAAAAAGGGAAAAAAACCCCACACCAATACCAAAACAGACCTGTAACACTGCTTTACCCAGTACATAAGAGGTTCCCCACATCACAACTTAACAACATTTTCTGTTTGACAGGTTTAGTTGCTTGACAGGTTATTTAGTCATAGGTGTTAGCTAGTTTCAATATCTCTAGGACATTGCAAACCCTGCAACATATTTACTTGTTCCTTCTGCATTCAGGTATTAGTCTAACAATTTCCATTTACTTCTGACAAATACTTACGTTTCCACAAGAAAATATCAAACAAAGTGAAGGAACTATTTGTGCTGATTAAAACATTCTGACAGTGCTCCAATTTTTTTTAAGTTGTAAAAACTTCAACCATTTTCTTAATTCCATCATATATTTACCATGAGTTAATGGAAATACATTGCTTCCCAAACTTTTAATTTCCTTCTCTTCTTCTCTCCTTTTTCTCTCCCAGATTTACGTTAGCTTCGTAGCTACTGAGTTTGAGACATGTCAGACATTCTGTTTGTCATAGGAAACAAAACCATCTTCCCACTTAGTAGCCATCCTTGTCTTTTTCCTTCTGCTTGAAGTCTTCCAATCTTTATAGAACATTTTATTTGGTGATTGGTAAAGCCAGCACAGAACTGTTATGCGGGTCAAAAACCTACAGAAAAGTTCATCATTTTTCCATCTCCATCCTTGTACACATCTTGGAAGAATGTCCAGAAGTTATTGAGCTTCCCATATGTTCAAGTGCTTCTGATGTGCAGAGAATATTCACAATTCCAGGCTCAACCATAAATTCTTAAACTGCCACACTTAGCATTCAGCGGGGCAGTACGGACATGCATTCACTGTATCTTAATTGAACAATGTTAGCTTAAAAAATAAACAAAGAAACAAACACCCAACAACCCAAAAGCATATAAAGCACAAAGAACAATGTTACAAAGGGGATCTGTTAGCAAGATTGGTGCTGCTACAAAGAGAAAGGTATGATATTCACCCTTCCAGTGAGAATATACCATCCTTGGTGTCTGGCCTGGAGAGCTCACAATCTGGAGGAGACGGCACAATGTAGAGGCAACAGAATAGTGGAATACAGGCAAGGATGGAGGGAAAAAAAATGACTGTGTCAAAATAGCATTGTATCCTTCTACGGCTTGTATACTGCATGTTACTATCTTCCTTTATTCAAAAAATACATATAATTCTTTTTATGACAACGACATGTTAACCCTCAGTCAGCATCAAGACCCTGTTGAGGTAGTTCATAAACACATTAAAAGAAAAAGCCTTCCCTGAAGAGCTTCCAGTTTAAACAGAGAAAACAGACAGAGGGTGTAAAACAGAGGCACAAAGAGGGAAAGAGATTCTCTTATCAGCTACCCAGCAGGAACAGACCCAAGAAACACATTCTTAATTACAAAAATACCACTTAACATTTTACAGTCACTAAGGGTTAACACCAACCTACGCAAAAACTTAAATGAGGGAAAAAAACCACAACAGAACAGTCACAAGACAGAAAGAAAAGAAAAAACTTAAAGTTCAGATAAAAATGAATAGAACTCATAAAAAGGTGATCAAGAGAAAGAGGAAGGTTTCCTAACTACAATAGAAGACAGGATTTTAAAAGGCTGACTGAAGTGAAGTGGTGTAAGAGTTAAAATTACAGGAGTAAGGGAGGGAAAAAGAGGGAGGGGAGAATCCATGAACAGCTGATATTCTGGACAAGTTTGAAATGGATTCAGAGATAAAAAAGAAAGCCAGTGGAGGAAGAGAAACCAAATTGCAGACTAAAACAAAGGATGGGGCTATATTTACTCATCCAAATCCTGGGGATTTTTATCACATTTTAATAGTGATTTTCCAAAAGAAGGGAAACTTCGTTTAGTGTACAATTGCTCTAAATACCTCAGCACACCAGATTTGTCAAAAACCCAAATCAACCCAAAACCCGGTAACAACCAACCCACAAACCAAAATATTCTCTGAAACTATGACATCCAGACAATTTCAAAAACGTACTGCAAAGAGTACAGTCCTTCAAGACTGTGCAAGAAAATGGAATGAGAACAAGCTGGGGCAGAAGTTGCAAAAGCTCTTGCTTTAGACAGAAAATGATTAACGGTATTCTGATCACCTTCTACTCTACCTCCAAAATTTATGGGAAGAGATATTATTAGTGATGTAAAGTCATACAGCTGGGATTGTTATCAGTGTTGGTTTTTTCCATGCAGTGGCTGTTGGATACTTGAGTAAACAAAAGATCAATGGGCTCTTGAATAACAAATGCAGGATGGCTGCACTGAGAGCCTTTACAAGCACCTGATTAAGAATGCAGAGTTCCTGCAATAAAATTCAATGTATTACTTATCAGCAGTGCTGTAGAGCCCTTGAGTAACTTATAAAATAGATTTATATCCCAGAGATACTATGAAACATTTTCCAGAATATGACAGGTTTTGTGCATAAGCCCACGCAAACTTCTTGGTTGAGTTGATCTTATAATTTAAATCCCTTCAGACTTCAAGATCCTAGAACAATCTGAACCATTTTTCAGAAGCCGGTATAAATGGCAAGAACTTCTTACTCATTTCTCCCAGTTCACCAAACTCTTTCCATACTTCAGTCAGCTTTACAAAATACATCCTTGTTAGCCCAGCTGTGTGAGAAACCCAACTAGCATGGATAATCGAAATATTTTCACGCTTTAAAACAAAACCGGCTAAAATGCCCTATTCCTTTCCACATATAAAACTTATTTTTAGAAAATCACTTTCTTATCCTGGATGATGGGTTTGATTTAACTGCGTACTTCTTACCAGCCCTTCACTTGGCTTGATGTTCGTAAGCTGGATCACTTCAAGGTGGGCAGACTGAGAAACCAGTGGGTCAGAAGAGAGCGAGATAATGTGATCACAGACGCCAGAGAGAGTTTTACACTAGGAAAGAAAAAAGAAAATGTCACAATAAGCATTGCAAACTATTTGCGTATCAACACAATTTAAATAATCAGATTTTTCAAGTACATACAAAGCAGACAGAAATAGGGAGAAGAGGGAAAGAAAGGTCTCAGTCAGCAGTGCAATACAAAATACATGTTCTGTGATGATCTCGAACTAACACGGCACCAGACCGGGGAAGAACAAATGGCAAACGCTTTTGTGTCTGAGTAGAGAGAAAAAGGGACTGTGTGAGCTGCTGCTGCACATTCTTGGGGATAGGTGCCCTGTCTCTGGGCTGTGCTCTGGCACATGGGGCAGTGTGTGGTGAGCTCCAACCCTCACCCTACCCACATCTTTTGCAAAGACAGTAAGTGCCCCAAACCCCACTAATTTCCACTGAATGTGCTGAAGTTCATCACAGATGAAAATCAGGCTCTTAATGATGATAGGTAACTTCCGTTAACTCTGAAGTTTATTCTTTACTCATAAAAGATGATAATTGTCTTTGGAATGGGTTTCTCATGTTCTACAGCTGCCAAACATGATTTACTGTTGCAGATATGAAGATTGCAATAAATCATCACCTCACAATGGGATAACTCCTAAATCGGTTATCATTGGCAGCCTCTTTGCAGCAAGACAGAAGAAGTTTCTAACAAGATTGGGACTGTCAAATTGGTACTGTTTACCTCCTAATCTCTTCCTCCCTAAACACCCTCTTCTCAGAAGCAGGAAAGATGTGAAGTTTTCCTATCTTTCTCTCTTATTTCTGTAAGAAAGCAATTTTTGAGCGTTTCAGTGTTATCCATCAAGTTCTCTTTCAGCAACTCCAAATGATTTCCCTGTACAGGTTTTCAGATGCATCTTTTGTCAACAAATTCAGGGGTTAGAACATTCTTCTGATCCCAAAATGGAGGGTATCTCCAAAACCAATTAAGAACCAGCGTAACTGCTCTCAAATTCAAAACATGAAAAGTAACCTGTCTGCTCAAATGACTGAAACACAACTGCACACAACTGCTGCACCAGCCAGTCTTCCAAGATAGTAAAAAATATCTACAACAATGCTATGGAAAAATAATATAAAATTGGATATAGCCCGCTTGTCAAATCACCACTATACTTACAAATGACAAACTAAAAATACCTTATGTAAAAAGAAAAATAAAAAATTCACATGATAAAAGCAAAAAAAAGAAATCCAATGACACTGAAATCTTAACCCTGTTACAGATCAGGACATTGGGTTTTGCCCTCTTTAAATTATTTACAAACAGTTAAAAGTTTAGGTTTGTACATAGTTCGCTTATTTTACTGAACAATAATGTTTCAGGGTGAATAAACAAACAAGAACCAAATGGAAAATATAACAAAATTTGTATTACCTACATGACCTTCTTCCAGAAAAAATACTACCTTCAAGCATAGCAATACACACCACCCCTTCTGCTTTTTCATGATGCAGCATCATTACTGAATAAAGGAAGTCAATAACTACATATAATGAGGTTAAGAATATTTTGTGCTTTACCTGAACTAGGAAGAACTGGAAAAGTGAACTTTATTGCAATTTGGGGTTCTTCAATGCTTTTGGATAGATGAAAATTGCTTTGTGCTGACATTTTTAAAAAGTAAAAATTATTCCATGAAAGAATGAGAGCTTAGATTTCTGTTTGTTTGGGGCTTTTTAAAACACTGTTGGCATGCCATTTTTATTTTCATCTCTCCTGTAACTGCCCTGACAATTATTGAAAAATTGCTTTAAAAATATTACAGAGCACTCAGTTCTCTGCATGCAAAGCAAAGAGCAAAACTGTAAATTATTCTCTGCAGACAAAACTGGAATTTTTGATATATCTTTAGACTTCTGTTCACTCACCTATTCTTCCACTTAATCTACTCTAAAACTACTTAATCTAGGAGGTTCCTAGAAGTTTCAGAGAAACTTCTAATAGTGATTTTTTTTCTCTCCTCTTTTCATGGCAGAGACATGGCAAAACACACAGAAAAGGAGCATTCCTACCACCCAGCCCAAGGTATGCCAGTCACAGACATGGCTCCTCATTTAAAAAAACAGCCTTCAGCTGCCTTGACAGATGATGGGGAAGGGTGAAGAGTCCCACAAGTCTGGGATGTGGCACAGAACAGAAGCCTAAGCTGAGATGCATTAAATAGCTCCCTGGAGCAGCTGCTCTCACCCTGCCTCTCCATGAGAGGGGTGCAGCATATACTACACAGTAAGCCTATGGAGATCAGCATTCCACAACAGTTATATTGCTTGCAATCCTAAAACAAGGCGGTGTGAGTATTCCCTGGGAATATCGGATGCCAAAATCACCAAGTTACTCGGATAAAAAAATCTCCCATATGCTTCAGTGCATTTCTAAAATATTATTGTCTTTCTGGTCTTGCAGCTTCTTAGATACCCACATTGAAATCCAACAGTATGTTATCATACCCATTCCAGGCAGAATAAATGAACCACAGCAAAGTCTCTAGAGAACACCTAATGACTAGAGATGTACTTTCAGATTAAGGCTTCAAATTCTATGACCTTTCCAAAATGTAAACACTCATTCAACATGTGGGGGGATGCATACACAACTACCTTCCTAGAAATTATATGTAGGGCAAAACCCTTCTGTGGTACTACACAATCTTTTGCACTTCATGAGCACCCAGAACTCACCAGAGTGAAGACAAAAGTTTAAGATAGACAACTTCTAAAGCTCAATTAAATGTTATCAGGGTCATTATATGTTAGTATCAGAGGTGACTGGGAACAGCAAAAGAAAACATAAGGTACAAAAAATGGTGAAAACTAAAGTTCTTGAATTACTTCTCTCAGTTTCTGACCAACAGAATTAGTCATATTTCTTTTACTGGAGCATTAGTGGACCTGAGTGATTCAGCAAGACAAGAAGCCATAACTAACTGCACCCATAAAGAGAGCTGCTCAAGAAACAGCCACTCTGGATAATGAGACCTAATCACAGAATCATCTTAGTAATTACAGAATAGTTCGGTCCAGAAGGTTAATTTAATTGAAAAATGTTTTCCTCTGTATGCAAGAACTGTCCTTTCCTTTAGAGGGGAAAGGCTGTAGGAGGATTATGAATCTGAGACTCACTGCTATTGCACAGCAAACTGGCATATTCCCTTTGCCTGGACTTCCAAGGAATGACTAACCAATTTGGTTTTAATTAAACTGCTCTTCTAATTTCAGAATACTACGCATTTTATTTCAGTTTTTATGTTCTGGCAGAGTTTCAAGAACTTGGGAACAAAAAGCAAATTTTTTAGACTACGAGCCTGGGTTCTGCCCAACCATTCAAAACTTGCAGCTGCTACGAGAAAATAACTATCAACTCTAGTTTCTTCTGAAAGCATAAGAAGCCTACTTGTGTTACATACTTAGAGAATCTTACAAGCTTCCCTATAAACTATTATACAGTAGTTTTGGCTAAATATATCTTGGTTAAAAAGTTGAACTCTAAGCAGGATCAAGAATCTATTGTTTATGTTAAAGGCAGATTTTCATGAACTCTGAGCATGTCCAGAGCCAGGACAGCAAGGAGTCCACTCTTACACAGCAGATGTTCTCTCCCAAGAGCAAAGATAGGGTATGCAGGTTCTCCCTGAAAACACATCCAGAGGCTGACACAGACAAAACAATAATAATGCATTTTTCCTTGCCTTTTCTCTCAGGAAGAGTTCATTCACAGTTTGTGGGGGTTTGTTTGAGGTTTGGTGGTTTGTTTGTTTGTTTTTGTTTGTTGGGGGGGGGGGGGGGGGTGGGGGGGG
>JAWWEV010000001.1:105096522-105109320 GCA_035583235.1 Hafferia zeledoni | reverse complement strand
TTAATTTTCTCTTTTCTGTATAAATATATGTAGTTAGTTTTAAGCATAAACCTGGGTTTAGAGGTTTTTTTTTTCCCTCTCCCTCCTCCTTCTCCCTTAGCTAGTTGGGGGGGGAAGGCACCCTTTTCACTCTGTCTCAGACAGTTGGCGTTTTGCCAGCTCAACCCAAGACAGAAATGGACTCAGAAAATGAACTTGGATTAGCTTGATCTTTGAATTTAAGAAGAGGCAATTTACTTTCTCTCTCTACAATATCTGTGTTCATGTCTTCTCCTTCCAGTCTTTCCTAGTTCTCCCAGTATTTCTCGTTCAAGACTCCTTCTATGTCTTTACCAACATTTACTACTGTTCCTTTTATATCAGAGAACCTTATTTTTAACTTTCATCTGTAAATTTACTAGATTACTCTCCCCCAGATTGTCTAATGGGCTAAACCAACAACACATTTTTCTGTCTTCCAAGGAGAGGGGTTAGAGGGCAATGTGACTGCTTTCAATTCTGATTTATCATCAGCCTTTTCAGCTGCATGTGTAAAATACTACCTTTCAAATTCTCAATATGATCCATCTGAAATCCTATCTTTTAATTATTTAGTCACAGATTTAACCTTTTCACCAATTGCTTTTGGTCAGCTTTTCCCACATCAAATCCCATCCATCAGCTGAAACACAGTATGGTCAGAAATTATCCAAGTTACATGTATTACATACAGTCACATTTTTAATCCTAGTCTTCACTAAAATATTCAAGGCTCTGTTCATGTTCATGTTTCCTTGCAAGCTTGAGCACTAATCACAGAAGCTACAACAATACATATGCCCCATCTGTGATCACAATGAAGTTACAGCAGATTAAAGAAATAAACCTAGGAGTCTGAATGATGTAACAAAATACAACTTTTGAAACCTGTCTCACCTTTTGTGCATTCATGTATCTTAAAATAATCCCTCTCAGTTTCATCAGAGTTATCTGTTGAAGACTGTATTAACTGATACTTCATCAGCTCTACACACTGCCAGGTCCCTTTACAATCCTTTCTGCTCATTTGTAAAACGTATATACTGTAGATAGCAGATGGATGAACCCTCATCTCTTGCAGCAGACAACAAGCGTGTTTTGAAAACCAGGCTATATATAATGATTTCAAACTTACAGCACTTCAACTTTTGCCAAGACATGCAATTAAACACTTCCTTACTTAAATTTTTGCAGAGATTGGCCTAGCATAGACAGGCTCACTAAATTTGCTAATTCGTTGTGTCCCACAGCTGAAAAAATGTCAGCGAAACTTAAGAATACAAAGAGACTTTTTATTCCACATCACTGTGAAACCAAAGCATCGAAAGCTTGTAGAACTCAGCCTGCCAAGCATTTGATATGGGATCAACGGGGGGAAAAAAATATTGCAAAATTTACTGGAAAGCTCACCTTTTAAAATAAAGAAATACAGTATTTTCTTGCTTAAACTCTGTTAATAAAAACAGTATAACATCAAAACCTATCTAAATGTGAAATACAGTGAATAAATTAAGCCAACTCATTACTCACTCCTGGGGATACTATCTTCATTTCTAACTTTTAGAAACAAGCTGTGGGTTAACTTCACACTCACTGAAGGTCATTCACAACATGAAACTCAATATCTAAAACTTAGGCAAAGTTTTCCAACAGAGATTACTCAAGCTTTTGATACTTTATGCACCAACCTTTCAAACTCATCATGTTTCCCAGTGCCCTGATAAATTTAATCTGCTTTATTTACTGTCAATAGCACTACAGATTCTGGGAACAGACCATTGTATTTATGCTGAGAATTCAAAAGAAAACATTGCATTAATTTTCCTACTATTAGGCTATCTCCAGGCTCCTATGAGCAATAAAGCTGTATAAATGAAGCTGTATCACTAAGATAAATACATATGAAGCTTAGCAACCAGGTCCCTCTCAAAGGGAAAAAAAGCACCATTTTTCAAAATCATTCTTCTGATTATGGTTTACAAATAACAGATGGGCCTGAGCCAGACAAACACAAGCCCTTGCAAAGTTCCTGGCTTCTCATATGCCAGGTTTGGCTTCTGCAACATCATGACCTATTCACAAGTAGTTCCATACATTCACTCCGTCATACCCAGACCTGGTTCATTATTACACTGGCACTGCATACAAAAAGCACAAAACACACAGCCCTAAAATTCTATGTGGTCTATACAAAGATATTTTTATGAGAAATCCAAACACTACTCACCACATGAAGAATTTTATTCTCTGTTTCATATACTGTGCAATCCTGAAAAAGTAAAGCAGAAAAGGCATGTTAAGTTGGTCCAATCACTCCCCCTTCCTTGAATTATCATAAAAAAGAATTGAAATTAATTGAAAAGTCCTTAGGATGAAACAAAATATTTCACAGACTTAGGCAGAATGAAAAGATTCACGTAGCCAAAGTGTGAAGCCACCACAGAAAGGCAATACTGGTAAATGTTTGTATCTGTTCCCTAGTTCCTGTTGCTTTCTTCCTTGACACAGATAAAGCTCTCTTTCCACTTTATGTCCTTTTGGCACATACCAGCTAGTGCCATGTGTACCAGACAAGTGCCTTCAACCAATCATCTCTGACCATGGAGAAAAGTGACCTGCTTGTAGTGGTAACACTGAAAAACAGAGGTACCAGCAACAGTAGCAAGTGACTGAGAAGGGAAACCAAGACGAACAATTCTTGCTGAGCTGAACTGATACACTCACACATTCTGCCGAAGAAGAGAAGGAAAACTCTGGGAGAAGGAAGAATTGATTGTTTATAACATACCATGACATGAGATGGAGGAGAAACGCTGAATACAAAACACACAGGAAACACAGGGCGGACCCTCTTGTTACACACAGCTTGCTGGGGACTGCATGTACATTCTTGTTACCCTATGTAGCATGTGAGGCAGTTTCTATAGGCAAGACTAACAGATGGGAGTCTGGGACTGTGAAAGTGTTTCTGACAGGCCAAAATCTCAGTGGATATATAGAAATGGAATTAGCAAGGCAGAGAGCACATGAAATACAACCAACACTGATGAAAGAAACACTCTTTTTTAAGTTCATCAGATGCTGTAACTTTATGATAATTAGTGCAAGCACAGTTTAGAACAGATGCTTTATATCCTATATAATAAACCACATGAGAAACGTGACTAATTTTTCATGTATGAAGTGTCATTTTAAAATCAGTTTATCCTGCTAGAAAAACAACCTTCCTATATGCATTAAAATGAATGAACTTTGAATCCATGAAACACTTCTAGTGTTACTCAGGCAAGAAAAGCCAATGTGTTCTTAAGCTTTATATAAAGCAACCTATCAGAAGTAGCAGGTTGATCAGGGAGCATTTGCCTAATAACAGCTGTTGGCATTCAAGAAACATTTGCCAGTAAGTATAGCTGGAACGAAAATCTAACACATTTAATTATATGCAGACATCAATGAAGTATTTGCAATCTTAGTAGCAAAACACACATTTCATTGTTATATGTGGGAGGGCATGTAACATTTTCAATCTGGATATATCTATTTTCTGCATGGTTTCTTATGAATCATTTTGCAAAAATAGCAGGAAGAGATTGCAACATTTATATTGAAGAACAAAAAAAAGTGCTTTTAGGCAGACATAATTATTTCATTGGTAATACGAAGAATTTACTATAATTTTAAACACTCAGCTTAAAGAGAATACTGTTGGATAAGTTTCACTACCAAAGGAAGAAGGATTCTGGGTTCTCAGATACTGCAGAGGTTTATTACAAACAAGAAGGCAGTGAATAACAGAGAAATACTGCTGAATCCTTGAAATAATCTACACAATCACGAAGGAAGCCAAACATGCTTATTTCCAACAAACCAAGAGTATATATATATATATATATATAAAATATTTCTGAATCCACAAAAGACAGTAAAAAATGTGGGAAACTTCTCAGGCATCCAATCTATGAACAGATTCACTCTTAACTTCTCTCTTCAACACACAGTTCCCTACAAATCCAGGGTCTGGGAAGAAGAATTGCTAAATGAGTTCATCACATAGCAGACAGCAGACTGTTGATATTACATCCTCATATTCAGGCAACAGAAAAATTAACAGTTTAGTAAACCATAAAAGACAGAGAAACTAGAGGACAGCAAATGCAATGTCTAAGTAAAACAAAAAACCTCAATTCTTAAATATATTTTTTTTCATACATAAATGACATCCAACTAAACATAATTCAAGCACAAACTCAGGGAGCCCTGCAGGAATGTAAAGAACCATTCTGGCATAGCCCAGAGCAGCCCTGAAGTCTAGGATTCAAAGAAACCTAGGAAAAGGTCACCAAGCTGATCCCTGCAGCTTGTTTCACCACTCTGCAGCCATCCCTAGAGATGAGGCTGAGGCTGTTTCTGAATGACCCCGAGAGCAAAAGCCACATGTCACTTTTTGTCATAGGGAACAGCTTATGTCCCCTTGGCTGCCTTGTGCTTTCAGCAAGTGCTGAAGATAACTGTGCCCACTCTCAACAAACATCCCTTGGGTAGAATGGTAAGCTGAATGCAAATTACTAGGGGCCTGTACCATTTACAGTTCCTGCTTTTCCATACCCATTTCATTTCAACTGAAAGAGCATAAAGCACTTGAGAACTATAAAAAGTCTCTTAACTATGCAATTAGAAATAAATTTTTATTCTTAGTAGCATCCCACCCACACCTGAGAATGACTCTTCCTTCCATACAAGCCTGTATCTTACTCCTGAAAGATTTTCTTAAATATCTGTTTAACTATAGTATCAAAACATTGCAATTAAAGTGAGAAACAGATCATATGCAAGTTTAACATCAACTATTTTCTACTTCAGAAAAGCAAGAACACACACAAAAATCTGCAACCAAGCTTTACTCCTACACAAGATAAAGATTTCCTATTCACTAAGTTAAACAATACTTGAACTGAAATACACAGTTATAGCAAGGAAGAGATATGTTCCTTTTACCTGTTTGTTCTTTGAACCTCACACATACATGCATTGACATACTGCAACTGAAGCTACGCTGGATGATCTTCTTCTAACCAACCAAATAAAGCTTCAGCTGAAACAGTGTAACGTTATTTTCTAAACATGGATTATTTTCTAGAAGATTAATAGCACAGATTGTTAGTAAAACAACAAAAGAAGTTGTGTTAATTTACATTTCCTGAAGACATACTCAAATAGTGGCCATAAGTATTTTGAAAGAAAAAATGGGAGAGTGTCAGCCACAGAACAAAAAGAGAGAAATAGAAGGGAAACGTGATGGAACAACTTTATTACTAATATCAGATTTTCATTTCTCATGGTCACTCTTTCCACTCTGCTTCATGCATAAAGAATGGTAAAAGTGACCTTTGTGGAGGCAGCTGGAACTAGGCTAAAATCCCAGAAAAAGTGAAACATGAGGTCCAAAATAGGAAGAAAAAAAGAGAAGCAGTAAAGGAAGAAGATAAGAAATGCAAGAAGAAACCACACAAATGAGGGAGAGGGGAGGGTTCTTCTGCATTTTAATCCTGGTATAATGTTAAAACCAAATTTCAAGACTATAAGCAAGGTAGCAAGACCTACACTACACTGCAATTGAGAGGCATCACTTATTTCTTCCGGAAGCTCTGACCTTCATAATCACAATTCTGCATTATTTCTACAAAAAAAAAATTTGTAAGTTTTACCTGCACAGATCCTACCATAATATCATAAGGAATAATTACTAAGCACATTTAAATTAAACCCACTGAATTGGACAGCACTGGCTTGTGACAACGCTGCAAAATGTACACATATCACGGTGGTCCACATTGCTAGAACAACTCACATGTGAAACAACATATATAAAATACAAATATTTGTGGAGGGTTTTTTTCCAAAAGTGTTGTTTATGATGTTATGTTTTTCCTTTTTTTTTAGTCCTACACTCACTATTATTACCCTCTTTTTAGACATTTGTCTTAGTACATCACAGAAGTGGAGTGGGGCAGTTAATTACACCCATACTTTTCTTATACTTTGTTTTCTTTGCACCCAAGTAGATTAAATGTTAACTCAAACTGTGAAGTACTGAGATACAGAAGACCTGCCAATTCATCCTACTGCTCACATAACCCACAAGTAAAAAAATGTTCATGCAGTTCTCCAGTACTATAACTATGGGGTAACTTCAGCAGAAAACACTTTTGGTTTTGCATATATATGATGTGGTGTACAAGTCTGAGTTGGCAACCTGTCAAATTAGCTGTTGCAATTACCTGTCCAACTCACCTCTCAGGATACTTGCAGATACTCTCAAAACATACCATCATTATTACCACTACTACTACTACTATTACTATTATTATTCTTCATGGTTTTGCTGCATATTCTTGGCAGCTGCCACACTGCATCTTGGCAGCCTTAAATTCCTGTCAGCTCCATAACTTCAGCATAAAATTATGCTAGTTCAGAAAATAAAATATATACATACAAACAGTTAATGGATACAAAAAGGGAGAAATGCAGAAATACATGCATTAATTCTGTCAGCAACATTTAACCACTTCTACTAATCCTTAGATGAGAGTGCTCAAGAGACAGCATGGACTTCTTTCACCGTATTTTCTTGTTCAGCAGAATGTCTTAGTTGCTCATGTACATGAAGTCATGCTAATCTATTTTCTCCTACAAAGCAAGGCAATTTCCTAGGCAGAACTGACACAGAAGCAGGTTACATGATTGCCAGAAACAAAATACAAATCTCCCAATTCTCAGGTAACATGTTAGTCCAAAAATGTCCTTCGTAAGTTCTTACAATAGCAGCATTGCCTAGAAGCAGGTTGTGTGATGGAGTCAACTGGACTAAGATGTGAAGAACAAGAGCTTGTCATGAGATTAATTCTCTAGACAGTTTTCAAGTCAATTCTGGTGGAACTTCTGTTTTTTTCATTATCTTCCTCCGCAGCCCAATGGAGTTTACATGAAGACAACTTACACGTGTGTATTTGTGTATATTGCACTGTTTTTTCCAGCATTTTGCAGATAAAAATGCAGGCAATTGTGTTAGGAACACCATTTTAAAAGTGGTAGTAAAATCACCTGGGAAATACATCTTTCATAAGCAACCCCACACATCTTCCATGTCTAGTTTCAAGAGGGCATGAGCTGGGTTTTATACTGCTTAAAAACAGATGTCTGATGGAATTGCTGTCACCATTGTTTTTAAAGTCATGCAAAATGTTCTAAACTATGCCACTCCAGTACTCTATATGCAACAAAAATAATGAATTACATGATTGCTAAAAGGAGGTTCAGACTCTCATGCATTGCCAAACCTTTGGAATAGAATCTCTCTCAAGCAATGTAGCCATTGGTTGGAATCGAGCCAAGCCATCCTTTAAATCCCTTTGCTTCTCAAATTGATTAAAACTGTAACTGAATCCTTTAATAGCAGTATAAATCAAATGGATGATCTGTCGGGTCTTGCTACTTAGCAACAATAAAAAATAATTAACTTGAGAATACTCAGACATAACTCCCAGCCTCTTAAGTCTCAGTACCACACCATCAAAAATAAATTCTTCTGCCTTCAAGGAGCCTACTCTGAGCCAGTTCAAGTGTCAATAACTCTAGGGAATTTACGCCATTGGCTCTAGAAAGGCTCATTTGAATTCTGCCCAGTTCAGCCATAGCATGAGAGCCACAAGACTGAGGTTTGCTGGAGTACGCACTGAAGGTTCTCACAGAAGTTCTCAACAACAACTATGACAAAGACTAAAGCTTTGTCAACACATGAAGGCAAAAGTTTTATAACTTTCTGTGTAACTTCATTTACTAGTCATTGCTTTTCTTGGACCAACCCACTGGTACAACAGTAACACAGGCTGCGTTCATTTAGCCTTTCACTATAATTAGAAAATACATGGAAAATACATCTATTACAGCTGATGGCAGGAATAAACAATGAGAGCTTTGAAACAATTTGATTGATATCCTAGAATGGTTTGGGTTGGAAGGGATCTTAAAGATTGTCTCATTCCAATACTACTGCTATGAGCAGGGATGTCACCCACTAGAGCAGGTTTTCTCAAAGCCCCATCTACTCTGGCCTTGAACACCTCCAGGGATGTGACAGTGAAGAATTTCTTCCTTGTATCTAATATAAAACTGCTCTCTTTCAGCTTAAAGCCATTTGCCCTTGTCCTGTCACTACATGCCTTTGGAAAAAGTCCCTCTCCAGCTCTCTTTTAGACCCTTTTAAGTACTGGAATGCTGCCAGAAGGTCTCCCTGGACTCTTCTCTTCTCTTCTCCAGGCTGAACAACCCTGACTCACTCAGCCTGTCCTCACAGGAGAGGCATTCTAGACCTCTGATCATTTTTGTGGCCTCCTCTGGACTTGTTTCAACAGGTCCACACCTTCTTACATTGGAGCCTCAGAGCTGGATGCAGCACTGCAGGTGGAGTCTCAAGAGAGTGGAGGGGGATGGGGAATCATCTCCCCTGACCTGCTGGTCACACTGCTTTTGAAGGAGCCAGGATATGGTTGGCTGTGAAAAACTGGCAGCTATCATAGAACCCTGCTCAGACTGTGATGTATGTCTGGGTAATTACTGGAAGAATAGAAGAAAAATTGGCAAGATACATAGCTATGTTCAACCCCCTCCCCTCCATCTCCCTTTACAAAAACATAAAACTCTAAAATACCCCCAAAACTACAGAAGTTGGCAAGCAAGGTAACATTCTCGTCTGGCAACACGTGAAGAAATAAGAGTATGACACAGTCAGAGGTTTCCAGAGGTGCTTTGCCACATCTTAGCTTTTAAGAAGTCTAGCAGGTCTTTGAATACAAGAGGTACGGGCCTTGGGGACACTGACAATTATACGTCTTTTACCTAAAATGCAATGGCAAGTTCCTCCAAGCTATACAACACACAGTGCTTGCAAATACAATCCTTGGCTGCTACCATTCAAAATTAATTTTTAAAACTACACAGACATTGTTAAAAATTTACACTGTATTTCTAAGCAGCCATCCTAAAATATGCTCTTTCCATGACTTTTTTTCCACTGAGCTGCTCCAGAAGTCTCCCATCATGGCTGTTCCGACTGCCACAGTACAAGGGAGCTCTATCCTCAGCTCTCCCCTTTTCTGCAACCTCTTCCCTATTGTTCAGCAGCCTCTTGAAATCATGCTGCTTTAATTATCATCTCTGTGCGGATGAGTCACAGATCTCTCGTCCCTTCTGTTCACATTCACAGTTGAGAATCTCCTTCTGGATATTTGCCACCAGCCCTAACACAGTATGCTGCAAAGCTCAAATCACGTTTCTTCCCAAACGCTCCCTCTTCTCCCTTTCTTTCCCCATCTCCGTCAACAGCTCCACCACCTTATGTCCCACAAGCTCACAACCTGGGAGCCATTTTCAACTCCTCTTCGCTTCCCACACAAATCCTGTCGATTTTATTCCCACTGCTGTTCAGAAATATTTGCTTTCTTTCTCACTTACGCTGTACTTATTCAATCCCTGCAGTTTCTTGCCACTGGCTCTATGGCCTCCTCACTCTGTTATTACTCCCGTTCTCTGCACACTGAAGTCAGAACTCATCTGTACCTACAGAACCCACTCTGTTCTCCCCCATCAGAAACATGCGTAAGGACTGAGAGAGATGGGAGAAAGTGGAATGGTGAGCACACGTCATTTAACATAGTAAGCGGAGAGGAAAAAAATCTCTATTAGAAAAATACAATGCAAGCTACTAAATAAATGCTACAAAAAAGAACATTTCTTATGCAACCTACACAAATGCTTCTAAAAGTCTCGAGCCCTTCCCTGAAAATGTAATAAATTTGCAGTTCTCTAAGTTCATAACCTTTGTGTACAAACTAATAGCAATTACCCAGCCTACTGAGTACAAAGAATTGCTTTAATTTTATTTAAACAATCTGTGTGGAGTGGCACCTATCACCATAGTAACAGAATACTTCATGTAGAAATTTAATACAACTTACATAAATCACCCACAGATCAAGGAACTACTGAGAAAAATTGCTTGCTGGATTAAGAGAGATGTAATGGGTACACTAAGCTCTTTTATTCCATCTTTCTGAAGTAATTTTCCATTTCCAATTACTTCTACCTTTCCTTCCATAAAAGATATCATTTTGCTTTCCCCAGGGATATGGTCACATATTAATTCTTACTTTGCATATAGAGATTTACACTTTTTCCTTGTTTCTAAAATGAGCCAATATAACATTAGGTCAGAAATCACAGCTGGTATTATAGCACCCACCGAAATCACACTGATACTTGTTCATATATCCTGCCAGAATCTAAGTGCTTACATGGTCTAAATTGAATTTCAGCTGTTCAGGTGATTTCTCTACTTGGTGACATTCTCAGCAGGTAAAAATAAAATCCACTAAAGCTATCAACGGATGAGAGATTGGAATTGAGGCAAAAATGGTCCATCCAAAGGAGAAAAATCAGTCAAAACACCCCTTTTCCCCACACCTCTAAATAAGCATCATGCATTTAAAACTACATCTTTTATTACTGACATGCCAAATAGAGCTTGTAGCACAATGTGTTGTTCAGTTCTGAAGTTTTCAATGTCACTTCCAAGACCATGTAGAGGTAAATAACTTCTAAATTTTTCAATTCTGCTTTTCCTCCAGTACTGTCATGGCAAAGAATTCTGATTTATAAAACACAACTGCAGCAAAATATTTCATGTTTCATGTTTTGCCTAGATGCTTATCTTGCCAATAGATAAAATGAAATTAATAGAACTGAAAAAATATTTAGGTAGATGGCATTTCAGGCTCAGCTATTACTTGAATGTTTCATACTGGATCATCTGAAATTGTTTATCTATTTTTAATAGATTTAAGCAAACAAACACACATATTCCTGAAATACAGACAGACACTACACTTTTTCATGCTTAGGGCTTTTCCTGGCTCCTTAGCAACACACGGTTTCCATACTTTGCTATACTGAAGTGCAGTCCTGCTTCCCTGCACCTGGTTACAGAGACTGTACTGCCTCTGGGAATGGAAATCAGTTTCCAAAGTAAAAGAAATGCAGAGTCTTCGTCTTCAAATCAAATGATATGACCAACATTACCTTAATACATCATCATTAATCACTACATAATGAATTAATTACACAGTAAGCATGGCATATCCTCTGTCTGTCTCTATTCAAACAGAAACTGCGATGCCACTCAGCATGCACTGCCAGAGCCCACAACTACCAGAAAAACCAGAAAAAAACTTTTATTTAAAGGAAATGTGATATATGAAAACACACTTTCCCCCTCTGCCTACATTTTATCTCAATTTCCACCAACTTTCTGCTGCTCTCTGCAAGTGCTTCCATGAGTGGATGAATTAGCTCAATGGTCCCTGACTCTTTCACTGTCACCCTGACCCAGTCAGGCTCTTTTTCTTGGAAAAATTTAACAGCTGCATTGGTTTATCAGCATATATCCATCAAAAAGACTACTCTTTTTTTTTTCTTCAGAAATTCTTCTGCTTTGTGCTTGATTTATCCCCACGTGCAGAGATTGCCAATCATTATTCTGGGAGAAAAAAACAATCAACCAACCAAAAAACCCAAACAAGCCATCACCAAACCATTTTTGCTTTTTGGTCACTAAGCTTCTAACATACTCAGAAATTTTTTTAGTATTTTGGTGGTTTTCTGGCTTTGTTTTTTCCTTCCATCCATTTGGAAAAGAAACTGTTTTCTCTAAGAATGGAAAAGAAAACACAGCTAACAAATTCACAGGGCTTTACAGGGTGGAAGCTTCATAAGTTACTTAGAAAGTATCACAGACTCCATAAATTCGGGAAAAAAATCCCACACTTCTTTATAGCATATAATCCCAATGACAACTAATGAGTAATCAAATTAGTTCTAGCAGTGGTTCATCCCAGTAGACTAGTATTGACAATTTAACCCTTGAGCTATTCCATGCCTAATTCCACTTCAAAAAGCACTACAAAACTTAAATAAAAAGACAACATGTCTACAAGTAAGCCATTTCAAGGGGAAAAAACCCTGTATGATAAAATAGCAGGAAAAAACTACCAGAATCAGAAAAAGGCATCAATGCTAAGTACCTTAGGCACTTTTTACATTACAGTAAATTACATCTGAAATTTTCCATAAAATTGTGCTATAGAGAAATAAGCTACTCTACTATGAAAAAGAGAAAAACATTACTAAAGAGCATAAATTGAAACTACTTTGATATAGCTTCTTGTAAACAAAACCCAGCTCCATATTCCAATAATCCTTTAATTTCTATTTTAGCTTATACATTCTACATTGACTTTTAAAAGTGAAGAAAATAACTACATGGAAAATATGTATCCTGAAACACAACTAATTCTGAGGACTGCTCTGAACCTTATGCAACAGAAAATCTTGCATAAGGGCAGCACTTGAAGGATACAAGGTGAGTCTGACTTTCTGTCAGCGTTACTTACAGTGAGTTGTAA
Organism: Hafferia zeledoni; assembly: GCA_035583235.1. Taxonomy (NCBI): domain Eukaryota; kingdom Metazoa; phylum Chordata; class Aves; order Passeriformes; family Thamnophilidae; genus Hafferia; species Hafferia zeledoni. The sequence goes on along the minus strand of JAWWEV010000001.1, from coordinate 105,096,787 downwards.
CACTCCCATATGAATATCCTTTTGATTTCATGTACACAGGTAGATACTGCCTGGGTATTGTTTTCAATGGGAGCTTTTTGGTTCTAACTTTCCCCCACATCTATTTAGCTACCCACTTGCACACTTACCCCCTCCTTGTACAATGTTGTAGTTTGGAATTATTATGTAAATTCTCTCTCCTGCCACTAACAGCCCAGGCCAGCAGTTAACAAAAGGGTAGTTAACTGAAGGGTAGTTAACTATGGTGTAGTGGAGAGCACTCTTT
>JAWWEV010000001.1:105082298-105096422 GCA_035583235.1 Hafferia zeledoni | reverse complement strand
CAGTCCCGGCCAGCAGTTAACAAAAGGGTAGTTAACTGAAGGGTAGTTAACTATGGTGTAGTGGAGAGCACTCTTTTGTTAACTGCTGGCCTGGGCTGTTAGTGGCAGGAGAGAGAATTTACATAATAATTCCGAACTACAACATACAATCAACAAAAATGGGGCATTTTGTATAAACAGTGTACTAGGCATATATATATCTGCACGCTAAACTTCACGAATGTGGCCTCCTCATCATGAAGTATTTTTGTTTAGAAAAGGGGAAAGGAAGGGGATTATTATCATAGTAGGTTAACAAAGATTTTCCTGCAAGCATTTGATAACAAAGTTGAGGTGGAGGGAATAATGTTGAAAATTTAAATAAAAAACCTGAAAACTTAATACGTAACCATTTCCAGCAAACAAATGTTGCTTTGCAAATCCAAACAATGCAGAAGCATGAAGCAGCTTAAACGAGGAACCAATCAAAAATTCACACCACGAAACTATTAAAACCAGTTTATTAGCTGAAGATACCTGTGGCAATTAGCTACATGATATGACCTGAAATTTAAAAATTTGAAGCTATATTTAGCAAGTGTTTCAAGTCCTTAATAACTAGGACTTAAAACAAAAGTGAGGGATTGTGATAGAAAAGATTACATGAGAGATACTTTGTAAAAATAATACTAAGGATATTATTCATCTTCATTCACATATTTGATATTGTCTTACCAAATGAATAGAACCATTTTATATTACTGCATTTGGATTCCGAGTCAGAGGAGGGGAGTTAAGAAAGTAAATTTCCGTTTTACCCTTTTAACTGGAAAACAAGCCTAAAATTATGCTGCTCAGTGAGACTTAATTTTTGAAAGATTCCTCACATAAGTTAGACATTTGATTACAAAAACTGCTATGGTATAAGAAATAGTACATTACTCAAGAAATAATTTGTTAACCTTTATCTTTTATCTCAAAACCAGCAATGGCTAAAAGCTCAACAAAGAATACTCCCTGGTGTGAGAAGTGCACCCACTGGGGAAAGGACTGTATGGACACTTTTGTATCTTAAATGCTTTTAAATGGAGAATAAGTTCCAAATCCTTCAGTTGGTGCAGTACAGAGGACAAAAAAGTTCTGTATGTGCACCATATCAGGGCTTTTAGCTCCAAATTTCAGGTGGCTACAATTCCAGACAATGTATTTGTGGATGGTTGTCCATCTTTGCTATTTTCTGTCCTGGCCACCACCTCCCAAGCTGCATCACTCAGGTTCTCGCCCCACGTCATTCAAAATCTGAGTTTACCTCCAAATGTTGCTGAGACAGCTGATGTCAGAGTCCTCTGGGACAACAAGGTGTTATGGTTTTAGTCAGGTGGGCCTAAATTTGGGTTTTAAAGCTCAGACTAGGCCTGAAAATTGTCACCTGACTTGAGCTGAGCTGGGCTAGCTAACAGCTGACTTCTTCTAGCCAGTAATATTGTATTCTATACTATATTACATCATCTCAAAAGGGGTAAAATCCAGTGTGTGGGTGTGGCTTGTGCAGTTGCTTCACAGCTGTGATCCCAGCAAGACACGCTGCCGTCCCAAGAGGGATGGGAAGGCCCAAGCCAAGAGCACCAACTCACCATCATGTTATCTTAGGGAAGTAAGATGTTTGTTCTTAGCTTTTCTCTCTGCTTAAGTCTGTCTCTGGGGAATTGACTTCCCTAAAATGATTTGTAGTTGAAATAGTAGAATTTGTTTTAACTGGGGAGTGGGAAGTTATTTCTTGTTATACATAACTTGTGTAAGTGTGTGTTATGTTGTAGTTTCTCTTAATTTTCTCTTTTCTGTATAAATACATGTAGCTAGTTTAAGCATCAAACCTGGGTTTAGAGTTTGTTGGGGTTTTTCTTCCCTTTCTCCCTTTTCTCGGCCGGAGGCTAACTCTGTTCTTTGGGCAGTTGGCATTTTGCCAGCTCAACCCAAGACACAAGGCAAGACGGATCCATGTCAGCCAAGTGACTCTCCATCTCCACTCCTGCTACAAAGAGCTGCTTCCACCACACAGTTCCCATTTAAAGTGGTGTTTAGGCAGAGAACTAAACACAGTCAAGCTCTTGTAAAGAAGTATTTACAAGCCTACAGCTATGCTTCAGCTGGAGCATATTGCTAACTAAATCCCACAAGACATTAAAGCCACGAGATAAACAACAGTGGTATTAAAACTAAATAAACATGGCAAATCATTGTGAAAGCTGATTAAGGAAAGTAAAAAACATTATGATGAGGGCTACTAATGATCACTATTAAACAGAAATAAAAGAAATAGAGTGTTCAGCAGCAAACTTTTCTTTAAATGTCTGGTAACTAACAAAGTCAATATATAAATTGTGCTTTTCGGGTATTTCCAAGATTTCTAGGGTTTCTATTCTAAAAAAGAAAACTTTTTTAGCAAAACTTTAATGAATTCCTAAGGAATAAAAGCATTGAGAATGATTATAAAAGCTACTTATGGATTGCCCAGGAAAGCAAGAAGTTTTTTGTTTCTTATGGTTATCAGTTATCAGTGTAGTACTGCTACCTTTCTGAAACAAAACAAGTCCACTTAAAATGACCAGTTCTTGGGACCCTCTGAAGCTGAACAACCCAACTAAGTCAACAGCAAGACTTTCATGAACCCCATCAAGACAAGAGTCTCTCATATTCTTCCTGATGGGCATTTGTGACTGAAACAATTCTGTTGACACAAATCTAAGCTCACGAATGAACAAAAGGGGAACAAGACACAACCCAAAACATCTCATGCACGTCGCAGTCTGTTCACCCATAACCCTTTAACATCTATTTTGTACCATCAAGAAAGAACAGGCCTATTTTATTCATTGCAGAGGAAACAGAGTACAGATAACGCTCAGCCTTCGATTCCTATAGAGAGGCACAGAGATGTAGGAGAGAAAGGCAGAGTACAAGGAAATGGTAGCAAAACCTATAGTAGTCTCATGAATTTGTTATTTAAATCCTTTTTTCCCCTCCAGTGTTCTACTGCAAGGGAGGAGTTGATTATAAAAATGAACAAAAATGCAAGGCCTGAATTAAATAAGCCATCAGCAAGGAGGATGGTATTAAAAGTGAAAACCTGCAGGAAGAGGCTATGAAACAATAACCTAAAATCCTAAGGGGGAGAAAAAAACCCTAAGCCAAAATAAAGCAGCTGCATAGAAGTAGATGATTAGTGCAAATGCAAAGCAGGCTACAACAACTTGCAGTGCTCTGAAGGACCTGCTTCCACTGGCAAATATCCACTGCACACTGTCCTGTCAGGTCCTGGGCAATGTGCAACACACACAGAAAATTAAATGGTTAAAACAGAGTATGTGTCTTCCTGCATTTCATTCCAAAGTCTATCTCTAAGAAATTATTATAACTTGAACTTTGCTAGCTATTTAAAGACTAAAGCGCAGACACTCAATACATTTCCTTATAATTCACACGTTCTACAAGAGATGTAATTCTGTCATTTTTTCTTAATTATCCATTTAGCACTGATGCTGCAGGGGGGGGGACACAAACCAATAGTACTAAATTCTATGAAAAAACACTGATATTACAATTAGCTACAAAATGTGCAAAATAATTCAAGAAAGCCACGTTAATTTTAGCTTTTTTCCCTCCACTTTGACTAAAGAATCAATTTTTGATTTTTGGTAAATAAGTCTAAACATTAGCTGTAACTTAAACAACACAAAAAAATCCTGATCAAACTCAGTAACTGGAGTTCTATTTTCAAATAATATGAATGTCTTAAAAATTCAAAGGTATTAAAAAATGTGTAGACTGTATATTTTCTATAAACCTTTAAGCATTACAAAAAGCTGTTAGGTATTGTTAAAAGAAAAATTGCAACATTGTCTTCTGCAGGTCTTTCATTAAAAAAAAATGAATTATTCTAAGTTAGAAAACTACTACAAAGTACTTTGCATACAAAAGAAAACAGATTCTAAGACAGAAAAAAATGATCTGATGAGGTGATACTGAAAGATTCAATTTACACTCTTAAGAAAGCACAATGAGGATTTTCAGTGTGCTCAGTGGTCATATTGAAAAAAAGCTCAGCTAAGACATCTGAAATGCTATGTTGGTATGCAATTGTTTTAAGTAGAGATCAAACCACATGTATTTGGGACTACTAATGGAATTTTCCATTACTATTCTTCCGACTTACAGACCAATTCAATTTGAGAGTATGCTTAAATTTAGGCATATAAATGCTCCTTTGGACTTCAAAGGATGGATTAATGAACTGCTTCCTGACTGGGGAATTACATTGTTGTTGGAGAAGGTAAAACTGCTCTTCTCCAAAGATATTAATGATAACATTTACTCTCATTCACACTGAAAATATACATAGAGAAATATTTACGTATACCATAGCGAATCAGTAGTATCATCGATAGGGATGAATTTGGAAGAAAATAAATTGATAATGAGTTAATTCCTGGGCAGTTTGAGGCAGGGTGATGGTGAGGAGCCTGGTGGGGAGCACAGGGCAGCTGAAGGATGGACTGGCAGTGTTATGAAAGGGTTAGAGGAAAACACATTGCTTTTATGAAAGGGAGAGTGTCATCATACAAAGTCATACCAAGAGGTCATAGGAGAAGTTTAGTTTTTCTTAGTTTGGAGTGATGTTTCTGAAAACCAGTCCTCCTACCTAGCCCACTCTCTCCCTTTTTCTCCACTTTATCTTCTCAAGTGCAAACAATCCTTCAGATGACTGTTTGGCAGCAAAGAGAATTTTTATTTCAGCAGAACAACAAGCAGAACAACAGACAGATATAAACCACACAGAGAAGGGCAGGGAATATCCCCAGGATTGCACTCACAAATGAAGCCTGTTAGACAAGTGCTTCTCATTATCTACTTCTGTGTTTCTTGAAGGTAATATGTACCAAAATACATTCAAAATATTCTACCCCTATGGCAACGTGTGTTATGTTAACAGGTGTCTAGATGATATGAACTGTATGAAAGAGCAGATTACTAAAGTCCAATATACACAGTCCTCTTGAATCACACACCTAATTAAAAATTAAAGAAAAAAACACAAGAAATTAAATATGCAAATTTTCAAGTAGATTTCTCAAATTTATAGTGATATTAGACTAGAGAACCCAAGATGAATCTTACTACTAATATACACAGAGGCATATACATAGCACAAACCAAATGAGAAAACCAGGAAACAGAATTTTTAGAAAGCATTTATCAAGTATTAGTATTCTCTTATTTTTAGACAATTACACAGATAGTGTAAAACAACATCATGTGAAGAAGGTAATAGCCATTTAAAATTTAGGAAAAAAGTAACCTGCTAAGCAAATTGACTCATACCTGTTGCACTATTGTTGTTAGTTCCAGACAGAGCTGTATGACATTATTTCTTGTTACTGAGTAATCTGTGACAGCAGCAAAAGGTGATCTAAAAAAACAAAAAAAAGAAAAAAAGAAAAAAAAAAGTTGAATACTACTAGCATATATACACTTACCTTTTTTAAATTCCTCTTTTAGCAATTTCATTTATAAAAGCATTATTTCTGACAGTTTATTTCTGGACTGCCTTTACTCCCCCAGAAAAAGCCCAGCTTGCTTTCTGCATTTGTTTGGGAATAGCCTTATAAAGGCAACCAGAGGCACTACTTCCTCCTGTGATATGAATGGTGTCCAGATGTGAATCATGTCAGAAAAGCTTTTGTCTGATTCACTGGGATTCTTGGGATTTGCTCTAATATCTGGTGGAAGTAGTGGAGGCACTCAGAATAAGTAAAATACCTGAAGTGGGGAACAGCATTTAGAGCCAGATGCTCAGGAGCAGCTGCAAAGCCTAAACTGGAAGCACAACCAAACAATCCCACACACTCTGTTACAGTCAGAAGTGCTTAGTGAAATACACAGTGTAATCCAACATTTACAGACATTACCTACATATATTCTATACTCTGGAACTTCATGTTAGAATGTTTAAAATGCATGCCTACCTGGAAGCTTCCTTGCTTTCTAGAAGCACTGCTAAAATGTATTTAGTCAGTGAAGCTGGCAGTCACCTGATTTTGGTACTACAAGTCTCTCTTAGTCTAAAAACTCAGCTTGGCCTATACTTTATACTCAAGAAGTAGCCAAACACTAGGTAGGACTGGTATTTTCTCTAGGAGAAGTGAAGACTTTCACTTTATCAGTGCTGCAAATGAGGCATTTATGGACAAAGATGGCATTTCTCCTTAATATACCTGCTTCAAACATTTAAAACAAACTCAGAAAGAAAACGGTGGCAGAGAACCACAAGAATTGTATTGCCTGAATAAACTAACAATAGAACATGCAAATGTGCCAAGATCTCCAAACAATAATTTAAGTGTGGCTATCTTTAAAATAAGCTGGATGATTAATCCCTTCCTCGACTGTCTTCTTTCATCACTTCTCACATATTTGTATATACCGTAAAGAGTTTTACAGTGCTGGTTGCTACAACTTCCTTATTCAACCCTAATGACAAGTTGTCAGTACTAAGAACTCTGCTATAAGCAAGTCAAAATGATAACTGGTTCTACTAAGTTTCTAAATTTCTTTTCCATATGCAGAATTACTGAAATTTTCGTTCAGGCAGATTTGGAACTGTTCACTAACAACCCTCTGTGAACTCGCCTATCACTGCAGGTTTCATCTGGTGCTCCCTTTCTTCTCCAGGGCTCACAGTCCTGAGGCTTCATAAGACAGAACTAACTCTGACGTGCATACTCAAATCTAGCAGCTTTAATTTGATGTAATACACCACACAATGACATATACTTTCTTCCTGTATTTTTTAGAGAGAAAAGCAGTACATTCTTTTAAAATAAAGGTACAGAAATTGAAAGCAAGGCAGTGTTTAAGAAACATAAAAAGAAAAAAAGAGAGCAAGGACTTAGTAGACAGCATGTGGGTAGGTTCCAAAAGGTGCCTTATGAAAGTTACTGGACACAGATACACAATCATAATCCAGAGTCCAAGTCTTCTGCAGTATATGGCAACCATACAGTAGGTATACACTACAGAAAGTCATCCCACAGACACATGCACAGATTATTTCTGAAGTTCAGCAGACATATGAGCATATTAAAGGATAAAAGGTAACTGAACTGCTTGGTTATGAACCGTAATTCAGTTCAAGAAGTGTTTGGACAAAGCTCTCAGGTACATGGTGTGATTCTTGAGATGTCCTCTGCAGGACGCAGAGCTGGGCTCAATGATCCTGATGGGTTCCTGCCAACTCAGCATATTCTATGACTATATAATAAACGTGTTTTAAAAAAGTGCATTAGTCAAGACGTACAAAAGCACTGACATTTTTCCTACCAAAATTGTAACTGTTCAGGTTCTGAAATCTAACTGAAACCCTGATTTAAAATAGTCATGTTCATTTAGGAACTCACTTTTATTGAAGATAGGAATCAAGCCAGAAAATGGTATTATTTTACTTTAAGTATGGGTGTTAATACACTTTGATCCTGAAATTACACAACTGGAATCTCTTTGACATTTCAAAGCCTCCAGCATTTCTCTAAACAAAATCACACAGTAGGCTTTGGCTTCTAATACCACATCATCTTCCTTCATACTTCTGTAATTTAGTTTGGTTTCATGGTTCATGAGGAAAATAATGGCATTTGTACCATCATTGCTTTTAGTGAAGATCATTAGAAATGCCCCACATAAACTTTGTTGACGTGAAAGAACAGGCAAAGGGACTGAGACATTACTCATTTTTGTTACATTGAACTTAACACAGTAAAGATTTTCTGGCAATAGCATGTAAAGCAGACAGCAAGGGTGTCAGCAGGAGGGAGAAGACTGCTAAAAATCAGTAACTAATACGTAATAATTTGTAAAGTGCTGCACAGCTTTGAAAGATAAGGAGACAGATCCATGTTTTATAAACTTTGCTCCTGCAGAAAACCTAAGGGATCCTCCAGCTGCCTCCTCTGTAGGTCTCTGCAGCTGATAAACAACAACCTCACATCAGTTTCTGCAGATGCCTCTCTGGGGTATTGCTTCAAATTGGACCTGTAAAATTGCAATTCCCTTTTTCTCCCCCTGCCCAGTTCAGACTTCCCTGGAGGCAATCTGCATGCACAACTATACAGCCACTATTGCATAAGCAGCTGGAGAAATGGTAAGGGCCTCTTTAAATATTTACCTCCCCAAAAAATGTATTTTAGTATTACATCCCAAGCCTCAACTTCAACAGTAAAAGTTCAGCAAGATTTAGTATAACAACATCCCAGCACTTTCAATCAAAATATCAACAGAAACTTCATTGTAGGATCATTGACTTGATTTCACATGAGACACAGTGTAAAACACCAATCTGACAGAAGAACTCTATACTGGGAATATATCCACTGATTGTTAATTTTAATACACCACAATATCATTGACTGTGAACAGATTAATCAACTTGTACAAATGCAAATAAAGCCTATATAAACTATAACTTCAGCTGGCTGCTAAAACACTTTCCTCCTCAGGGCATATACCAAGTATAAGGAATTCCCTGTCTAATTATAAAACTTCTCTCTCCTTTAAAAAAATATTTCCTGGGCTTGGTAGAGTCATTTCTACCAGCTTCCAATTTCTACTCTTTTCGTTCAAAGCCACATCTTTCATAGTCTCTTCAAGTCTCAGGTACCTCCTACAGCTCCAGTGAAGAAAATTCCCTGAGAAAAAACCTAAAATTTTCAACATATGTACCATCCAATTTGGTGCTTTTAAACAAGAACTAAAGAACTGCCTTGGTCTCAGGCCACATGCTGCCCCACTTCCTGCTGTGACATTGACCTCAGTGTCTCATTGTCTCACCTCTCTCACAGTCACTTCCATTTGTGGAACCTTTTTTTTACTCAGTTTCTCTTGTAATTTGTTTGTTCTTCCTTCAAAAACATGATTCTCTTTCTTTGCAACACCCACATGAAAACACCATTGTAGCTCCACAGCACACCTACCTGACCACATGCCCTTTCCATTCATTTCCACTTCCAGACCTCTGCTGGTTTTCCCCTTTTCATTCTTTGTCTACCCCTTCTACACCTGATATCTTAAGAAAAAGAGACTGACACAATCACATCAATGCCTCTGCAAACACATGCAGAGTGCTTTTGCCCTTAGTCTCATCTTTTCTCCATCATTCTCCTTTCCAACTTTTGAAGCCATTAGTCATTTCCAAACCATATTCACAAATGACTGGGTAATAGGTTTCAAGGATCATTTAGTTCATAAATGTTTAGTGATTGAGCATGCAGCTGGAAAAGTGGGAACCTCTACGTTTTTCCACTGTGCGAAAGATTCCCCCATTGGGAAACCTACAAAACACCACAGCAAGAGGAAGAGTTTCTGAACACCTGATTCACAGTGAAAAAACCTTACAACTGGTGCTTGCTTTTTCTTTCCTTTTTTTTTTCTTTTTTTTTTTTTTTTTTACATTAAAGTCAATCAACTTAAACACCTTATTCTATAGGACACAAGGTTTTTCTAAGACAAGGCATGACAGAGCTAATGGTTCTTTTCACATTTCTTCAAGTCAGTGTTTGACATAAATGCTTCAACACCTCTGAAACATGAATTTGTTTACACATGTGTAATGTAGGCTGTAACACACATGTATGTGTGTGCACACTTTTATGAATTGAGACCTTATTAACATCTTGAGCCGTATCAGCATCTTTCAGAATGAAAAAAGAAAAAAATATTCTCTAACATTAATTAATTAAGCCACCCTGAAGAACTGGTAGAAAAACCAGCCACATTAATATAGCACAACTAATTCCCTTACAGAATTAAGAAATAATACAATTCAAGAGCTATTAATACTCACAACTACTGACTGCACATGAAGCAAGATCCTTCACAAGCAATTAAAAATTTGTGAAGGAGATATAGGCACTCAGCATTTCTACATTATCAACACCTTTGGCCTCATACACTTCAGCCTCCTCATCTGTCTTCCTGTCTTGTAATATAACATTGAGTTAGGGGAAAATGATATATGGAAGTATCTACTTCACTTTAAAAAGTTGCAATTTGGACAAATACTGACTGTTGTTAGTAAAAGCAACACCCAAAATAAAAGTTAATCATATTTCACCATGAGTTGTAGTACAGAGGTATTTTATAACATCATATGTTGTGAGGGGTTTGAAACAAATATCATACTTGTTTTAGCATCCTAACAGGGGAAAACATCCTCAAAGCCTTTTGATTAAACAGAACAGTACAAAGTCTTCTACAGAGACACAGCCAAAGCAGTAATCTAACACAGTCTTCAACAGTAACATCTTAAACTCAAATAAAAATCTGAATGTATAATACTGTTGTATATATTGTGCCAAATCCATCTAAGATTCATAGTTTTAGGCTTTCATGAAACAAAGATTTTATTTGTCTTTCTAATGCAACTGCTTGATGTAGAATCAGGGAGGAATGCAGTAAAATTCACACTGGATAAAGGAATTCTTTAAGTAAGTGCTCTATTAAACATTTACAGCTGTTCCAGGAGCACAATACAGTTAAGTACCATAGCATTCTTAGGCAGGCCTTACTGACAGGTTTGGCATAATATTCAAAGCAATATCAATGCAAATGTATAGAGGAAACAAGATTCACAGCTTTAAGACTAAAAATCAATCCACAGAAAAGTGCATTTTTTGTGTGCTGACTAAATAATCGCTGAACTCTTCTGTTTCTGCTGAACTCTTTAGCTTCTTTTCCTTTGGGTTTTCATTGTGTACCTCCACTACCTTGTGTGAAAACCAGATCTATCCTGTCAGGACAAGCAATAACCAAGCACAGCTAACAGGACTGTATGAAGTCTGTTATAAAGGAGACTGTAAGCCAATAACACTTTTTTAGCGAGTAAGAAGTTATGGGCTTGCAAACAATGTTCCTCTTTACTTAAAACTACAAAATAGTCACACCATAAACATCACCAAGGCTCATTCACCAAAAACAATGAGGCAAAGAAATCCAGCTCAATACATTTTACCTACAGTGGAAGAAAATGAATGCATTGAGTATGTAACTATGATGAAAAGAAGATCCATTTTGGAGTGGGAAATGTGTTCTGCTACCACAATGCTTTCACACAAAGCAGGCTTAAAGGGTGCAATGAAGCTGAACACCTAGAATTGTTCAGTCATAAACAGAGAGTGTTTACATCATCATTGCAGGCTGCACTTCCCTGATGCAGCAGAGCATCACCAAAAAAAAGCACCCAGTTTAAGGTTTGGAGGTCCTGTTCTGCTGTCAGCAACTGAAGAATTCAAATGTCCTTAACTTCAGGCACAGATTTTAGCCGCACTCAATAGGATTTATGTATACACATAAGTGCTTCACAGAATACTAGTATATTTAAGCCCACATCAAAATTATTCATCCACCTGGGGTTTAGAAGTTAAAGGATTACAGCCCACCACCCTGCGAATGGCACTAAAAGCAGATCTAGACTTTCTAAAAAGGCCTTTAACTCTGAAATTTTTCATTTTGTTACTTCTGTCAGCAATTTTACCTATATTTTATATGACTGACAACTTCTATTTATAGTTGGGTTTTTTGTTCATCTTGTTTCATTTTGTTCATGTATTATGTATCCAGAGGGAAGGTGTCAATTAAGCAGACTGATGCAGATTTGTCAGCCTGCTGGCTTTCCTCTGGCCACAGCAATGAAAGTCTTGAATACAAAATCTATTTCCACAAGATCTTTGCTCCTATTACTTAGACGTCAGTGTAATCTGCAGCAGCAGTTTTAAGTTTTTTATTTCCAAATGGGGGATAGTGCTAGTGTGAAAAACAAGGGCTACAGAAGAGTTTCTACGAAAGACATATTGAGTCACTGCCCACACAGATGGCTGAGTCAAACAGTACACTAAAAAAATCCAGTGGTCCCTGACAAATTCTATTTCATGACCATTAAAAGCTGTGACACAACAACAGACGCAAAATATTGTAGCAGTTATCTCATGGGAAGTAGATTATATTTTCTTAAATTCTTAAGAGAAAAATAAACTACCACATTATGTTAGTTGTGTCTTTAATGAAGACTCAATTAATGCCCTAAAAACAACCAAACCTTCCTCACTCCTATTCTCTATGTGTTTGCAGTTTATACAGATATCGTTTCTATTGCTAAAATCTAAAACGTGCTCCTTGATATGGCACAAGATAAATGATATGAGGAGTTCTTGTTTCAGGTAACATGACCCAAGCACTCCAGAGCAGGCAGGAACAGGAAGCCCAGAAGCATAACTAAGAATTTTTTTCTTGCTAGTGTAGTCTGCAGCATTTCCAGGGATTTTGGTTGGCAAAGACAACCAAAGTGTGGTGGAGGTGAATGAAGAGAATATAGCAAACCAAGAACAACCTGGAAGATGACATCAGCAGAAGCTTGTGCTGGCAGAGCAGGGAGAAAAATGGAAAGAGACAGAGCTCATGCAGCTGCCACCAAATGTTACCCCAGCTCAGGTGCGCTCAGGATCCTTCCTCTTCCACAAAAAGCATTACAGTTCTTCCCAGGCAAGTCTACAGTAATGAGCCTTACCTGTTAAATCCAGCTGTCCCATGAAAGGAAAACAGATGATGTACAGTGGGATTTGAAGGGAGAAAATGGGGTGCTTAAAGAATTTGTAAAATCCATTTGCTCCCAAGGCTGTCTTTGCTTTGCAGCAGCTTCTGGCTCAGGCTCATTAGGAGACAAACTCAACACTCGACATTGAGCCAACTTCTGAAAAAGATACAATCCTCTGTCTGTCTGTCAGATGGTTTGTTAAGATCTGGGAGAAAAGGCATTGGATGAAATCTGAGCACGCTTCACTCATGACTCATCACAATTTCAGTAGTATGACCAATAGGTAGCAGCAAATTAGTACAGAAGGACTGAGCTGCAAGTACAGTACAAGACCCGTCTATGTTCTAACCACACAAAAAGCTAATTATAATCACTGCTAAATGCTCTACACTTGGAGCTTAGAAGAATTTTGGGGGATCCCTATGATATCATTGTTTTTCAGTTCATGTTTGCCTCTGGACGAAAACTGGGAAGTTTTCACTGGTGTCAATGAAGATGAAAAAAAGGAGCTTGATTCTCAAAATCCTCTGGGTGTTGATGGTGCTTTTAAATCAATAAAGCCATGGATGGATTATGTACACTCAGAAATGCATCTCAGGCAATGAAAACTGACATCCACACACAAAGCAAAACTTTCACAGTGTTTTTCAATTGAATTGTAAATGTGTGCTCTAAGAACAAAAGCTTATCTGGGATTAATAGAAATAAATATGTCTAATTTCAATTCCAATTAAATTCGCAGATACTACTGGACATACTAGTGTACAGAAAAAAAAAATTCTTTTCTTAGGTTAGAAATAGCTTTATGCCAGAAAATTGCAACATGTTCATGTTGTGAATCCAGAGTAGTGAACTGAAACAGTAATCACACTTTAATATACATTTAAAAAAATTCCTCCCCAGGATGTAGTGCATGAGCCCTATAAAAGGCAGCAGGATTTCCAGAAACCTGACATACAAGAGAAAAAGGAGAATAAAGAAAGGTGGCATATATTACTGTTCCAAAGAATACAACTTTCATGAATTACAGGACTAAAGACTGAAAAGAATACCAATGATTTAAATGGAAGTCTAGAAAACCTGATTGACTGAATATATTGTACTCTAATTCCTGAGAAGTATCACTGGAGATACACTGATGCCAAGATGCTTTGAACATCAGGTAAGTAGTTCATTGCTGTGGCCTCCAGTGTGGTTTTCCATCCGTCTAAGAGCTACAGTAAATGCTAAGTATAAACATGTCATAGTTTTTCAAGAAAGTATCAATCTTGTCAGGGAATTTGCTTGAAAGAATTTGAAGATTAGGGAAAGTGTATAAAACAAAACATTATAAAGCTATGAAGGCTTCTGAAAGAGAAGACAGATTTTGTGGGCTTAGAAAGTAACAGAAGTTAAAATTAGTCTAAAAAGTTTAAGGACATAATCTATAAGTATGTGTCATGGTTTCAGCCAGGTGGGGCCTAAATTTGGGTTTTAAAGTTTGGACTAGGCCTGAAAATTGTCAGGTG
>JAWWEV010000001.1:105064739-105082198 GCA_035583235.1 Hafferia zeledoni | reverse complement strand
AGTTTTAATGTTCTCTTTTCTGTATAAATACATGTAGTTAGTTTTAAGCATAAACCTGGGTTTTAGAGTTTTTTTTCTCTCTCCCTCTTCCTTCTCCCTTGGCCAGCTGGGGGGGAAGGCACCCTTTTCACTCTGTCTTCGGGCAGTTGGCATTTTGCCAGCTCAACCCAAGACAGTATGATGACAATTTCTTTGCAGGATGTTATTGGAGAGTTATTTCAGGCTCCTCAAAATCATCAGCCGACCTCTTTTGAACACAGCTAGAATTTCTACTAAGTTTTCCAGCTCCTAAATGAAACAAAACCAGAAGACTTTTAAAGGCTGGCAATAAAAGCTACCCTGATTTTCAGTAAAACTCAATTTCTGACATACATTTGGAAGTAGGACTGCTCTAGGCAATGACCTGGAACACAGTGCATCCTTGGACTGGCCCTGCACGGTGGCACTGCAAGAGCCACAGAGAAAGTCACTCAACAAGTCACAACTCTCACACTCCTTTTGATAATTGTTCGTGGCCTAACAAAGTCCTTTTAGACTATAGATGTCCCACAGAAACAGCATAAAAAGAGAACTCACTAGAGCAACAAGTGAAGCACAACCTGAATGGAGTCTTCACTACTCCTTACAAATAAAAAACACAACACTGCAATTCTATGCAAGTTGGAGCTGCTGCAAGGTGCTTTTTCTAGACATGACCTCAAAAACCACTGCATAGGGGCAGCCAAGAAGGGCTATTACCATGGGGTGGACAACCCTAATAGCCACTTCATTCCTCCTAGTGGTTAGCTCTCTCCTTTCACATCCTACAGATGGAACTGGTACTAGAACTAACTAAAAAACTAAAACTTGTGGCCCAGATTTAATACTACCCATGCAAAATAAAATTAAATCATGTTCCTGACTTTAAATAATTAATTTTTAAAATCTTTCTATCTCCCCCTAGTGGCCCCAATACCTTCTTAGAACATATATAACAAACAGAATCATATTGATCTCCAGATGTTCCCACTTCCTGAGAAAAATGCAGTCATTGGCCTGCCTTCATCCTAATTTGGAGACTTCACAAACAAAGAACAAACCTTACACATATACCCAGATGCTCATAAATCATAAAAGTCTTAAAACGTTTCAGAAAATGTTTGCTAGAACCAGGTGTTTAAGCTACAGATCTTCAAAAGGATTTTCCTAGAAATTTGAAGCCTATTTGGACAGTAAAGACAGCACTGCTAAAAGTGGGCTACCACCAGGAGTGTCCTCATTTTTAGCTTTTTTGGAACTCCTGGGTCTGATCAACTCTCATTTCAGCTAAATGCAAAAGTACATGCAGTGCAGTGACACATCAGTCCCAAGATGCAGACATTTTACAGCATCCATAACTACTTTCTTCCTGAAATTCAAGTACTGAATTCGTATTAAGTTGCAAAAACCCACATTGTTTTTCAATGTGTTAAATATGCATGTGTGTGCATATTTATATATGAAAGCTTCCTTTTCAATACCAGACTTAAAAAAACCCCAAAAAACAAAGAAAAAACCCTTCCTCGCCTCCCCCCCCTCCAAAAAAAAGGCCCCACAACCAACCAACCAAAAAGGAAAAAGAACCTCAACTTTGTAACTAACAGCCTTTAATCATGGCCACAGTTCCAGTGAGAAAACAATCAAGGTCATTCCTAAATAGAAAGAAGTGGCAAAACCTGATCTGCCTATGAAAAGAAAACATGCTTTTTCTACTGTTCTTTCTGTTTTAAAGCCCAGAATGATATGCTGTTCTCCTCCAAAAATGATTTTGCAGGGAGAAAAAAGTGAAGCCTACAAGTATTCCAATTAAGAACAGGTTAGAGACAGAGCTAAAAATATACTGCCCATTTTTCAAGTCTCAATACTAGCCTCTTTCTATGAGATTGCATTACTTCTCTGTACATATAATGTTAAATATCTAAACAGAAATGTAGGAGTCAACTTTGGGTACCCTGGGTTTGAAACTTGAGGAAAGGCTAGAAAGGGAGTAGAAAAGAAGAAGGAATGGTAGCTGCAATCTCTAGAGCAAGACAAAGAGCTTGCAG
Organism: Hafferia zeledoni; assembly: GCA_035583235.1. Classification (NCBI taxonomy): domain Eukaryota; kingdom Metazoa; phylum Chordata; class Aves; order Passeriformes; family Thamnophilidae; genus Hafferia; species Hafferia zeledoni. The sequence goes on along the minus strand of JAWWEV010000001.1, from coordinate 105,080,135 downwards.
TTCAACTTAAGAAAAGGAAAAGATTCATGCCTCACCTAAACCATTCATATGGAAATCATTTATGGGACAGAAGCCAGTTTTCCTCAGGAAAATGAAACATAAAACACACAGCAGTAAAACCAAGTAATTAATTTGAATTGCAAAAGTTACAAGATCACACTCTGAACAAGAATTTAGCTGCTGGTTACAGTATAAGATACACATTTAAATCAAGATAAGCTTTTTAATTCCAATTATGATCATTCATTGTGATGCATTTTATGAAAACATACAGATAAACTAATTTTAACCACTTCAGGAGTTTCAATGATCATCTTAAATACCTGCATATTATTCTGGTTTTAATTACAAAAACATCACTACAAGTGCAGCAAAGAGGAGCAATTAAATCCTGGTCACGAATACTTCATAGGTAACAGAGGTAAAAGTGTAAGACAGTTCCTATTGCCTCTACAGTTTCAGAGATACTTCACTTCCATTTAAAAAACCTAAAACACAACATACATGTTTATACACACACACTCTAGAACTATACAATGACACCTATGTAATGAAAAGTATGACCACAGTTTTGTGAACTTGATAGTATCAGAGCAATGAATTTGCGTTATGCATGTCAAAGAGTTGTTCTATATGAAAAAAATAGATGTATAAGCTAATGATGCCATCCTGTTGATATATTGTGTTTCCAGATATGTGTAGGGTTACAGTGCATTTGGAGGGATTGTTCTGAAATGCTATCTGAAAATGGCACGCTGACATTACAAAAAAATAAAATTGGTGCAAACATCTTCTCAGAATATGTAAATGAATTCTGCCTCCATTTAATGTCTACATTGAATTTTGGAAATCAGTTGGGGGTTGTGCACGTGCGTGATAGGGTTACCTGCGACACATTTGGGAGTTTTTACCTGTCCAACCAAGCCAGCAGACTTTTAGCTGCTCCAATCAGATCCACTACCGATGTGAGAAAATCATTCGGTAATTTGCGACTGGTTCTTCCATCATAGTGACCACTCCTTCTCCTCCCAGTGATGAAGTTCTGCAGATTTTTGGCAGATGCATTCAGTTTGTGAGAAAGGGTTTTCAGATTTTCTGTTTCCAAACCATAGTTCTGCATTTGAAAAATAATACAAAGAAAATAAAGTTAGCTTTACAGATGTTCAGGAATTACCAAGAACAGCAAGACTGCTCTTCTGCTTCAAAACTTAACTATGCCTAATAATTAAGGTAGAAATACACCCACTCACTAGTTTTTAAATGTATAGCATGTTCTGTTTCTGAAGTGCATAAAAACAGAACAAAAGAAGACCAAAATTATGAGTGATCTTTTAGCTCATTTTAAGTGCACTGAGAAAAACATGTCAAAATGAAGAAAAAACCTAGTCTGGAAGATAGTTTTTCAAAGCAGTGCATCACTCTCAGTAAAATACAGAATCATAGAATCATAGAACAGTTTGGGTTGGAAAGGACCTTAAAGATCATCTCATTCCAATCTCCCTTCCATGGGCAGGGATACCTTTCACTGGACCAGACTAGTCAAGGCACCATCCAACCTGACCTTGACCAGATGGTTTGCTCAGTAGATCTGACAATTAGGGATCAGTCCCCACATTCGTACTGACAATAATTCCCAAGATCACACGTGGCATGAGGGCTTGAAACGAGCAAAAGTATGAAGCATGGACACAGCATGACACTAAATTGGTTTTTGTTGGTTTCAAAGATGGAAGTATATTCATAACTGTATGTTCGTTGCCTTATTTTTATTCATTTAGCAGCGAAGGATGCCCAGAATCACAGCCTCGAGAACACTGTGCCACCCTGCTCAAGCTCTGTGGTGCTCATTTAAAGTCAAGTTGTAAACTTTGTTTCCATTTAAGAGTCAATCTCCTAAACTTAAATTAAATTGCTCAGCTGTGCAGCAGAGGCAGAATTATGAAGAAGTATTACCAAATAGTACTTGGAAATCCTTCAAAAGTACAAATGTTACCAAAACAGCATTAGGGAATGTCCTGATTTAATGTTCAATTACAATGTAATCTATACCATCAGTGATTTGTTATTTCTATAATGGATTTGTTTTTCTCACTCACACAGAGTAATAGAGTTATTACAAAAGAGATCTTGTTTTGCCTTTGCAAAGGAATAAGCAGTTGCACAGACCTGAGCTTAGTATTCCTCTAGAGAACTATGGAACTCTGAAGGTGCTCCTCACTTCAACCACATCACAGGGTGATAACATGGGGTGCTGACAACTTTCAGTTGACAATGGAGAAGGTTACTTACTATCAAAGGTGGACCATTTCCTACCACAAATGATGATGATAAGTAGGATGCTCAAAGTCCTCAGATGCACACAGAAAAATCTACTTCCTAATGACACTCCCTGTCCTCCCCAGGTCTCCTCCCATACCCCAGGTTTGGTCCCCAGACTAATCTGTCCACAAGAAGAGGTAGGAGAAGAGATAAACTTGCAAATGCTAATTTAAGACCGATGAAGCTTATTCTCTGTAGGTTTTTTTTCTATAAGAATTGGGGGGTGGTGAGGTGGTGATTATTTACAACAGTTGTCATGCTCCTAATCCAAACCATCTACTAAATGAATTTAATCCTCTTTAATTGCACAGGGACTGCAGGAACATTAAACAGAAGCTAGCGGTGGTGAGCCCCAAGCCCTCCCACAACATCCACTCCCAAGTCAAAGGGAGATCATCACTGAAGGGAGAGACTACAGCACATGCTTGTCTGCCATCTCCCAGCCAGCTCCCTGTGCCTGTAAACCAAACACACTTTGTGAGGGAGCCACTAAAATAACCATCTTTTGGAAGCAGAGGATGCACTTTGGAATTCAGCTTCAGGGGGCAATGACCACACACTAAGGTTGTGCTTTAAAAACCCCTACAGGAACTTGTGGGAACAACACTATTTAGGGCAAGGGAGGCTTTGCAGGCGTTTCTCAGCTGCACAGTTTCTGCACAGGCATTGTCCTCTGCCTCCACATTCAGTTCCCAATTAGACAAATTGTATGTTTGGGCAGTGACTTTTCCACGATGTAAATATTCAAGAGCAATTATATAACAGAGAGAATTAGGTTATAAATAAAAAATTACAAGATGAAAACAATTAATTGGGATTGAAAAGTAAAACATATTTTATTATGCAGCTAAATGGCTCATAACTAATAACTTATTAAATCAGTCCAAAGTAAAGAGATAAACATCAGATAAAAATATGTCTGGTTTTTTCTGCAATTTACTGTGATTGCTCTGGCTGAGGGAGCCCAGTGGAGATAGAGAAATGGGTAGGAGTAAATCTGAAAAATATAGCCAGTTTGCTGTTACTTCATTCTGCTTCCTGAGCATCTAGCTCATTCTGGCAAAATTAGTGGGGGAAGAAACAAATGAATGATATTCTGGATGAGTGATAAGTCACCAAAAATGTCTTACACATCAGGAAAACCAAGACGTCACCACAAGCGAGCCCCACACAACATGGCACTCACATCCTCCAGAGAGAGGGGGTAAGACCACAAACAGCAGGCTGGCCACAGGGCTTCCCACCCAACACACTGAAGTGCTGCATTTTTTAGTTCCTAAGAAGCCAAATGCAATGATTATCCAAATATGAAACTAAGGTGGAGGTGTGCATGGTGAAGGAGCTGGGCAAGGCCAGGCACCTGCCTGCCTCCCCAGCCATGCCCCACACAGAGGATATGGCTGGGGGAGACTACACCGAGGACGAGGATGGATCCCAATGCTCCTCGACAACCCCAAATTAGTTACCTCCCTGTCTTTCGCCATTCCCCACTCTGTCACCTTGTCTGTACCTCATCCACTTGGGCAGGTGGTTGCTGGTTCCCAGCCTGTGCTACTGTGACATGTCCCCCGCAGCAGGACCCTGGCAGGCAGCACACAGACCTCCAGCCCCACCAGAAAGTAAAGCACCAGCAAAAAGAAAACCTGCAACACTGAACACTGCAACCAAGCAAAACAACATTCCGATTTTTTTACACAACAGGAACCTAGGCTGCATTTATGTATATGCTTCCTTAGAAAATCAGCTCCTATAAAAGCTTAGTGGTCTCTTGTTAACATTTAAGTGATGGCCACCTACAGCCACACTATTTTTCAGATTTTTTTTCCACCATCAGATATGAGGAAACGTAGAGGCACTGCTAACAGATACAAAGCCTATTTTCACACATATTCATCAAATGTCTATGTGTGTGTTCTTTAACATAAAAACTCAGCCTAAGCTACATATAAAATTCAGTCTTACATGAGGATGGCAAAGACATCGGTGAAGTCTCCACCCATAATATGAGACAGATAAAGCCAAAAATGGAAAATAGAGAGATAAATTTCAGGCAGAATATATTTTTGGGAAGTTGAGTTTATTGTAGTAGAAGAGGTCTAAAACATCAGCAAGCTAAAAAAATCCCCACTTTGCTTATCACTAATATTTCTGGCCCACATTAAAAGTGGTCAGAGTTCCATGTTCTAATATTGGGGGAAAAAAGATTGCTTAAATTAAAAACTGCCAAGTGTAATCATACTTTACATGTGATAACATACTATTAACAATACAGTTTTCTTAGAAACGCACCACGTTTATTTTCAAGCACCATAAGAAGATAACTGCAGGCAAAGGAGTCAGTTCTTTGTTTTCCCCATGTCTGCATTTAGCTAGCACTAACACAAGTAACGCTTTCAATAGCCAAAATAAATTCACCGTCACTGAAAGCAGCAGAAAGAAATCCATGCATGCTTGTAGAGATTACCAGAAGGGACACAAGTCTATGCACCCGCTTTCTCAAGGAGAGGCCACAGGGCAAGAGTTTCTGCAGACACCCTGCCTCAACAGAAATGGCTCTAATGGAGTCTCTTCTGGTAATCATAAAACAAGAACTTGATGAAGCTAAGCTACACAGAGTAATAGCTTGTCAGCAGGTGTTGGAACTAAAGGTGGTGGGAGCTATTAATAGACATCTTACCTGCTAATTACTTTTCTGTGGCTTCACATGACAGTGTGAGTGATGAATTGTAGCTCTTTTCCTCACATGCTGACAAGCAGCAGCTCTAATCACCACTGATGAGTTTTGCTCAGTTCTTTTGTGAGAAGAGCCAGCCTAGTCCCTCTGCTAGTCCATCTTTGCAGCAGCATCACAAGAGTAGGAAGAGAGCTCAGTAATCAAATGTGGAAGTGAAATTTTCTTGGATTAGACTGATGAATGTTCATTAGTTGTGTTCCCTGCTTCACTCAATAAAAATTAAAAATAATAATAAGAAAAAAATCAGACCTCATTTAATTTCTTTCCTGTGTTAAATTCACTTGACTCTTGCTGGCAGGGAATTGTGTCTGACACTGTCAGCACAGGTTAAAGTCTGTAGTGTTCCTAACTCATACAGTGGTAACTATCTCTGCTGGCTCAGACAGAGTGTCTAGAAGCGGCCAAGACCTTTAGTTTTAGGGTATTTTCATACTGTCTGTTGCAAGGGCAAAGACATGTCAGCTAAGTAAAATAGCCAAGCTCAGATCTAAACATACTGCAATATTAAGTACAGATATAGCCACAGTCCCATTAAAAAAATCCAGAAATTCCCTAGAAGTCTCAATCACAACTTTTATGTAACCATGAATACCTCTACAGCTCCAAGCACAAATGCCACATCAAGTTCAGTGACACTGTTTGACTCCTAGAAACACTCCAAGACACAGAAATGAACATATGGCCCCTCTGCCTACCTCCCTAAATCACTGTTTCTTCTCTTCAGCCCAGAAAACTGCAGGACACCAGTGGAGAAAAAGGCATGCAGTGATCAGTGATAGCTCTTACTGAAGAGACACATGATGGGAACTGAAGATACTACTGTTAACACTTGTGCTTGGGGGCAAAAAGAAAAAAGCAGTATCTTCACCAGGCAGGCAGAGCAGATAGCAGTGCTTACATCAGTTAATTTCAGTTGCTTCTCTGCACAAGGCAACTGTTGACTGTATAAACTGCAAAAGGTAAAGGTTTATTTTTGTTTGGTCTTTATCATCACACAGACAAACACTGTATTTTAAAGAAGGAAAAAATAGCAACCTTTTGAAAAAAAAGACAAATTTTATAGTCTAGACGGTTGTACTGAGTAATAAATTATGTGTAAAGAAGTGCAATCTCTCAATTATATTTGATATCTCTCAGTAATATGGATGAGAGGATAACTATCACAGGTGTAATCATAAGTTTTCTCTCTAGTGCAACATAAAGGCTTTTTCCACTTATTCACAGGCTGAAAGCAGGAGTTTTATGCAAAAATATCATATGGCTGCTAAGAAGTGGACTTAAAATCACCTCAGGTGAGCTTAATTCTGCTCTTTGCTATTTTTCAATGCTTTCATCTTCTATATTTAATTCTTGAGTGCAATTTCTTTGTTTCTAGCAAACCAGCCTGGAAACACTAAAGTTCATAAAATCTTCATTTCTCAAGAAGCCTGAGGAAGATTTTAAATAAATAATCAAAACAGCATCATGTGGACACCACAGCACATGGCAGCCACTTCAAAGCCACACCTTCAAATTTGTAGGAGGCAAAACTTCACCAACAAAGTTTCCAACTTTTTTCTCCAAAGTTGTTTTTAAAAATGAACAAAATGCATTTGAACCTCGCTCTCCAAAGCATTTGGCTGAACACATCCCACAAAATATGAGGCAGACAGTTTACCAGCCCAAAGCTGCTAGCAACTGATATCACAGCTTGTCATATGGAAGGTGCCTTATGTAACTTTATACCTCATCAGATCTGCCTACAACATATATTTCTAACGGCCCTTCTTCCAGCATCACGAAATGCCAGCACTAAGGTTATCTCTCCTTCAAATAGCACTGACATATGGGGTAATTTAGAAGTGCACAACACATGATCCTAGCACATCTGTTTCATAAACACAGAGTAAGCAGATAAGAACAAAAACCCAGATAGCACATATATCATTTACTGCAATTATTAAACATACACTGATTAAAAGGTAAATGGTCTCAAAGAGTATAAATATTTGTCCTAAATGTTTACAGTCAGAAAATGACTCAGGTGCATGATACTTACAACCCTGCAGAACCCAGGAAAGATTCATAATCATCATCATTAACCCCTTTCTTGAAAAAATGCCCTTCATATCCTACAGCACAATCAAGCAACACATCAAAAAGCCAAGCCCTGGTCATGCTTTGTAGCACTAATAGAGCAATTATATAAACTATTCTTCTTACTCTTATTCAATCAACAGACTCTGAAACACCAAGTGCTCATTACTTTTTTGTTTTTTTCCTTTCTCGTGCCATTTTGTCCCTAGCCAGCCAAGTGCCCTTATTTCTCCACAGCAGAAACTACAGGTTACTCAGTTACATGCATTTCACAGTCTTAAACAGTTAATCAGAAGTTTAATTTTTTTTTTTGTTTAAAAAGGAATTAAGTAATTGCTATGAACATCCTACTCTTCAAAACATTTTACAATGTAACAACTATTTTTATCCAGTCTGCTTTTAACTGGGGGATTAGATCCTTATAAAGGTCCCTTCCAACCCAAACTATGCTATGACTCTATGAACCAGGGCACATATTTCATACTCACCCAAACCTTCAAACATTCCAAAGGAAAAAAAAAATTAAAAATAGTATCTAGGATCCATAACTGATTCTTGAGGCTGATGGGAGGAAGGACATTCACCCTCTGCATATAGACATATTTACTGCTATTGGCAAACCACAGGGTTTACTGCAGTTCTGTCTAAAAGGTTTGCTAACACATTTTCAATGTGATCTATATGAGCTATCAGAAACCCTTTAACACCTTAGCTTTATTGATCTGGTGATGGACTTCATGATTTCCTTCTCTGCAGTTAAATCAGCTCAGTTTGAACACAGGAAGGCATACAATATATAAGCAGAACTTTAACTGGCAAAGGGCAATAGTGAAAAGGGTAAGTAACTTTTCTGCTATGAGCATGAATAATATTAACAGTAAATCCCAACTCCAGGACATACAAACCTCCAGTCTGAAATGAAATCTTTCTCATTTAGCAGTATGATGATTAAGTCTAATATTCACTGTTAGGGACAAAAAGTAGTTTTAAGATCTGACTAGTGATAAGTGCAAAGGAAAAGATTCTGTGTGAGAAATGGCAGGAAGATGAAATTAAGATAAAAGGCATAATTCTTAAGAGAAATCAAATCATTCATGGGTAAAGTAGGTCTATTTTTTACATTCATTTGCATATAAATGTTTTGTGTTAGTGGTAAATTATAAGTAATTTCATGCTCTTAATGCACACCAATGTTTTCTCTGCCAAATAATAATGCTATTTCATCTGCTGCAATTTTCTAACTTTACAGATTCAAATATACAGTGTGTAACAAATTCCTCTGCAGCCATAGCAGATTTAAATAACTAGCATAACTGAAACCAGTATGCTGTATAAAGCAAAAACTGTCTTGTTTTATTTTTTAACCAAAGTCTATTCTACACAAATGCAGATTCCCTGAAGAAGTATTTTGCAAATTCACAGGGCCTTTATAAAGTTCTTTGTTTATGGAAAACTTCAAAGCATCCAAAAATTACTTGTGAAGTTTCTGAAATATTCTTATCTTTCCAGAAGAAAATGTCTCCCACTTTCAGATCTCTATTTAAAAAATATTTGAATATGTTCAAAATCAAATTAAATTAATTTAACCATCATGCAAACAAAATGAACAAGGTATTTTGGAGAAGCCAAAAGAAAATCCTAACAAAAAAGAATCCTCAGGCATCAAGATATTGTGGTGATATGTCAGGTAAATTAGATAATTTTATTCAAGATGAAAGAAGCAATGTTTGGCTGTGCAGTCTTCAGTCTTTCTGTTCTCCAAGCAGTGTGGCAAAGCACAGTGTTTTCAGGGAAAAATATGATACCAGGTAGACCTAAAATTCAGTCTGTGGACACTCAGCAAAACATGGTCATATCCAGTTTTATAAATGAAACTCCATCTTCTGAAAAACAGATGATGGAAAAAGAATTATGTGCATTTCTCTGCTTTCTGCTGCCCAGTTAGGAGTATCAAGAACTACAAGACCTCCAGATTCTCTCCAAACCTGAACAGTGATGCAGTGATCTGATGGCATTATCTATCTGACCTGCTCTTCATTATACATTTCGCTTTTTGTAAGCATTATCTCCATCTTTCCTGAATTCACCTTCTGTTGGCATTGATCATTCAGATCTGGTTTTTAAAGCAATCATCAAAGAAACAAGGCTCATCACATTTTATTTGTGGATGAAGGTCTGCTGCACTATTGTATGTTTACTGATGAAATGTAAAGCAGTCTTAGACCAGCTTCACCATCACACACATACTGAAAAGGATCATATTAAGGCTGAGATCTGAATGGTAATTGTTAGAAGTGATGAACAACTGCATGAGTTATTACCTGGTGGTAGTATGGAGAGAAAATACTATGGCACCTAGCTTGGTACACTTTCTCCTGCATCTCTAAACCTTGACATGCACTTCCTTAGTTTACCATTTTCAATCAGTTTTGAGAGGTCAATTATATTGGGAGATTTTGTTAGTATGAATAAAAATGCACGTCCACATGAACTAGAAATCTATCTGTTGATGCCACCAGTGCAATCTCAGTTGCATGGCCCAATTTAAACAGAAAGGGAAGAAAAAGAGACACGTCTTGCTGGAAATAAAATAACTCTGCAGGCAGATATCTGTCATGCTGGTTTCTCAACATTTCTCACTGACTGAAAACCGTGCAACAAGCTCAGCAGCAACAAAATACCATCACAGACCTCACTACTTTCTTTTAAGCACAAGGAACATTTCATTTATCTTGCCCTTTCTGACATACGGATTTTATAAAACACAAAGCTGCACCAAGGCATGATTATCTATTGAACATGCTCCCACCTTCACAGATTGAAGGAGAAAGGGAAGATACAAACCCCATTAGTTGATTCCCTGCCCTCTGCTGGGGCACGTTCAACTTCACTGATGGTATGTGGTATTTACACCCACCCCCACCATTATAAGCAAGTGTGACCTGTAGCTGCAGTAGCAGCTGGGCAAAAACCTTATTCCTCCTTCTCAGAAGCACCACAGGAAAAGAAAACCTGTGAATCTCACCCCCTGAATGCTTGCTCTCCTGTCAAGAGCACAGTATGGCAGGCTGGCAGCCAAGACAGTCTCTACTATAGCACAGGCCACCATTTGTCTTCTGGACAGAGAACGAACACTGGAGGATCCATTTGTTGCAAGTGCTTATGACAGGAGGGGAATACTGTGTGAGACCACAGCCACCCACCCACCTTCTGTCAAAACCCAGTAAAGAACATCCTTTAAATAGTGCTATCAATCATAGCTGGTTCCCAACTATTATTGTGCAGATCAGTTTGCCTGTTTAGCACTGTTCAGTAGCCTCCATCTGGCCGAAGGAGGTCCCATGCACTCTCCATACCAGTAAGATATGCTTCTTCAGGCTCTCCACTTTCCCCCAGTAGGAAAATGCTGCCTCATGAACTACAGGCATGCAACACAAGCATCTGTTTTGCCACTTGCCATATCCACAGCAGACAGGGCAGAAACTGCAAGTAGAAGTTTACACCCAAAAAGTGCTGGGAAGGGCAGCAGGAATAAACCCCATCAGCCATCATCATTGCAGAAGCTTTCCTAAGTGACAGCAACTCTGCACTGGAAACTCTCCCCTGCAGTGTGGGAACAGAGAGGAATAGTGGGAGGTGGGTTTGTCCTCTCATTTGACCTCAATGCCAAAAACTCTTTAGGTGGTCACTCACTAACTCAGAATGGGGAGGAGAAGCAGAAGCAACAATTTTTGGGTTTTAGTAATTACTTTTTAAATCAATGAGGGATTATGCTTGCAAGGCAAAATTAACTTTACTATTCCTACCCCAACAGGCCACCCATCTTCTCCAGCATCCAAACAGATGTTAACTCATTTGGATCATACACTTGTAACTCATTTAAATTATCATGAAACCGCTGTCAAACACCAGTGAAACAGAAAAAAAAATCAGATAATCCAAAAACCCCTTGCATAGTGACTACCTGCATTAGCAGTTATGCTAGACCTGAGAGTCATAGGCTTAATGTTCTCCTAAACAATACAGCTAACATTAGAGTCAAATCAGAAGAATAGGCAAGTCCTAACCAGGACAGATACTTACTGATGCAAAAAAAAGAGAAAAGTCTGTAAGTATAGGACCAATACAGCCTAAAGGATTGTCTCTGAATTAAATTTTCTAAGAGGTTTATCTGATTGGTGAACAATAAATTCAAATTAAATCCACTAAAATCAATATAACAATCATATTTTGTATCCCTGAGGAGCCATCAGGAGCCAATTGTGAGATTGCAAAAACCTCAGCTTAATTTAGAAGCTGTGATGGGAACACATGCTATTGTGTTTCAGTGATGAAGTTATCTTTCAGACGAACTCAGAAAAACAGAGAACACGATATATGCAATGAGGACCAGGAAGGCAGAGACTTGCTGCCTGCATTAACGATGCAGTGTTAGCCTTTGCTACAAATTCCTTATTTTATATTCAACTTCGTTCCATACACTTTTGCCTAAGATAAGGGAGCTACAAAGACAAGTTGTGTTTGTTTGTCTAAAGATAACATCTGTAATTAGATACCATGGAAAAAAGAAATTTCAGCTAATAAACAAGGAGGGGGGGTTTCTGTAAAAACACTTTATTTTTCAAAGAACCACAATCTGTCTCTCTCTGTGACTTGGAAGAATTGTCATCAGTGTTCACTCTTAACTTAATCTGTCTCAGTTAATTAAAGTATTTATTAAGTTCATTAAAGTTTTTTTTGGCACTGTCTGACAAGAAAAGTACTTTGTGAATAACTTTCCTTATGTTCCTTTCTATATCAATAGCATTTTTTATAAGATTGCAACTTCTTCATTATTTAAAAAATAAATCGCTGAGTTAACTTATTGCACTGAGCCACATTGCAACGTTACTAGAAACACCATTCTAAAGAGAATCTAAGACGTGTTTAAAATCAAATGTCTTCCTGTACAAAAAATTTTTTTTTTTTTTACTTTTTTTTTACTCTCACCTTTCATTACCCCTCACACGTATCTCCCAAAAATGCAACAACAGAGTATTCAGAAAAGCTACTGCACATGGAGAACCCAGAGGCCCCTCTGAAGAGCCTTTCAGCCTGCTGTCTTTGATTGCCTCTGCTGGGATTCAGCTTTCTTAAAGCTCCTTCTGAGGCTTGAAAAAGTAGTGTGCATTAAAAATCCACAAAACACCATTCTAGGCAGTCAAGTACTTCTTAACAGAGCTGTTCACAATCCATCCTACAGCAGAGGATCCAGACAGTGTGCCCAATCTACCACTAATCTTTACAGGCACATACTAAAAGTTCATAAGAAGAGTGAATTCAGCACCACACCCCTCACCAAGCAGATAATCACAGTTATGCATGACATGACCTGAGTGAAAAGACCATTACAAAAATCCCTCTGTATATTCCATCAAAAATTTATGTATTATTTACACATAATTATTTCAGTATTTAATCCTTTCTACTGTGAAATACAAGCAGCTATGTTTCATCAAGCTCAAAGAATCATCTAAAACATAATTTGCATGAGAACATCAGTGAAAAATGACATGGTTAATATCAGAACATTCTGTTTGTAAAGGGCAACCAGCACTCAATTACTTCATTCACATCTATAACTGTTTTACATTCCAAACCAAACCCAGACTACTTTGTGATTTCAGATAAACTTTCATTCTACAAAGACAGATATGCAAGTCTGAAATTACTGATACCAATTTATTTAACAAACACTGCCTATCCATAGATTTTGCTCTTTACCTTACCTCTGGTTTAAAATGCTAAGCTTGTTCGTACATTACATGTTAGGAGTTTTTTTAACTACTTAAATATTCTTTAGGATTGGGAATTTGAATACAGAAAGTGTGAATATGTAAACACTGTTCACTCCTCCCCATTTTGCCCCAAGAAGCTTACCAGTGCACAGAGCAAGTCTACTGCTTCCAAGATAAGCTCCTGATGGCCAATTCGTGTGACTCCAAGATCTTCCAGCTCTTGATGAGTAATCCGTAGTAGCTGGTCGCCACTAATCTTCTCTCTCTCAAAGTTCTTTATATATTGTTGCAGGCAATCATCAAGACCTGCAACAAAAGGACAGAAGAAGGGAAGAAAAAAATTAGCAACATTTTGTACTGCTATAGGAAGTAAAACAGGGCTGGAACAAAATCAAGCCAACAGAGGATACTTGTCCTATCTTTAAGAGAAGTATTATAGCATTTAAAAATGTTTTGTTACCCAGAAATTTTAAGATTTGGAGAATTATGACAATGATAGTTTTTACACCTGTGGAAAATACTCCTGAACTCCATACAAAGCCCTGAAATCTTTTAGTGTACTGTGTTATGAATGTCAATTTGGCAGCCCCTAATAATATTAGTGATGCCTCCATCACATCTGGAAGGGGAGAGGAGAAGAAAGAACAATGGAAGAGAGGAAGACATGCATCCTACCCAGGACACAGCATATCAACACATGCTGTTAATTATTAAAGCACTGCAGAGACTGGAAACAAAGGAAAATGTTTGTGCAAGAGGAATTTTAACAGAATAATAGAAGCGTGAATATGCTTAACGCCATACATCCAGGATGGACTGACTGTCAGTGCCTCTTAGCCTCCCTCCCACCATAACTCTGCCATGGCAGGTCCCATGAGGAGGAGGGGCTGCTGGAGGCACCCTCGGCTAGGAGCCCATCTCTTCATGGGACACTTGACTACTATTCCCCATGCAGTCAATCACAAAACGGCAGTGCCACATCACAGCATCATTCCTACTCCAAAATCACTCACACACTGCAGAGGCACCTGAAAGTTCACAAATCCTGCCAGCCCCTAAACCAAGCTGCAAAGGGTTCTACAGAACAAGAAAGGTGGTAGCACTGCAAATGCATAAACTGGACCCCAACTGCAGCAGCAGATCCAACTTGAGGTACCTCAGTTCAGAACCTGTACAGGGTCACAGTACACAAATGCTTACTGAGCATGAAAAGCCACTAAAATCAAGACCTAGGTGCATTCCTCAGAACAGAGTAACTGGGGAGCAGAAACAAGCCTATTGTACCGAAAAATATCACAGCAGGACATGCAACACATTTTCTTTGCTGGGGACATGGCTGAGTGCAGGGTTGTACAGGACCCGGTCCTGCTTTGAGCGCCACGTGTATTCCAGCTATTCAGTCTGATTATCAGTCTAACGACATATAGCCAACTACACATCTTCTCCAGGAGCAAAGAACACTGCAGAACATGAGATAATCCATCACACATCTCTTCCTCATCAATTTTTGCCTAAGAGAGCTAGACCAGTACAGGGAAGCTCTGCAGCATGTGTAGCCCTGTGCCAAGGGGGTAAGACAGACTCTTGAGTATTTGGTGGATCATTTAACACGTGTCTGAATCTCTTCCAATGAAACAACATGACTGCTACTGAGTAACAGGACTTGACAAAAACCCAAATGCATTAATTTAGCTGATTCTTGAGAAATACCACCTTTCTGATTGGGTGTCTTCCAACAAACCCTCTTGTTGAAAAGACATTTGCATGCACATTAGGCTGCAAGGAAGTGAAAACATTCTTACTTGCTAATCAAAATGTATGAAAAATCTGAAGATACATGGAGGATAAAAGATTGATCTGACTGCTGAACCCCAGTTTTCTTATAAGAGCCCCAGTCTGTAAGCATAAAGCCTCTCTGAAACTGGTTTTGTTGCATTTTTGGTTCTCACTTGTGCCTTTTAGGGTGTAACCACACCTCAAAAGAGACTCACATGAGAAACACTTTGGTGCTGCAGTCAGGGATGCCCCAGTGTCTTGGTTTGAGCTGGCAAACTGCCAGCCCTCCAAGACAGAGAGTCAGAGCCTCCCCCCATCCCCAACACTGAGGAAAAGGGAGGAAAAGAGAGGGGAAGGAAAGAGAAAAAAACCCTCTAAAACTGCATTTTATACTAAAAGTACATATATTTTACAGACAGGATAAAAAGGCAACTAAGAAACAGTACAAATACTCACACATATTAAGAGCTATAAGGAACAGTTCCTTATTACCTAGTACACACACAAAGTCGACTATTCTAACCCCAAAGTATCTTAAAAGACTCAGTCCCCAGAAAACCAGACCCAAGCAGACAGAGAAGAATCCACAATAAACATTTTACTTCCCAAAACAACTGCTGGGCCGGTGCTGGGCCTAGTCCTCCCCATCTCCCTGGGACTGCACCGTGTGTGTGTCCTCCCGGCAAGACGGCTGTGGGGTGACTGACCAAACCA
>JAWWEV010000001.1:104974569-105064639 GCA_035583235.1 Hafferia zeledoni | reverse complement strand
CTAGGGGGAGTCAGCTGTCGGCTTAGCCCAGCCCAGATCAGCTGACAGCCCCCAGGCCCAGGCTGAACTTCAAAAAAACTCACATTTAGGCCCACCTAGGTGAAACCATAACACCCAGTACCAGGCCAGCCTGTTGCTCCTGGCTCAGCCCTTGGGTAAGAATCAACCACACTCTGTTCCTGCTACAACATACCAGCACAAGATTCACATGGCTTTAACCTCTAGAATTCATACACCAAAACTAAACCACACAAAAACATGCTGTAAAACAAACACTGCAAGTTCAAGACACAGGAGAAATGTCGCCATTTCCAGTGGACTGCAACCATGTACCTCCACAGCCTGTTGCCTGACTTTCTGCCTCCAAAACAAAGCCTTAAAGCACTAGGTCAATCAAGCATTTGAAGCTATGACTTCCCTTCATTTACTTTTCTAATCAAATAGTTGCTCAAATCATTCCTCAGGAAGGAAAGCTTAAAGGTGCAGGAGCGGGTCCTCTCCATATGCTGCAAGTTGAGCCATCAGGGAGACCAGCCTGGCTGAACAGAGAGCTCTGACTGGAACTCAAGAAAAAAGGAAAATTTATGACCTAGGGGAGAAGAGGCACGAAAGTCACGAGGACTACAGAACTACATGGGGTTATGTACGGAGAAAATAACAAAGGACCGAAGCCCTACTAGAACTTAATTTGGCTAGTGTCACAAAAGAAAAAAAAAAGCGTTTCTATAAATACATTAGCAACCAAAGAAGGCCTAAGGAGACCTTCAGCTTTCACTGCATGGTGGAGGGAAACACAGTGGCAAAGTATGAAGTAAAGATTAAGGTACTTAATGTCTTCATTGTCTCAGCCTTGAATAACAAGACCAGTTGTTCTCCAGCTCCCCAGCCCTCTGAGCTAGGAAACAGGAATGGGGAGCAGAATGAAGCCCCCATAATTCAAGGGGAAATAGTCAGTGACCTGCTACACCCCTTACACACACAGAGGTCTGTGGTGCTGGATGGGATCCACCCAAAGGTAGTGAGGGAGCTGGCAGCAGTGCTCACGGAGCGACTTTCCAGCATTTACCAGCATCCTGGGTAAACAGAGAGATCCCAGTTGACTGGAGGTCAGCAAATGTGACACACACACCCCCCACCACCACATATAAGAAGAACACAAGCAGAATCTGGGTAACTATAGGCCTGTCATCCTGACCTCCATGCAGGGAAGTAAGTCATGGAGCAGATGAGTGCAGTCACATGGCACATATGGGTTTGTGAAAGGGAGGTCCTGCTTAACCAACCTGATCTCCTTCTATGACAGGGTCACCGAGTAAATGAGGGAAAGGCTGTGGATGTTGTCTGTCTAGACTTCACTAATGCCCTTGACACCATTTCCCACAGCATTCTGGAGAAATCAGCTGTTCATGGTTTGGACAGTTGAGATGTGCTCTTTGCTGGTTAAAATCTGGCTGGATGGCTGAACCCAGAGAGTGGTGGGGGTGGAGTTACATCCTGCTGGTGGCTGGTCACAGGAGGTGTTCCCCAGGGCTCAGTGTTTGGGCTAGTCCTGTTTAAAATCTTTATCGATGATCTGGCTGAGGGGATTGAGGACACCTTCAGTAAGTTTGCAGGTGACCCCAAGATGGGTGAGAGTTTTGATCTGCTGGAGGGTAGGAAGGCTCTACAGAAGGATATGGACAGGCTGGAGTGATGGGCCGAGGTCAACTGTATGAGGTTCAATAAGGAGAGCTGTCAAATCCTGCACTGGGGTCACAACAATGCCATGCAACACTCCAGACTTGGGGAGGAGTTGCTGGAGAGCTGCCTGGTGGAGAAGGACCTGGGAGTGTTGGGTGACAGCAGCTGAACATGAGCCAGCATGTGCTCAGGTGGCCAAGAAGACCAGTAGCATTCTGGCCTGTATCAGGAACAGTGTGGCCAACCAGCACAGTGCCAGGGCGGTGACTGTGCCCTTGTACTTGGCACTGGTGAGGTTACACCTCTAATCCTGAGTTCAGGTTTGGGCTCCCCATCCCAAGAAAAACACTGAGATGCTGGAGCTTGTCCAGAGAAGGGCAATGGAGCTGAGGAAGGGTCTGGAGTACAAGTCTTATGAAGAGCGGCTGAGGGAGCTGAGGTTGTTTAGCCTGGAGAAAAGGAAGCTCCAGGGTAATCTTTCTCTCCACAACTACCCAAAAAGAGGTTGTAGTGAGATAGGTGTTTGTCTCTTCTCCCAAGTAAAAAGTGATGAGAGGAAATGGCCTCAAAGTTGTGCCAAGGGATGTTTAGATTGGATTTTTGGAAAGATTTCTTCATGGAAGGGGTTGTAAAGCACTGGAGTAGGGAAGTGGTGAAGTCATCAACCATGGAGGTTTCAAAGATATGCAGATGTGGCACTCAGGGACATGGTTTAGTGGTGGCCTTGGCAGTGCTGGGTTAATGGCTGGACTTGATGATTTTAATGGTCTTCTTCAACCTAAATGGTTCCATGATATTAACAGAACACAAAAAATGGTGGTCCATTACTGATCATGTATCACCTCTTGCCACAATATGTGTACACTCAGTGTGATGTACAAGGAAAAGATCTAAATATCTATCTTTTTTTCAGACAACACGCTCATCATTACTGGCAAAGAGACAAGCAGAAATCATAATCAGGTATTCACCTCTGCCTTAGGTCTGAAAGTAAGGCCATTTACCAAGTCACAGTGATGTAAGAACTCATTTAGGCATTTAAATTTAGGTTGCAAAAGGAAATAATTTTTGCCAAATCTTCTTGAATCCACTTTACTTGTTCACACATACAGAGTAACAGGATATTGAATTCTCTGATGTGAGCCTTTTTGATTTATCCATACTTGTACATATTTTCTCCCAAAGGCCTTCTTAGCCCAAGTTTTCCAACTGATACATTAATTGCATGTACTGTTTTACAAGCACAGTCCCATGTATAATGGCA
The DNA here is from genome assembly GCA_035583235.1 of Hafferia zeledoni. Taxonomy (NCBI): domain Eukaryota; kingdom Metazoa; phylum Chordata; class Aves; order Passeriformes; family Thamnophilidae; genus Hafferia; species Hafferia zeledoni. The sequence goes on along the minus strand of JAWWEV010000001.1, from coordinate 105,061,695 downwards.
TTTATTTTTTTAAAGAAATCAAATATTTTTGACAACATATAAAATATTTCACGTTAAAAAACATACTAAAAATAGGCCCTAGGTGTGCTTTCACTAAATGACTAAAAAAGAGAGCAGTACTTCTGATATTCCTGAACTTAAATCCCACATTCCTCACATAGACTGCTGAATGAGAATAATAATGTTCAAATAATCAACGTCATCAGGTATCAAAGAAATGAATTACCATCTAAGAGACTAGCAACACAAATCCAGAATAAGACATGACAGATGCACTTAATAAACAGTTACTGACACATAATTCTAAATAAAGGCATTTCTCTTCCTCCTCCTTCTAGCTATGTATTTTTGTAATTTGGATATAATCTAGGCAGATGCATGTAAGAAAAAAGTTTAAGACAAAGAAAACATTACTGACAACTGCTTGACTCACAAATTTCATAAAAACTACAGCCAGGAAAGAACAAAATAATTTAACCACATGTTGCACAACATTTTCAGAATAACTTGGTGCAAATACTTCTCCTTACTCCCTAAAGATCCTCTTAAAGTAATTTATTTGTCATTTTATTTCCAAATTAAAGAACAGCAATCTTTTTGTAAGGAAAACTGTGCACAGATAAGAATTCTTGTTACTGTTAACAATAATACTAATACTACTATTAATAATAATAATAATACAAAATGGCTGCCAACATTCCTCACCCACACCTTTTGCCCCCAGAGCCACAGCAGAAAGTTCTGTTTGCCAGCAGCTGGCCAGCACTGCTGCCTTCAAATCAACAGGCAGGGAGCTGCAGGAACGGGCGTTCCCAGCTGATGATGCCATTTAACTTGGGACAGAACAAGATGTACCAAAAAATATCAGGTGCTTGGAATGGAAGCTAAGGGAAAAGAACAATTTCTTAAGAGCACTGTCCTTTTCAATACTCCTGCAAGTCCAGCATCGCCCTGACCTCAACGTAGTAAGCAATTTTTCTAGCTGCAAGGTCAGCTCTGCTTCTACCTCCAGATGCCATCATACGAGAGGATGTCACACAATCCATGTTCCAGGAATCCCAGGAAATAACTCAGGTTGGTGCGCTACCCCCTGTTCCTGGCCATAGGTGAGATTAAGGCTGTCAAGCTCCCAGCAGTCCTGGATGTTCCAAGAACAGCAGCCTCACTCCTAATGTCAAGCTCATGATTGTGTTCCAGATATGTAAGGCCCCATAATTTAACAAACAAGTTTTGTGGTGTCAATACACAAGTAACAGTTTCATATTCAACAACTCTGTTCCTCATCCAAAATAACTACAAGCTTTTTTGAGTATATGTAAAGGCACAGATGTTCTAGTAATAAGAGAGTTAAAGTATGATGGTAGTCCTCTTCCTTTTAAACCTACTCTTCAAAGGCAACCATATAGCATAATCTTTTTTTTCTTTTTTTTCCTTGAAAGATTCCTGCTCTTGAGCTCCAAAAATAACACAGACCTCCAGGGATGTTAACTACTCAAGAAGGATTCCTCTGCCCCACATGCTTTCCACCTGAGTTTATCAACCATGAAGTCTGGCAATGCTGTGCAGATCCCATTATACACTCATTACCTGGCCAATTTGATTGGGGCTCACAAGAGCATTTAAGATGTTAATACACCGCCCATCTTTGTCATCTGGCATAGCCCTGAAGTGTTATGTACACAGATGGACTATTCTGTGCATTTACAGAAAAGGAGCAACTCTTCACATTAAGTCTAAAGCAAGCTCTACCTCACCTGTGGGAGTAAAAAAATTTTTTTTAAAAAGCAGAAAATAAAGAAAGTTTCTCCAAAAGAAACTGTGCAGAACAGTCAATGCTTTTAACATTAAAAAAAACCCCAAACAAACAAAACATAAAAAAAAACAACTAAACCAAACAAACCATAAGACACTTCTTTGGAAAAGTTCTTTGGAAAAGTTTCTCTTGCAAGTAGAACATACAGGACTTGTTTTTTTATCCCTACTCCATAATGGAGTTATACCTTGTATGGGCCTAGTCAGAGTTCATCGAATCCTTAAAAATTTTTAATGGCTCACAGATTTCTATATAATGAATTCCTTTTATTAAAACAGCAATGTAGAAACTCATCAGGAAATGTTAATTTCATTTTTTTTAGTCATGATTTCTGGAACAAGATTGCACGATCCAGCATGAGCCTCCAGAGAAACCTTCAATGCTTGCAACCTCCTAACTAATACCACAGTGGCACACTTCACGATTGCTCTGAGGTATTGTCTTATTTTGATTTGTGTAACAGGTTATCCTCTGAAACAAGCTAACCCACAAACTGCCCTGTAATTCAGTATCAGAGCAGGTTATGCACAGCTGTGGTAATTCAAACTTTAATCACCATCTCCATGAAATATATCCTGAGGTTTTGATCCCACAGTCTACTCCTCCTCGGCAAGCAGTTCAGCCTTTTCTCCCACCTCTAAGAGACTAAAAAGTATTAAAATAGACTTTTTATATGGCTAGATCTGAATTAAAATCAGCTGCTCAGATACACGAGAAGATATAGTTCTAAACCAGAAACTAGGTATAATATTCTTTCTCATATTGGTGGAAGATTGGAAAACTACTGTGAAAATAACAGATCTTGTGTCCTTATCAGCCATCTTTTCATTTTATGGTTAAGGAAAAGATGAATATACCAGGTTTAACTATCATACTTGAAACTTTGACAAAGGAGCATATTTTTCTGCTCCCCTGGTATATCAGAATGAGGATGCAAACTGACAAGTCCTTGGCAAGTCCTCGTTCTGTAAACGAAGCATTTGCTGAGAAGTAATAGAATACAAACAATACATGGAATAATTTTGTATGGGAGGGAAAGGCACACAGCTTTCTTAAAAAAAACAAAACAAACAAACCACACAAAAAAAATTTTAAAAACCCCAAACAATCAAAAAAACCCTAATAAATGACAGGTCTGGGACTTGTCTTTTTTTTTTTTTTTAATTGTAAGGCAAACAAGTTCATCTTTGAATCTCAACAGAAAGAATACCTGAATGCCATCAGTTTTTATACCTTAACAAATACAAATTCAAGGAATGGACTGTAGCACAAAATTTAGCAGGTCTTAAAAAAAGAAAAGTAGAGTTTAAGATAAACTGGCTTTTTCAGATTGTAAACTATTATTTGCAACATTTTTACCTAAACTAGTATGATGGAAGGGACCTCTAAAAATCACAGTTGCTTTCCCCCTGATCACCAGTAAATATGCATTAAAGACAACTATTCTTCAGGACTGGTCACCTTTGAAATTGCACACCGGTCTGCATATGCTTCAAACTTAAACGTTCATCTGAGTTCCTGATAACTTAAAACATTTTGCTATGACATATGCATTTCCATCTAGGCCTTATTAATCCAGGGCTGGAAGGTTACTAGACTATTCACTTTAATAATACAAAAATACAAGGTTTACTTATGTCAAAAAGCAAGACAACCAAGCAGAAAACTACTTCCTCTCTTCTACCTCAACCAGAGAGCTGCTCCTGCCACAGACATTGCAGGAAGCCCATAGCGGGCAGTTCTCCCCACTGACATTCTCTCCATAGAACCAGAGCACGAGAGGCAAGGCTAGGAAAGGCCAGGTTTCCCCACAATCTGTCCATGGGAGGTGGGCATTTGGAAACTTGCCATGTCCCTCCATCTTAATGTCATCACAGAAACTGGGCGCCAGCCAAGCCAGCCGCTTCCCCACCTGAGAGGCAGAGAATTTTCCTCTGCCCACGTAAAGGATGCTCACGTAAGGGGTGCTCACTGCTCCAGGGTCTTCAGCACCTCCTGGGCTTCATATGTGACAAACAGATGTCACAGTTATCAGTGCCAAAAGACAGCGCAAAGAACGGAATGTTTTAAGTGCAGTAGATGGCAAATGCCTACTGTGGACAGGATGGCTGCAGAAAAGAAATACCCCCTCCCAGAGAAGCACTGCAGGTAGGATCTCAATAAACCACCAGAAGCAGATTCCATTACAGACTGAGAAAATATTGCAATATATTTAAAACTGAAAAAAACAAACAAACAAACCAAACACATTAATATGGGGCATATTTAGGAAAGGGTACAGGATTAATGAAAAAATAAAGAATTGCCAAATGCCTGGATCACAGTAGTATTTGCAAATGAGCTGGATAGTCACTCTACATTGTTTACGTGCAGTTTCAGGTGAAAACACTCTAACTGCAAAACAGGTATTTGTCCTTCACTCTATAGAATTATTCTGGCTCTCAGTCCCTCTCCCCATCCTTCTGACTATAGCAGAGTAAAATAAAATAATAAAAGCATTAAAAACAAGCATTAAAAATTATTGAGAAGATCCAAATAATTATTCCTTCAATTATAACATGCACATTTATAGGATTCATAAGATTTCATGTTTTCCATGTGCAGTTTAGGGTAGATGTATTTTTTACTAGGAACCTTCAACAGTTCATAGTCAAATCATTAGCTGAGAGGTACTGCTAACTAAAAACTAATATTTTAGACAATGAAAGGGAAATAAAATACATTAAAAACCCCACCCTATATCCACTGGATATGTATTACTGCATTCAGAAAAGTGTGTTAGGTTTGTAAAACAAAGAACTCAAAAGAGAGAAGATCTGAACATGAGAAGCAGCAATGTAATCCAAATTCAGCCCCTCCCAAAGGTATTACAAATGTCAAAACTGCGGCTACTGTGTACAGCTGTGGGGTAAATAGGGAAGATGCCACGCCTGGTTCCTGAAGATACACAAAACGAGGAATTGAAATAGAAGTATATTTTAGACCTTGTATGTTGCTCTGTTCTTCTAAGGTCCTTGCCAGAAGAAGGACCTGTGATTGGTCAAAGGTAAAACCACAAGTGAATGAGGAGATGGCATTATGCCAGCTGAGAACCTGGTAGTCAGAGTGTATTTGTGATAGCAATGGATCAAACCAGAAGTTTGTGATGAAATATGTACTATCTCAAGTCACTATGACTTTTGTAATTAAAAATTAAATCCTCTCAAAGAATCTAACTCTGAAGAGTCTGATGTTTCCATGCCAACAGATACACTCCCTTTTTGTGAGAACTTATGAGACCCGGATATATTAATTTTATGACCATGTTGGCAATGCATGGCAATTTTGTCCATCAGAAAATTGCAGAAATTTGAGACTGAGTGTATCATACAGGACTCACCAAAAGCTCTACCTTACAACAAATTTCATGCTGATGAAATTTTCAAAGGATTTTATTGAAAAAAAAAAGAAAATTAAATTTTAAAAAGGAGACAGAGAAACCAAAAGCATTCATGCAGACTAAATACAAGCATGATTTAGCAATACACAAGGCTGAACTGGGTACAGTGTCCAATAGGGCATATTTTCAATAAAATCAGATAGACTACTTATAATCATTGCTTATTATGGCAAGTTAGACTTGGCAATTACAAGAATAATATCCAGAGTGTTCTGTTTAGCTGTTGATAAATGTAATCATTCACATTTTCTGGGTGTTTTTTCTTCCATTATGTCCATCTGTATAGCAAAGTCAAATCTTTACACGAGAACCTACAAGTTTTGCAACGTACTTAAAATCTTAAGACATGGTAATACTGCAACAACCAGCATTGAGCTCTATTTCTGTGAAATTCATGGATTTATAGCCCTGATTATCAATACTGTTCTCAACGTAAGAGGTTATAATTATTGTTATATTTAGGACCCTTATTATTGGATTACAACAAACACATTGTTCAACTACAGCTGTGGCCTTTGCACATAAGAAATGCTGAAGTGCGCTGAAAAGTTACTGTAGGTGAAAATGGCAGCAGAAATATCTTCGATAGTGGAAGGGAGAGGAGCCAAACAACCCACAGCATCATTAAATACCAGGAATCCCTCAAATGAAGCAAATCAGAGGAACACATCCATTTTCTCCTGATAAAAACAACACTCACTTGCAGGGCGACAACAGCCCCAATGGTGACAGGATGAGAAAGTGTGCAATCATGTTCATAATTCAATGTATAAAATGACAGATTTTAAGCTCAGGGTTAGAAGTTGAGACCAATATGGGAGGTATCTTGAGCTAAACCGGAAATATCTGAACCAAAACCAGAAGTTCTCCAATAAGTTGTCCAAGCATTATAAAGATTATAAGACTACAAACACTGAATGAAAAACTCCCCTAAAATTTCAGGGGAAAAGCTATTACTGTCCAGATTTTTTCCTACTTAAATCTATGCCTTTTTGATTTTTGCAGCAGCTTTGAGGATAGTAATATGCCACCAAAGCTTTGCAAAAAGCAAGAGGCAAAAGTGGCATTGCCACTTCATGTGTAATAATATACTTTTATGATACACAAGAATCCAGTCAGTCTAGTCTTACTCAGGGTCCCATAATGCCAGAGTCTGTACAGAGTAACATACAAGGAGATGTGGCCCTGACCCAAGAAGCTCTATAAACTTCTCTTTCTCCATGAAATTCAAGCTGGCTAGCTAATGAAGGCAAATCCCTCAACAGCTACTTTTATTTCTATTCTGTTTCACTTTGCAGTTTTCAAACTCTTACAATCATTCTCCCCATTCTTCACATGTACTCCATTTTGCAGAGTACCTCAGGAAAGGGAAGTCTTCTTGGGTCTGATCAATGTTTAATTTCTTCTTCAAAGCACTGTATTTCTGCTTCAACTATCACAAGTAAACTAGAATATACTTTGCAACTATCTGACCATATAGACATTTTTCAAGTAGCATTATAAAATTGGGGATCTAAATATCATTAACAAATCTACTTGATTTGTTGTTTAATAGATTTTTCTTTTAAATTTAAAATGCTGCTCTAAAATGATTCCTTGTACAACAGCAGTCTGCATCACTACCACTGTTGGGATGGGATATTTCCTAAAAATTTGCAACCATACATCAGACTATAAGAAGTTACTTTATTACTGATTGCATCCCCCTACAATACAAACCAACATATGAATGAGCACAACAAAAATTTTTTCTCAGCATTGTCCTTCTGACTTCAGAGTTTCTAGAGCTTTATCTTTGTGCTAGCACAAAGCAACTTTACAAGATTAAAACACAGCTTATCACCAAACATACAATATTCTGGTGCCTGCAAAGAAAGAGACTATACCACTGCTTTACATGGGAAAAACAGCTGTCCACCTAACAACAGTGTATGGCTTCGTTACTTCTCCAACACATCTCTGAAGAAAGCACTGAGCACTAATGACACTAAAATAGGCCGAAGAGAGTACCAGCAGGTCCAAGCATATCACCAATGCAGCAGTGCCAGAGCTGGAAAGGGCTGGCAAGGACAGTCCACCCAAAGCAAACCAGCCCTCCATCTGTCCTAGCCCTTGGCTACAGCTGCACATCTCCAACTGCACTAATGTGCAGCACCTGCCCCCCAAAAAATTTTGCAGCACATAGCAATGACAAACTACCAAATTCCCAAATATGACTGTATGCATTGAAATGCAAGCACCACATTCCCTAAGGATGGGAGGCTTTGCCTAAATAGGTGTGGCATTGGCTTCTTCGACAATTTAGAAGGGACTAAGGCTGAAACGCTCCCTGAGGACTTAATTTATGAAAGTATTAATTTTCCATAGCTTTTCACTGTCTCCCATGATTATTTGCAGCTGTGCTTCACACCATATGAATATAGGAAGTACAAACCCATCAAATGTGCAAGCATTCCACAGGCAGGACAGGAGGGAAGTTTTCTTCAAACTCTGAGTGAACTCCCTCCCATTCATTATTCCTTCTGCAACGCCCATGCAATTCCCAGGCTTGAAGCTCTCTTCAGCTGCAGTTTGCACAATTCAGCACAGTGTGAGACTTGGGATGGTTTTAGAGTTGTGGGTAGAAAAAGCTGTGCATCCCCCTCCACATGACAAAGAAACATCTGTAAGTTAAAATCATTGGTCAAATACTTTGATATGTGTAGGAGTGTCTTGAAGAAGAAAGCAAAAGCTATACTTCTAATATTCATCACTTCCAGCACTTCACATATGATGCCTCAGAAACCATCCCACACCTCTGCAAAATATAAATGAATCATATGTTAAAGGGAAAAAATAAGTATAACATTAGACAGTCAAAAGAAGTTTATGTAAGCCAAGCACATCCCTGACATTAACCAAGTAAGTAAGTAAGTACTGGTTGTTCTTTCAAATGCCTTCCCATGTTTGTATTTTTACAGTGTGTTCTGGAGCAGTCACATTAAATACACTGTTGTTACACGAAGGGCACTCCTCTTCTTCCTCCCTCACATGGGCTAATACACAAAATAGTCAAATAAGCCCTTCACAGTCTTTATTATAGTTCTTCACCACAAAAAGCAGCTTTGCTGCCAAGAGTTTATTATGCCAGAAGGCATCCTTTTGGCACATGCTGGAACACTATGTCCCTGAAAAAATAATACAACAGTTGTATTACCTCTGTACTTCACACTGTCTCCCACCCACTGGAGAAATCTGTTAATAGTTCAGATAAAGCTTCAAGACTTATTTGGTGATGTCCTCACACAGGGTCTGTGGATTTGATGCAGCCCAGCAGTGTGGGTAAAAGCAGAGCAAGTCATTTTGTAACAGGAGCAATTCTGCAGTTTTGCTACACATACACTGAAACCCCTTCTGGAGCAAGGGGGGACAAGATGATAGGCTTGGTTGGGAGTGCTTCTATGATGACTTTATCCATGCTCCAAATTACTATTTCTTCCTTTACATTTGATTTTCCTTCTAATACCAGCAAAATCATCCAATGTTCACTGGCTCTATCTGCCTCCTCTCAGGAAGGATTTCAGAATTAAGAGAGAACCCTAATGACATCAACCATAATTGGACAGAATATGTACAAATTACTTTACAAACAATCCTACAAGTACAGCTTTATTACATTCCAGTATGCACAGATCCAGACTATGTTAAGAAGTCAAAACATTTTGGTTTTAAGCTTCTTGGCTAACACAATCTGCTTCAAACTATATCCAAAGTAGAGAGCTTTATAGAAGAGTACACGCAAGGATAATTTTACATGCCTACTCTTCCTCTCACTCATTAAAAGAACACATTCTATAATGTAAAATCCAGGATATGAGGTGGGAGTCCAAACCGCACAACTGGATCATGCCAAAATATTTTGTTTGGTTTATGTTTTATTTGGCAATATACTTTTCAAAATAATGTTTTCAATTTTTCCCAAGCTGTAAATACAAAAAAAAAAAAAAATTGTTGAAGTGACAATCTAAGCTACATTTTAGTTAGTTTCTCATTTTGCATAATCACTTGCACAGAATTCATCCATATGAGCAAAAAAAAAGCAGTAACTAGGAATTAGACTCTTCAAAGACTGCATTAATCTACAGAGACATATTAGCCTCTCAAGTCTCATCAATGTTATATCCTCAGGAAAGAGAAATGAACATTCACATGGGAAGTAAAGTATGCACATGGTACAGAAAAATAATAACAATTTGTTTTTAACCACAATTTGTTTTTAACTGCATAGCACTAAATTAATGGTATGAAACCTGTCCCCGAAGTTCTTTCCCAAAGACAAGATTAGGTACTTCATTAGGAATTAATATTACACACTAGATACATTTGTGCAATATGATGCCATTTAGTGTTATTAACGTTTTAGAGTGCACAAATATACACACTTCACCAATTTGGAGGCCTAATGCTGGGAAACTCAAAGAATAACCTGAAATCCCCACACTTGCTGCTCTTGCAGACAGCCATCAGTAGGGAGGCGGAAGATGCCCACCACGTTCAGACTCCCAAGCACCTCATCTAGAAGGAGGCCAAAACTTCACAGAAAACATGCCACCAGCAAGAGTTCTACTCAGAGTCCTCAAGAAGGCAGCACAAGGTAAGTGATGCTCTCCTGTGCTTTCCTCAGCTGTACTGACAAACAGCCTTGCCCCAAGCCACATGGAAGGCATGGAAAACAATCAGAGCTGAGATTCCACTGCAGCTACAGTTCCATGCTCAAATTTATTGTTGCCGTAGCTTACCAGATAGAAGGGAAAAAAACAGGTAGAGTTTTACCACTGAAATAATTTTGAGCTTGGGTTTCCTTCGTGCGATCTTCATCCTTTATTCTGCACTAGCCCTGGCTGGTAGAACTAAATACTTGTATCAGTCAGCATGGGATAAAGTGTCTCAACTATGGATATTCCTGTCCATTTTCACGAAATATCACCAGGAGGTAAATGCTGTTTAACACTTCCTGTGCTAGCTGGATACAGCCAACTGTTCTATACTTCTTGGTCTTGCTCCATTATTTCCTGCCCATTTAAGCATGTTTATATTGAAAAGTGATGGAGAGGGTGTAACAGTATAAAAACACTAAGTATTTTGTTAGCACCTCATCCAGACCTAATCAAAAGCCAGAAAAAAAATAACAAAAACAAAACCCAAAAGGTGCAAGAAAATACCTGAATTTTCACTCTGCTGAGTTTGACAGGACTTGTTATATGCATATTTTTTTTTACTGAATGAAAGATTCCTTATTCCATATTTATTCTTAAATGCATACCTGAAGTAAGAGGTTGGGTAGGTATCATTTCAAGTAGTTGTAAAACTGAATGAATTAATAACTATTTTGATCTTGTTAGTTCTGGCTTATTTTGCATGCCTCCCTCCTTGTTGCTAAAGACTGAAGGAAATTACTGTCCCTGTTACTTCCCACAAACTCCTTTGGTCTCATTAAAAATAAAATTTTTGAACTTGAGTGAGACTTAAACAAGTGGGATTTTTTGAAAAACAGAAGACATCTTTATTTCAAGCACCTGCTCTAAGATATGAAACACATAATTTCCATCACCATTTCCAAGTGCCAACCAAATGCCAGCCACATATACATAGATGTATTCTGATCTTGCATTGCATCACATGCATCCTATTGCCTATTTATTATTTCAGTCCCCTGTTAAGAAACAGTAATACCTTAAAACTCTTAGTTCTTTTAGAATCTCTTTCCTAACCTGAACTATTTGAGAAACAACAGGGCTTTTAATAATAAAGTATGCATAAAGTTAAGCCCTGCTATAGAGAAAATAACAATTCTAATGCTCATATAGATAAGGTGCAATTCTCCTTCTCATGACAGGTTCTGCTCTGATGAAGCTCCTTCAGAGCTGGTTCTTTGCATAATGGCCAGTTTGACAACTATAAAATGACTGTAAAATGAAAAGACAAGTGGAAAATTTAAAAATATCTGAAGCTTTAATATTAATAGCTTAGTATCAAAATTTCAACAAGTTATTGGTATAGTTTTGAAAAGAAAAATATAGGACATACAGGTTTCTGGGACAGTACTTTTTAACAAGAACCCCAAATTTTAGGATGCAAACTACGGGCAGAAGATGATTCTGGAGACTTTTGACTGGAGTGGTTTTGCAACATACTGCTCCATCATCTCAAGCAGCCTTTCCTGCAGCCAAATAAAATAATCATCTCTGAAGACCGTCACAAGTTGTCTTGTGTTCAGCTCAACTTGCAGCAACATCTGAGCACTGGTGACACAATCCTTAATAAATAAAAAAGTCTAATACTAGATAAAATATCCTGCCATGATCCTGTGCCCATAAGGCTATAAGGGCAACTTGTGGTTACCCTCAGATAAGAAAATTTTAACTACAGGCAAGATTCTTGCAAGAACCCCAACTGTAATTTTCAAGAGATGGGTACAGAGATCTTGTTTGGATTCCTGTTTGGAGAACTCATCTTACCACAGAGCTAGAGGCTGCACAAAGGCCAGGTAAGTTTTGCCTATATCATCATCCGTCCTGTTTATTTCTTTTCCAGGACCACCACCAGCAAAAATTTTCCTAAGCACATCTGTTACTCCACCAGCACAATCCACTCCCTGTCTTCTTTATCTCTTCCTCATACTCTTTGCACCTATAGAGGAATGGGGAAAACAGCTTATTCTAGCACCCATTTTTCATCCTTCTCTGTCCCTACATAGCTCCAAAGTCAGCATCTCCTGCAGCACACAGCTTTCCTGAGTGGCAGGAGCTGTACAGCAGACTGACAAGAGCCTCAAAGATTTACCCACTGCATGAGAGCTGCTGCTATCATCAGCAAAACCACCCAGAAAGGGTGTTACTAGTATCACCTCCCTGCTCTTACTTGCAATAGAGGAATCAAAGACATCTTCCAAATACCAAGCTTGCACTGTTGTGGTGCGCTAGTACCAGAAAGAAAATTATGTTTGTTCCACATAAAAATTCAAACCTTGAGTACCTTGTGGGGATCCTCCGTCCCTAAAAGGAGAACTGCACCTCCACCTCTTGCAGAGAGAATTATATAAGCCAGTCTTTGTGACAAAGAGCAATGCTTTGACCTCCGAGCTTTCAACAGGAGATCCTGTTAATGAAATACTTTAAACCCACATCGTTCAGGTAGGGAGCAATTCACGAACACGTGTCTCACAAAATCTGAGCACCACATTAGTGCTGGGCCCATCTTCTCTGACACAACTTGACACTTCAGTCATATGTTAAGCTCCGAAGCATCTGTTCCGTGCTAAACTGTTAGATGCTTGCCAAGAACCTAAGCACTGTGTTTTTGGATGAGTATTGCTAAGTTGCAAGCCATAATTTAATACTCATCTGACATTGATGGTGACCCAACATTTAATGGAGCTTAATGCTCTTCTGATGCCACTGATTAAATTACTGCTCAGTAGTCCAGTTTCATAATCTACAATTTGCAAGGAAGCAAGACAGATATACAGGCACTGTCTCCTCTCACATCAATGAATCAGTTTAATGGCAGGGAAAGGTTCCTTAACTGGACTTACAGGTAAATACACCACAGTGCATCATTTGTCAATACAGAATTTTGTTCAGATGCTTTAAGCCAATTATATTATTATGAAAAAGAGAAACATGAATTATTCCCCAGCACAAGGGGAAAATGTAGGTAAAAGCCTTGACCCAGCATGTGCAATGACTTCACAACATCCTGAGCACTGTCCAGGAAACTCAGTCCTCTGGCCAACAGGAGTTTCTATTCATTTTCTCCCCACTACGTTGTTTAACAGTTTGGTCACTGCTTAGACACAGCTGTGCAAACAATCTTTCAATGTTTGGCCCGATGCTATTGAACTCCATCCCAAAATGACTCTCTTCTTTCTGCATATAGGATGAGGAGGGCTGATTTGGACACAGAGGATTAGAGGCTTTCCAACTTAAATCATTAGATGTTAAAATTTTTGAAAGAATTTTACCATGTAAATTAGCACGCTTAAATGTATATCTAAGACAGTTGGTAGCAACAGTCCTTTCTAAATCCTCTCAAAGTTGATTTCCATCTTGAGGAAAAAAATTCTCTGTGAATGCCTAGACATTTTATAACAATTACAAGCAATTAAACAAAAGCAATGGGAAAGCAATGTTTTAAAAATGCCTTGTATGAGAACAACTAGAAAAACTTTATGAGGGTGCATGCATAAAAAACAACAAAAGATTTTTTAGCTTATCAAAAAATAAACCTTTCATCCTAGATAAAACAGAGGGACCGTGTCAGTACACAATTACTTCTATAGAACTATTCATTATTACATTATTTTCACAGCTACTGGCAACTCAAAAACATACCACTCTCAATAAAGTAACTAAGGAGCAACTATGTACAGACTGAATGCTAGCAAAAATGCAATATTAAAGCTGCAGAAATAAAAAAGTCAAAATTAGAAAATCCCCAGAGTAAGCTTTATGAGGTATATGTACCTCAGCTACATTGTATTTCTCAAATAGGGGCCTCATTTCTGAGACCATCCACATGTTTAACTTCAAGCCTGTGAATACTTCTAAGGAAACTAGAGCAGATCACACTAATGTTTTATGTAAAGTGTGAGCTTGCACATCTTCTCAGGTGATGAAGCTTTAGTTATAGCAGAAAGTTGCAGAACTACTCACGTCCTTTCAGCTGTTAGCAGGAAGAGAATAAATAATTTCATTAATATGGCAAGTATAAACATCGAAGTATGTCCTTTATAGTGACTCAGAAAAAAAAAAGTCATTACCTTAGAATATTGTGAAAATCTCAAAAGCATCAGCACTTGCAGAAATTTTTTAAAAAGGCTTCCCATTAAAAACACATTATTAGACAGTGTTACTATATAGAATATATTCCAAAAGTAATTCTGATAATTTTATACAGCCATGAGGCCTATTGCCTTCTTCATTCACTTTAGCTTTAATATTGGCAAAATAACTAAATTCTAACATTTTATTAGTTTGGTCTTCAAGAATTTTCTGTTACACATTAGGAAAAAAAATAATCAGCAAATGTTTTGAACATTTGAACATTTCAAGGATTTAATGTCTGCATAGAACCTCACAACTTAACATACTGCTCATAGGAAGAAGTTTTCCAGCCCAAACCTGCACTGAAATCTCAAGAATCAGGGTCCCAGATGTCTTCTTGTGAGGTCCTCGTAACATCCTATGGTTTCTGAGACCTCCAGACACTTTGCCAAGGATAAACACATTTTTAGGATTCTACAAGCTGTGAGGTATATACAAGCCTTCTCACTTTTGCAAAGAACTATTTTCTGTATTGTCAAGCCCACAAAATTATATTCAATTCTAGTAATTACTGACCATGCTTTGCAGTGCATGTACCTTAGAGTCCCTCACTGCAAAGGGACTACCAAAGACTTCCCCGGACACAGCCTGGAGCAGATCTTGGCCATTTAGAAGAGAAAAGGGAAGGACAGGGGTTGAGTAACAAAGCTTCACTGGTATTTTCCATGGCATTCCCTTCAGAGTTCCCTGGAACATACTATTAAAAAGAAGTGTTTGCTTTTAATCTTTCATATTTTCTGTACTTATAGAATAAAAGTAGTTACATAAAAATGATTTTGATTAAATTCTGATTTTCAGCAAAGAAACAGATCTTGATTTAAGGAAAAGGTCCTACAATTATGGACTCCTGAAGGAATTAGCTGTTTTATTTTACTGTTATTTGGAACCTTTTGAATATCAGGTTGAAAACACAGTAAAAAACTGTGCTTCAATATTTGGAGGGTTTCTGAGGCTCATAAATTTTCCTTTAATCTATAATTGAGGGAGCTCCTTTTTAAACTTAGTCAGAATTCTATTTCAAATAGCTTTTTTAATGTCTAACTAGTACTAGGAAAGAAAAAAACAATTCTATGAGTGCGTCAATGTAACAGAACCACTGTTGTATCACACTTATATTTCATTAGATAGCAGACCTTTGGAAGATAAGAACACAGTAGTTTCAATCATGAGTAAAGTTCTGCCTTTGCACCACACAATAGAAATGCTCAAACATTTAGAGGCAGTAAAAGGGCATCTTCCAGGCTTCTACATGACATGTAGAATTATTATGTTACTATTTCAGGAGTTTAAAAACATTTTTTCAGGGAAAAGAATATGTAGTTTCCTTAGGCCAGTAATCCCAATGTTTGAAATTTCTGCATCCCAAGTAAAATTGTTAAAAGTACGGTTTTCACTTAATTACAATTTTTTAAGCATTGCACTAGTGACTGGAGCTAACAATAATAGACATGGTGATTAAACGTTTCATGTCCTTTAATAGCTAATCTGAAGTGTTAATGAGTGTTCCAAACATGACAGAACTGCCAATTGTTACAGAGCTTCTCACTACACAGTAGAGTGATGAATAAACTTGACTCTTTTGCTTTGTTTGAGTCAGAACTAGAATATCACAGGCCTGGTAGCTTAAGTGCTGCTGATACAGAGTTATTCTTTACAGCACTGTCTTCCACCTGTCTCAGCAGGTGTCTCAGCTCATGCCTATCCACTGACAAGGCTTTGTCATTTCCCCCTGCTCTGCACAGTCCACATTTCTGTACAAGAGCAGCACCAATTTCAGAAACTTAACTCTAAATAAAACCACAATATTAACCCCACCACCACCCTCCCCATGCCTTCTACAGATTAACCAATGTGAAAGAATTTCCTTTGTTAACTGTGAGACTTTATTGCATTCTTCCTTTATTGCATCCTTGCTTGTCTCGTGTGCCAGGCAATTTCAGCCTCCGTGAGCACATCAAGAATCCATGAACACTGCACAGATGTTCAAGGCTATGGCAAGAGATGCCCCCCAGCCCACTGGCAGCTCAGCACCAGAGCCACCACCAGCAATGACCCTGCTACACACACCTTGCTCCACATCAGCTCAGTCTCCCCATACCAAATGGCCAAAGTGAGAGCCAGGAAGACCTTCTTGTAGTCCCTCTACCAAGAGTATAAAAGCATCTGCATCCATTCTTCCCTGTAACCTGCCTTTGGCCCACGGTAAATGCCATAAGCACCTGTCATCCTATTTTACCATTAGGAAATAAAACAAGAAAATTGGTGTATAGTTTATGCAAGACATGTCACATTAGTTACTTTGGTTTTCCATAATTTGTGTCATGCTGCTTTTCCTACCAGTCTTGATCTCTTAATATCATCACTTCTTCAAGCAAACTCAGAAATGGCTTAGTCTCAAACTGTAAGAAGACGTAAGTTCAAATTTTCCTTAAGAGAGTCCATAAATACCTATTAAAGCATTCCTTTAAAAGCCATCCCAAATACTGGTGCAAAGAAAAGCTAGAGTTTACTGAAATGTCAGCATTTACTACCACTATTAATAAGGAGTACTCAAGAGGACTTCAACTGGTATTTTGAGCTTCTTTTAACACATGAACATACCATACAGACTCACCAAATGATCCATACACTTCTCTTTAGCACAGTTATAAAAATCCTTAAAGTCCTATTATGACTTGTCTCACAATTGGTGACTTACTGGTCAGTGTGCACTAAAGTCCCATCCACCTTCGGAATAAACAGAATGCAGATTCAGCCCACAGCTACTGCAACACCATGTACCAGTATTCTATCCAAGCTCTGAAACCTCTCATGCAGTTTTAAGGCATGTCTGTGGGTTTGGGGGTGTATTTGTTTCTTTTTCATCAGCACAGATTTGTCTTCCAGTGTCTCGTTTATCAATGTAGAAATAGTACATGTTGTGCAAGACAAAACCAAACCTATAGGTTATACCAGGCAGGAACTTTACACCAAAAAATTTCCTATTGCTCAAAGTCATTTTATCAGATAATCTAGATAAACCAAAAAAATTGCAGTACCTTTTTGTTTTTCTTTCTGTCTACTCTTTCTGTCTACTTCTGCCTCTCTCTGTTTATGTCTGACAAGTTAGGTTATACAGTGCCTACACTTTACAGAGCCTAAGACAAGAGGTACCCATCCAGTTGGTTTCCAGCACCAGCCCTCTCCCAAAACACCACATTATGAACTACAAACACCCTCTCCTCTCCTATATTCAGTCAGAGTAATGGTGAACCAGATGGCAAATTGTGACAGCTTCAACTGCTCAACCAGAAGTGTGAGCAATTACCATTGGGTTACCAGATCTCTCCTTCCAAATAACTTATGCAATTATTCACTTCACCTTGTCTGGACCATTCAGGCTGTAACATTCTGTTTACTTAGGGTGCCTACCCAAGCCCTTCCCATCTCTCCCTTTTGGACAGGTGGAAGGGGTTGATCTTCACTTCTAGGGCTCTTCTATTTACAAAAAGAATCCAACTTGTTCAGTCAACAATATACTGAATAGAAACATAATTTGTGAAATTTTAAGCTACTATTAATGAGCCTTTTCCTTTTCAGTGTGCTACAGAATCTGTAGCAACATGATCACTGAAGAGATTGCCAAGGGACTGCTTAACAGCTGGGACAAAAGTTAACAGGGTTGTCAATCCTCATTCCACCCCGCAGCTTTTGGCACGAGAAAGACAGGAGGAAAAGTGTGGTTTCTTCAGAAGGTGGCTCCACCTTAACAGCTGATGCACCTTCTCAGATGGGTGAAGTTCTTCAGACCTCCAGGTCTCAAATCAGGAGTGACAGGCAGCACAGCAGCCTTCAGGTCCCACCTGGGCACACTCAGATTCATACAGAAGAAATCAAAGCACTGCAATGAGGACACCACTGGAAAAACATACCAGGCCTCAAGTAATTTGAAGGACATCAACCAGTACCAAGTGCTAAGAAAGAATAAACCATTCTGCCTCTTCAGCAAAAAGAGGGTTTTTTCCTTTTAAAAAGGTAACAAGAAAAGGCTTACAGTGTTGTAACAATTTCTTTAGTTAACACACATTCCCAAGCTTCATGTATCAAACTAAAGGTCACTCAGCTTAGTCTCACCATGGCAGAGGCATTCACAGACACAGAACAAACTGTATTTTATGAAGCTTAAGAAGATTGAAAATGTTTTCTGTGTTAATGATTAACAATTGTATTTGCCAGTATATAAAATGCCTTAATGCCTTATTATTTCTAAGTTATACAAGGCCAAGACAGCAGCATCCTACAAAGCCAACATTACCAAAAATCAATCTGTCAAAGTGTAAACAATTTCTGCCTACCAAACAGGATACATGGCGAATAATATAACAGTGGTTTTAATTAGCTGGGCACATAAAGCTGTTACAAGACAAATTTCTTTCATTAAAAAAAGCAGACAGTCAGTTAGAGATGCTTCAGTGCGCTTAAACTAAAGATGACATAAGGCACTTAACCTTCTCCCTCCCCTATAATGAGGAGAAGCCAGAGAGCTTAGGATAGAGCAGGTCATGAGCAGCCCTTTCTTCTGCTACTGCAATACTGGTAACTCCCCGGGAATGCCAACAATACAGGGGGTCCAGCGGCACAAGGGAAAAAACTAGCAGTGTGAATGAACCATTTTCTGTGATTTTGCTCAGGCACTTGGGATAAGAATTTCTTACAAAAAGAAAAGTAGGATATTTAAGGTGCTCCACTATTGAGTACAAGTGTTTTGTGTATCAGCCAAAACTGGTAGTGTTATACTCACTTCAATATGCAGTTACTTTGCATAACAGCCACTGAGTTTCAGCACCAGATACTACATGTTTCTGCTACCTGTATCACTAAATAAGCGGAATTTGCTTCATTACATGTTGGTTTTGGTTTTGTTTTATTAATCTTTGTGAAACACTTCCTCATTAGCAAAGACCATTTCTCTTTCCCAGGGTTACATCTCATACCACACAGCTCCTGAGCAAAGCACTTTTTTTACACATGCAATTTCAAAAATGTTATTAATACAACTTTAAAAAATGAAACAAGAATTTAATGCAAAAGGGACTACTAATACGTGTGTATGCACAGTAAGCCTCTTTTCTCCTCTCCAATTAAATTAGTCTGCTTTCCACATCACACAATTGCATTGCAACATATCGCTCCCGTTTCCCCCTTTGTTTTGGGCTGGAGATGCACCCCAAAGAAGGGCTACACCAGCTTCTTTTGCCACAAGAGCCAGGGGCCACACCAGAAACATCACTGAAAAACCCACATTACCAGCAGAGGAGATAGTCTGCCCAGTCCCCCAGAGACACTCATGCTCTTAAAGAGAGAAATTAGATGCCTGAATTTAAGATCAGTTATCAAAATCTTTTAGGGCATGATTGCAAGCAGTTTTGTCTGATCAAATTAGGATGAAGACAGAGCCATCCTTGTCTCCAAATCCCACTCTTGCCAATGCCACACTGGGCACACCAGCCAGGATGCTTAAGGCATTTAAGAGCACAGTGAACCTTAGGCTCAAAGCCCTTGCTCCCAGGAGCATTAAAACAGTTTTGGATAAAATGAAGAACAAAATATAGACAGTCCCGAAAGCAAAGATGGGAGTCCAAGACTCCTCCTTGCAGCTAAATGGGGAATCACGGGACAACAGGTTTTTATTTTTAATGTGGTTTAGTGAACAATATCTTGTAGAGATTACAAGATATTGTATGAATGTCAGATTGTTTCCCTTCAGTTCAGAACAAGTCATTGTCCTCGGAAGGGAAACTGATTTCTGGAAAGACAAACATCCCTTCTTGTTTGTTTCATTAAACTGGTTAAAAAGAAAAAAAATAATTCAAATTAAGAAAACTCATGTTCAAATGGATCCACTGGAGAAAAACAACTGATATTTACGTGCTGTTGCCACTTTGCACTCATTACAGAGGCTAATGGTTTGCAAGACACATCTTTTAAACCTTACTAAGCTTATTATTTACTATCTCCTGACAAGCATGACTTCATTTCATAAGCTGGCACACATCCCATTGTGAGAATCTAATCTTTAATAACATATCCTAATTAAATATGCACATTTAATACTTAAAAAATAAAAAAAGCTAAAATTCAAAATGAAACAAAAACTATTCATTTGACTAAACAAAGCAATTGGATTAGAGTGCACAGAGCAAATTTAAATGAAGTCACATATGCCACAGCAAAAAACTCATTAAGGGAAGGGGAAAAAAGGGTAAAAAAAAGCCCCCAAAAAACTAAACCAAAATCCAAACAGGCAGACGACTCTTTATAGCTGACCGTATCCGACCTCTCTGAACTCTGAACTACTTTATTCCCCATCTGTCATGCAATAATAACTTTAAAGGAATCACATTTAAAAACTCATCAAAAGTTCAAGTCAATTTTTCTTAGGTTGCTTGATTACACGCAAGAAGGGTGCGTTCTACAGAAGCTACAAACAAGTATTTATTGTTCTCAATACTGATGTCAGAATTTTACCATTAAACTATTTATTATTTTATGCTGTTCCACAGTGATTAAAACAATCCTAAAATAGTGGGCATTAAACAAACACCCCCACAAAACAAAACAAAAAAAAACATGTTTTGAGATTTAAATATCAAATCATGCCACCAAAAAGCTTTTTCTATCTATTTGCCCATTTCTGAATTACTGTAGTCTGGAAGCCATTTTCCTTCTATAGAGTACAGTCATAACACTTGACATTACTGAGATGCTTTGAACTCAAAAACTGAGCTACAACTTCATGAGCTGCTGTAACACTTTCAAAGATTCTATCAAAAGAAAAGCAAATCAGATAAATTTGTAATTTTAGAAACTATTCACCACTGATTGAAACTAAATCCCAACACACAACAATCTTCTCCTTCAGAGGTTTCATTGTCAATTCTTTCTTGAAGTGATTTTTGATTTAGCAAGATTTATCAAAATAGTGTTCTGCAGGATACTCATGGTACTTGAGAGCACTAAATAAGAGCGTAAAGGTTTAAGATTCACAGTTTTAATTCTTAGGATAAATACAAGTCATTTACCTTGTAAGAGGTAGACCCCATTGTTCAACATCAACAAAGTGAGGAAATCCAATATTACAATTTCTAGATGTTATTTACTTCTGCCTGCTAGTTGAATTAATTTCATACATACACTGAAGACTTATGAGCATGTTCATTTTTGCTTTGGATCTAAAACGTCACCATTCCCACCACTACCTACAATATATTGTCACTTGAAAAACAAATGTT
Organism: Hafferia zeledoni; assembly: GCA_035583235.1. NCBI lineage: Eukaryota > Metazoa > Chordata > Aves > Passeriformes > Thamnophilidae > Hafferia > Hafferia zeledoni. The sequence continues at coordinate 105,040,308 of JAWWEV010000001.1, read as the reverse complement.
TGGTAAGATACAGGTATTTTTAATATTTTTTTATAAGGGACTGGATAGCAAAGTTTGTATTCAGCTTTACCTTCTTTTGAACTAGAAAAGAAACTTTAATTAATTTTTGGCAGTTTTTTAAGGAACATGTCACATATTGAAGTTCTATTCTCAGTTATTCTATTACACAGAGCACTCACTCCTTTAAAAAGGAATCTGCTCAAATCTGAAGAGATGAAAAAAACCATACAGGACACTATTCTGCACTCAAGCCTCTGTTCCCCAGTCCCAGCATTTGGATGCCCAGGCCCATCACTGCATCCCACTTTGGACAGCAACAGTGTCAGGAAGACCCATGAAACCCTACATTCTGGTACACCACCAGAGGCAGGCACTAATTGCCCAGTCTGTTCAGGTTTAATCATTCATAACTCATTAGCATTAGTTACCTCCAGTTCATAATTGGATAGCTCAGCAAGGCTTACAGTGAGCTCAGGAACAACAGACAGGACAGAAGAGAGAAACTTAGACGATGCCCAAATAAGTAATAGAAGACGAACTTATGGCTCAGGACAGAGCAAGCAAAGTACTGGTGAGCTCCTTGTAAACTAACTTTGTAAACTTTTAGGAACTGAAAATAAATTACCTTGAGCCTTCTGCAACAAATTTAATCTTTTGTTTATCTAGTGAATACTGCATAGTCCATGGGGTAAGTGATTTTTGTCTTGTATTGTTTTTCCCAAGACCTTGGGTTGGTCAAGTATTAGAACCATTTTCAAATATTGACATTTCCATGAGGGAGATGGTGGCCAAGAGGATGGTGCCAGACTCTTCTTGGTCGTGCTCAGCAACAGGACCTGGAGGGATGACCATAAACTAAAACACAGAAGTTTCACTTCAAAATGAGGAAGAACTTTGAGGGTGACAAAGCACTGGAACAGCTTGCCCAAGGAGGTCATGGAATTTCCCTTTCTGGAGACACTCAAAACCCAACTGGATTTTTTCCTGTGCTACCTGCTGTAGATGATCCTGCTTTGACAAGAGGGTTGGACTCAATGATCTCCAGAGGTCCCTTCCAACCCTAAGAATTCTATACTTCTGTGAGATAGCACTCCTTCATTAGCATTGCCAGGACGCTCCAGATGTCTTATTCAAGTGAAGGTAGTTAAACAGGATCTGAAATCCTTTATTAAAAAACAAACAAACAAACAAACAAAAAAAAACACCACCAAAACAAAGAAACAAACAAACAAACAAAAAAACCCCACACAGAAAACCCCAAAACCAAAACAAATGTCACCCTCCCCGCAAAAGAAGAAAACAAAACAAAAAACAAAAACCATCTCAACAAAACACACAAGAAAACCTGGTAACCTTAAGAATATAGAAGCTTCATAATGGAATATGCACCATTATATTTCCTACAGGGCGAACAGTAGCTTCATCATAACTCATGCAGGCATTCAAATGCTCTGTCAGTTGTGAAACTTCTTGAAGCAGACATTTAAAACATTCCTTTGAAGGCTATAAACTACCCAGTGCTTTTAAAAAATGAGTTAATTTGCTCTCAGGGAGTCCTGTCATAGACCTAACTGTCTTATTTTTCTAATGATAAACTGTCCTCTGTCCTTCAAACGTTCAGACTGACACTTATATGGAAATTTTTTATGTGCAATGATTACACTTCCAGGCTGAACCTCTGTTCTCAAATCCACATGCAGAGCATGACAAATTATTCACACTACACTGTGCTCTTGGACTCAGTTATCAGGGCTCCACAAATAGGCTTTTGACCACAGACTGCATTAAACAGCTAAGATCCAGATGGTTTAAAACATACAATAAAATGATGGCTAAAGTAACAAAAACTACATCTGCTTTTGCAGTCCAGTACCCAACAGTAAAATTACTGGTATTTTCAAGGACCTGTGGGGCAAAACAATCAAGATTATATCAAAAAATATAAACAAAAATTTAGGAAACATTAAGCCTCCACATTCTAGGTTCAACTAACATATGGTTTTATTTGAAAATATTTGAAGACAATATTTGAAAAGGGCAATTAACACCTTTCTGAAATGCAGTAATGACCACTACATCACCCTCCATTTACAGAAAGTTTTGGAAACAAGTAGAGGTGGACTACCAAAATAAAAAAACACACTAACACATTTGTCTTGTGTTTTTTTCATATTAGCAGTAATAAAACAAAGTCTACTGAAAAGAGCCATGCTTGACCACCTCTGAAGAGAAATGGAGGCAAAGGCCACACAGTTCTATGCATGATGATAAAGCAACAGGAAACAAGACAGTCAGAAGTCAGGCAATGATGAACACTCAAGAAGGTACTTTTTGGATATTTCACCAAAAAGTCTCCAGTCACACTTCACTCAGACTAGGCAAAAAGAAAATTGCTACTTTTTTGGTGTTTAAAAGATATACACAAAACAGGACAAGTGCAGACTCACAACAGTTGACTGCACATAACCCATCATTTTTTTAGAGTGCAACTTCTACTTTGTGTTCAACAGATCCCTCACCACTATTACTTAAAAATCTGAAACAAAAAAGGACAAGAACAGCACTGCACCCTGCAAATCAAAATACCAACTGTGTGAAAGCAACCAACAAAACTACAAAGCAATTAAAGAAAGGCAGGCATATGTCAGTAACGGATATCAACAAGGGGAATCCGGTTACACATATTTTAATTATTAACATGGAATTTAATTAGAGTGCTAGAGCTGACTCTCCCACTATTATGAAGAATGCCAGTGAGCCTTCAGCAACCACATCTGGTCAAAATTTCAGGTTGACATCTCACTGAATAGACTAAGGCCTCTTGTCATTCCCATGAAGGGTTTTGATGTTGACTCGGAGGGAAGAATGCCATCTATTGAATTACTCAGATGACACCGGCATGTCCCACTTACATCCACCTGCTCTCAATATGCAGAGAAAGGTTTTCTTCACCTTCTTGCTGACATGAAGATTATCAGGAGAGAAAGTAAAGAAAGAAGGAAGACAGGACAGAGGAAGAGTATCTATTTTAAAATAGGTCATTTATAGCTGTAACTATTGGCAACTGGTGGATTTGGCCAAACTAAAAATAAATTCTACACTTTAACAGAAACAGTAATATTATAAACCTCTTTACAGTCAACAATCATCCCCTGTGGGAGACAAGAGCTCTTCAGTGGTGACCCAGCTCAACTGCATACCTGGGTATGCTCATCCTTTCAAACACAAGAGGGACAGGGAGGAGGTCCCAGCATTATCACCACTCAGGCAAAACCTTAGCTCCCAACCCACCACTCTGCCAGACCATTTTGGCCAGCTCACACAGGAAAAGTTTCATTCCACCAGTGGTACTATACCAAGTGGCATGGGCACAGCACCACAGCATTCACAAAGTACAACTCAGCATTACCAAATAAAGATCCCATTCCACTTCAATCAATGGATGCTTGATGCTAATGCAAGTCCTAAACCATTTATTTTAAAAGCTACTTGAACCTTCAGTTTAAAGGATCATCTAATCCTCATAAGCCTTTTTTTTCCCTCTTCTTCACACAATAGAAAACGTATAATACAAAAATAGAGCAATTTGCATTTGACCATATTAAAATAATACACTTCAGTTGAATATAGTTTAATTAAGGCCTACACTCCTATATTAATTAACAGTTAACTTGGAAAGCCCCACCATATGGTACTGTAGCAGATGTTAATCATGTAAGGCCAAACACTTTGAAATTACTGTTCTAGGCATTTCATCTGAAGTTCCAAGTGCCCTAAATTTCTACTTAAAGGATAAACTGGAAATGCCAAGCGCCCTACAAGATCACATCCACAGCTATCTTCTCAAAGATAATATTATTTGGCAGATAAGCAGCACAAAATGGGCTAGATTTTTAAGCCTCCGGCGCATTAAAATTATTTACTATAGACAACACTGAACTCCCTTTGCATAGGAAAAATGCCAGAACTGGAAACCCCAAGGAAAAATTTGTTTCCTCTATCAGATATGTGCTAACCCCCCTATACAGTGAGGGCAAAATGTGCATATGAGTGGACACTCGCTTAGCATTCCAGATCTTTGGTGCATCAGATCAATGGATGTGTCTTCCAACCTTTCATCCTTCAACTGCAGAGAAGGAGCATTATGAGGAGCAGCAGATGCTTTCTCTTGTACCATCAGCCATGTTAAACTGAAGAGCAACTATTCCACAACAAGAAATTAAAAGCCCCTTGATAGTTCTAAAAGCAGGTTCAGGTGGCAGTTTATTTCCTCTGTATTTTGACTGTGATATGAGCCTTATACTGGGCTCTTAAAAATTTTTATCTGGAAACAAAACAATTAAACTCCATTTTCTTCATCCTTGCCTTTGAAAAGCTGGGAGAGATCAATGAATAAAATGGTATTTCAGAGTTTCCCAACACAGCCCTTACAGACTACATTTTTTAATAAAGCATTTGGGAACCATTATCATACAGCATTTGTCTTGATTACCATTCAGCTTCTAAACTGAAGGTTTAAAGGATTAAGTAAATTATTTAAGCAATAAATGTGATAGTAGCACAATTTTTCTTTATTTGGATCTAGAAATCTAAAGCTGTTACCCTGCTGAAAGTGTTTGCTACAGGTGATCCTCGATACAGTTATGATTTAATGAGGGAATGGTAACTTCTTGAAAAAAACAAACCATCAGCTTCATACAATGGAAGCCTTGAGGAATGAGGTCTCTCTCCTGACTGCATACTTTTGAATACAAGCCTGTCCCTGGAGAAATTTCTCAGGAAACAGTTTCTCCCTGTTTCTCTGGAAATTGGTAACAAATATTAGTACTTGAGTCTAGGAAACACAGTACAATCAAATGCTGTGGTAACTTTACTGAGATTAAGTGGCTATCTAAACTTCTGTGGATCAGACAGAAAGGCTAGACCATTTGACAGGTTGGGTTTTAGAAGATAAAACTGCCATGTTTATTATTGTTGCAGTGCTAAAAGACAACTACTTGTAAAGATTCTAAACGTACATCTGTATATATATATATATATATATTTTTCAAACCTCTCATCTGAAAAGTGAGCTGGTTTATGTTGCTGCCTTGCAAAATTCTTGACATCCATTAACTAGAAAAGGCATTTGTAAATTGCTTGGTTTAATACTTCAGTGTGCAAATAAATCTGAATAAGATCAAAATACAGAGCTTTGCCGAACTGTTGCAAAAAAACCACTTGAGAAAACATATTGTGAGGCCATATTTAAACTAACAGATGTTTCAGAAACAGAACAATATGTTCAAACAAAATAAAGGTGTAAATGGGCAGTGCTAAAAGAGCTTCCCCACCAAACACGTCAATTTCAGTAGCAACTGAGATCAGCTCATCTAGGAAAGCTCCTTCTTAAAAAGATCATAAATTTAGAAATCAATTCTCATGTTATGCTTAAAATTTGGCTGCATGAATTATTTGCAAAGTGGCTGCTTATGTAACATCTCCTTTGCTATGGCAACACTCAGCTGTTAGGCTTTGACACATCCCAGTTGCAACTGCAGTTTCATTTTCTGCTGATAAACAATGGCAGGAGAGGTTTTCTAATCACAAACCAAGGTGCTCTAAAACACATCACTGTAACTGATGTGCTGGCCATTGACATAGCTAAAACCTCTAATGTTGGAAGGGCAAGCAAAATTGGGAGAGACCCACAGGAAAAATAAACAAACTACAGAGAGAGATCTTCCAGCACTGCTTTTGATAGTTTTAAAACTGGAGTCCTTAGAACTAAAGTCTGGAGTAGCCTTCACTGTACCAGCTCCCCTCTCCAAAACGTTCCTCAGCTTGTCTTACTGAAATTCTTGTTACTTTCTTACAAACAGAGTAACTATCTATAAATTAAAAAGTTTGTGAGTTCATCAAAATTAAGCTCCAACTATGGCACTATGTCGTATTTTTCTACAGCGTTTCTTGGTAGACATTACATTAAGTCATAATTCCCTTTAATAGCAGCATTTCAAAGCTAATGTAATACTACATGTGCCCTCCAACACTCCAAAATTTCAGTTTGCTTTTTTTGGGCGAAAGCAATAAGTGTTTTAATGCTGACAAGTTGTAAAACACCTGATCTATTCCACATATGGCACTTAGCAATGACTGTTCAAGTTGATGACTACTCTGAAGCTCATCAGTCACCTACACACGCTTGACAATGAAAGTTTCAGAATCCAAGCATTTTTCATACTCTTAAATATCCAGCTTTTGTTTCCCTAAGACAGCTCAGCCTTTTCTATATTATTTCTAATAGTCACAATTTTTAATGGCCTTGCCAAAATCAATATGAAGGGAAGTAGCATAAAATAAGACCCTTTAATTCAGTAGGCCATTAGGAAAAAAAAAAAAAGAGACAAAACTGAAAGCCCTAAATGAGGTACACACATATGTGGAATCACACGTCCTCTCTACCATAATGCAGGTGCTCACAGGTCTTTGTAGCACTGTGGTCCATCCTACAGTCCAGAAAAACCTCCCTCCTAACCTCAGCACATATCATTTTTCTTCAGAGAAAGCTGAGGCCAAAAATGAGCTAGGTTTGATAGTGACCCTGAACACAGGAGTCACTCTTACTGGTTTTATGGCCTAAACCCATTTGCCAGATCGCAGTGCTGAGAGAGAATTTTTGACTTCACTGATGAGCTTCCCCATTGCTAACTAATGGTTCAGGAGCTGCAGCAGAACCTGGGTGCTGCCACAGCAGTGCTGGGGCTCTGCACGTGCACAAAAAGGAGTTAAAGGATCCCCATGGGACCATTTTTATTTAAATCATCATTAAGTATTGGAGTATTTAGTTTCAGAGCAATCCCACAGTCTTGCATTTTCTTGATAAATAACACGTAATTCCCATTATACCAAGCGGAGCACAGTTGTTGGCAGCCCACAACTCTGTGTAAACTCATATGCTACTGAAAATGGACATGAACTTCAGCATATGAAGAGCAGACAAAAACTCAGTTCTCAAACACATGCAATATTCCATCATCCAAATGGGGAGGTTTCACAGTCCACTTTTGCTTTGCTAGTACATTCATATTTCTCCTTCTCTTCTCCCCATCTTTCTAAATATTTACACCTTTCTAAATGTTGGTAAGGTAGACTTTATAGAGGTAAAAAGCCCCCAGTCTTTAGCATTAAAAGCCTTTAAAAGCAGCTCCATGCCTTAGTTGTCAGCTTCTTGGGTATGACTACCATTACAACAGTTTAAGCTGTATGAGCTTAGTATAAGCTCTATGAGCTGTCACTCAGCAAACAAAAAATAAATATTTAAGCTTTGTTAGATAAAGTAATATCGATTTTTTTTCAGGTGGATTGCCTTTTGAAACAGATTCTGCCACTGAGAGATTGGTACTGAATTAAAACTAGAATACTGTTAAAAGGAGCAAACTCTTATAAAAATACAGCCATTATAAATAACCTCAGACCAAAGAAGTTAAATTAGAAGACTCAGCTGAAAACATCCTAATGTTTGGTAAGTAATTGCATGTCTTTGAGCCTTCTCAGAGCCTCAGAAATCTAAAACTCATCTGACACATTCCCTTCTTGAGCTGTGAAAGCCATGACGTTCGATGACACTTGCCTATGCAACATGTCAACGTCTTGCAAAGTGGCAGTGGAATCCACACACGTCCTCCAAAGAGGAGGTAGAGGAGGTGACTGACACACTTTCAGCTCACTGATCCACACAGGACCTTTAAAATTAGTACTAAATATATGAAAATAATACATGGCCTGAATGAATTTAAATATTCATTTTATCCTCCACGTAAAATACGCCATCTGGGAAAGATGACGTAATCCAATCCATCTACTCTTTTTCCAGCTCTATGACAGTTAATATTCTGTCTGTGGGTTCAAAAACTCACATGCTGACATAGGCCCCACTCACTTTGTTCTTTTCATTTGCAACGTTTAACTGGTACATCGGTCCTCAACTCCTTATCCTTCACATTTTCACAGTCAAAATTTAGGTAATTGCTTCTTTGCATAACCAGTTGCGGGTACAACTCTGTACCTCAGCAGCATTGGAGTCAGGCCATTAAAAGGATCCACAGACTAACTATGTATATCAAGGAATTAAAACCTGAGAAGACACTGGAGAAACCGCATTTATTCCATGAATACCCATAGTCTTGAGCCACTTCCTTATTCAGCCATCCAGCCCAGAGCTCAGCACTTTTATCTAACCTTTTTGAGTGGAAATACTTTGCCTGTCTTCATTTGTCACATCTTGTAATATGAGGCCCAATGCTTTATCACTACCCTGAACAAAATGCCACTGAGGTAACGGCTCTTTTGCTGAAATAAAGAATTCCAGACGGGGCCTTTTATTGCAAATGTTCAGGTCATACCAACAAGACCATCACAAAAACATGAGAGCAATAAAATCTAAAGTGTTTCATTTCCCCTTACTTTCAGATAACTGTAAACAATGTTAAACAGTAGGATTTTCCTTTTTCAGGAAACATATTGCTTTGAACATTTAAATGTATTTTGAAGAATGCTCTTTTACAGAGCTGCTCTGAGCAGGCATATGACATAGAAGGGCACTTATTTCAAGGAAGAGGTTAATACCAAGTTCTACATTTATAATTCTGTTTAATAACCTCAGTAAGTCAGCAAAATATTCTTGCATCTTGAAGTTTAATGTAATTTATGCAAACCAGACTTGACTGTCCCTAATGCAAAGACCATTACTGCAATCCCTCCAAAGTTCTCGTGACAAAGACACATTCATGTTTTACTCATCAAACTCTTGAGTATATCTTAAAACACAAATAAACTATTTCTGAGAATTTCAAAAATGTAAATTGCTGGAGACAATGCATTTAAAGCAGCAGAACATCTTTTCACACAGATTTCAATAATAATGTTTGCAACACTAGAAATGATAAGTGAGGAAAATGAAGTTGTTGCAGCAAGGACCACCTGCCCTTATCCATTGCCATCCTTCCTCCAAACTCAGCAAGGTGTGACTCATCAGGCAGGAGCAGACCTGCTGGTCATATTTATTTCCAGGCTCAACTTCTGAAGCTAGAGTGGCTATCTAACAGTGCTAGTCAGAGGCAGGTGCTTTATCTCTTTGCACTACCTAAATGAATGTTCATCTGCTACACAGAATACAAAATTAAGAAATGAAAGATTGAAGCAACATATACGTGTTCACTCAGTAAAAATGAAAGTACCCCAGAAAAACAATCAAGCACTCACACCAAAATAAACAGGTTAAACACTGAAAAGCAAGCTTTGTAATCCAGAAAGTAGGCATGACCTCAATAACTGCTTTTTTTGATAAAGTTTATATGATTAAAAGATCTACAGCTCTGAGTTAGTCATAGGTTTCTAACCACAATTCCAGCCACACAATTTTTAATGTTACCATTTAGTCAGATGGTTCTTTTAAAATGACTGATTTTATATTTTCATAATAGAAGAACATGCAATGCACTTCACCTGTCATTTATAAAAAGTATTTGATGTATTACAATTTTTAAGTGTCTAAAAAATGCAGGATCTGCAAATTCATTATTTTTTATGCATTCCCAAAATACAGAGAAGGTATCGCAGACATTGATTAGGAAAAAGTCCTACACAATCTAATTTTTTCTTTTTCCAGAGGTAAAAATGTTGGAAGCTAAATAGCTGTAAAAAAACATTTTGAAGTTGAAAAGCATTTGCTTTTTCACTGACCATCTGTAGCTTCTTCAAGCTTTTTATTAATATTTATTAATTTCTTGGGATATGAAGCATCACATTATTCTTTTTTATTATTCTATGGATTGAGAATGTTTGAGAAAGAGCAAAACTATGTATGTTGAATACAATTGTAACTCGACAGCTATAAATGCGAGCACTGAATAACTGAAAACATATGCGATATGCCTGAAATTTTAAGGATGATAAAGCTGTCACATTAGTAGCACGCAGCATGTTATAAAGAACTCCCACAATGTAGCAGTTGTTCAAAAGTTGTACCCATCCGGTCATTCTATCTTTATAAAAAGATATATAATACTAGATGGTGATTTATTCAAAACACAGCTGCAGTCTAACTTAAGGATAATAATAAAAAAAAACCTCCCCCCCAAAAAAGAAACAAAAAGCAAAAGACCTTTTTAAATTACAATGAAAGCCATGTAGGAGCACACAGAATAACATAACAGCATTTCCAGAAAGTCCAAATTTTATTCTCATCAGAGTTTATTTTGGGAGAGGACAGGTGAGAGAGCGGGAGGAGCGGAGCAGCAGTGTAACCACACTCAGCCCAGCGGACTCTTCCGTGTCCCCTTCAGTGAGGGATGCCGAAATGTCGCCCCCGGGGATGGGGCACCCTGACAAGCAGTGCCCTCCCCCCGGCCGGCCGGGGATCTGGGCGCCCTTCGCCCGGCACGGCGATTCCACGGCAGCGCAAGTGGAGGGGACGGGACCCTTGGCACCCCCGAGGGCGCGGAGCGACCCTTCGGCCCCGCCGCCTACGGAGCCTTCCCGCCCTCCCCTCTCTGGGGGAGAGGTCGCAGTCTGTCTCCCCAGTGCTCCCCCCCGTCCCCCCGCACTGGCGAGCGTCGCAGGTTCGGCTGAACTTTCATGTGCGAGTCATTTCGCGCCGCACCCGCCGGGAGCAGCCGGACACGCTCCTCGCGTCCCCCGCTCCAGCGGGGGCGGCTCCGTCGCCACGCCGGGGTCGCCGCCCGAGAGCCCCCCGGGCTCCTCCGGGCACAGCCTTGCCCCCTCCCCCCTCCCCGCCTTTATGAGCTGCCGAGGGTCGCTAGCCGGCCCTCTCCGCGCTCCGGGAGGCGTGGGGAGCGCGGCCCCCTGCCCCGATGCTGCTCCCTCGTCCTGGCCCCGACGGCCTCCCGCCTCCCTTTCCAACGGGAGCCAAAGCGTGGGGGGAGCCGGCGGTGCCGGGAGGCGGGATCCCGGCGCGGGGGAAGCCGCGGAGGTCCCCGCACCTGCGGGGCGGGGGCTGGGGATGATGAGAGGGGGCACCGCGCGGCCCCGGCGCCCCTCCTCACCTTTCATCCAGTCGACGACCTGGCTCGGCGACCACTTACTGACGGGCTCCATGATGAGGGCCATGGGCGGCTCGGGGACGCGGGGCTCGGGCGGCCGCCGCTCTCCGGGCGAGGGGTGAGGTTGTGCGGAGCGGAGGGACCGCGCTGCCCGGAACCGCGGCGGCGGGAGGAGGGAGCCGCTATATCCCCGGTTGCCTCCGCTCCGCTCGCTCGCTCGCCGCCTCTGTGCCTCTCTGGGGATTTCAGTTCATGTTGCCGGCTCGGCGGGGAGGGGGAGGAGGAGGAGGAGGAGGAGGAAGGGGGAGGAGAAGGCGGCACGCTCCGACGCCTCCCGCCCCCGCGGACCCGCGGGCAGCAGCGGCGGCTCCTCGCCCCGCCGAGGGGTCGGTCTCCGGGCAGCGGTGGAGCGGCGAGCGGGGGGCTCGCTCTGAGCAGCCCGCTCTGGTGCCCGGCGGCTCCCGCGGCTCTCCGCGGCCGCGGCTGCCGCGCCGGTGTCTTTTTCTCCTGGCGGAAATGACGAGGCGGCTCCTGCCACCCGAAAATATCTCCAAGTGAAATGGGAAGCGACACCCGACGGCCGCCCGGGGCGGGGGAGCGGGCGGGAGCCGGGATGACTCGCAAGGTGCCGCGGCCGGCGGGAGGGGGATCTGGGGCGGCGGCAGCGCCGAGCACCTGCTCCCGGCGGGCCGGGGCAGCGGGGGTGCCTGTGCGGGAGCACAGCCAGTGGCACCGAGCTGACGCTTGGGGTGTGGGTCTGTTTGATTTTATTTTCCCTGAAAAATGCATCGCTGCGTGGGTGGGAAAAGTATATTTTTTTTCTGGTAGAGAAGCTCGCCTATAAAACGGCGGTGATGTACGGTGTCGCTGAGCGCCCCGGGGAGCCGTGCTGATGGGCACCGCTGGAGTGGCGGCCTTTGGCCAGACTGCGGGCGGCCGAGAGGGGAGGGACAGGAGATGGAGCTGCGCCTTGGGGGGAGCTGCACCTTGTTCATTTTACCCGCCTAGCGCCGAGGATGCCGTAACGGAGCAAACTAGAGCGAGGTCAACCAGCAGAATGGGAGTAGGACTTAGGCAACCTCAGCACGGAGAGAGCACGTTCTCTTCTGCCCTCCCTATCCCGTGGGTTGCACCACTCAGCTATGGTGGCTGCAGGTGTGAAAATCCACCCTCTCTGCAGCAGGCCATCATTGCTGGAGCTGTTCATCTTCTCATTCTGTCTCCCCAAGCTGCATCAGCCTGGAGGCTACCGCAAGAAGGCAATTCCCACAGACCCCGTGCCACAGTGTCTTTCTGCAGGAGTGCCTCCCAAGCACTGAAAGATTCCTCCTAGAATGGCAGGGGCACCTCTCCTAGGAGCCTCTGCTCTCAGAAGGTGGCATCCCCCCTCGAACTCCATGCAGAGGATAAACAGTGCTAAAGGTTGTTTTCCTGCTAGTTAGTTGGCCAGTGCACAGCCTTGCCTGCATTTGCATTTTTGCATTCACCCTGCTTCTCCTGCCAAGGCTGAGGCAAGGACCATCGAGATGTTCCCTCTGATGGTGTTGACGGCTGAATGCCAGCTGCTGCCACTGACATTTAGTATCTGTATGTGAGGAAAAAAGAGGATTTTCTCAGCCCTGAAGTAGTAACAGCAAACAAATCAGTTTCTTGGCATGGTATGGGCAGTGAGAGAAGCTCCCCTGCTTCAATGTGTGAGGCTGAAGTAGTAGTGATGAGGGCCAGTAAGGCACACAGAGGGCTGGTAACACCTGTCCTTGAAGACCCAGGAAGAGCCTCCCTACCACTGTTAGGTAGGCTTGGCCCTCACTTTAAAGGATGTACTTATCTTTGAGAAGAATCTTCTTTCTACTGAAATCTGGGGCTTACACACTATAATTTTCCTCAGCTTTGGCTCTAGACTCGTGTCTTCTGTGTCACATTCCTTCCAGCACACTCAGGAGGCCGTCTGCTTCTAAAGAGGTTGCTTTGCTTAAAGCCACCAAAACAATAAACCTCACTTGCAAATTAAGGCTCACTTTTTCCCTTGTGAAAGGTTTGAAAGGTATGTAGAATCCTTACATACTGGGTTATTGTTGTTGAAAGAGCATGTCATAATTTTAATTAGAGACCAGTAGTTTGAAAGGTTTAGAGGTGTAAATACCCAAGATCAGACTGAAGTCTGGCATATAATTTATAGCACCATTGTGTAATTCTCATTGTGCTGAAAAGTTCATAGGTGAGGACAGGGGAAGTCAGTTCTCAATGTGAAGTCCTATAGTTCATAATTATGCATACACCTATAGCTTGCCAGGGTAATTTGTAGCTAAAGCAAGTTTTTCAGTAAACCATGACCCAGTCACCCAATACCATCCCCATGGTTAGTGTCTCTTACTTTTAAAGCCCCTTTATAGTAGTTTTATCAAATTATGGAATGGTAAAAGGGAGTTTACCCCTTCAGTAAATAGATGAAGTGCTGAGCATGGGATCTAATTACCTTTACTGTTCTTACAGAACATAACCATCTCATAAATACTGGGATAAATCCTACTGTTTTGCTCAGATCTTGTTTCAGTCTCTCTAAAGAACATCGGCTTGGCTATGGTGGAGGAGACTTGCCTCTTTATGAGTGATGATAAAGTTATCCAGCCACAGTATTTAACTTGATGACCTATTACAAAAATGAATTCTACAGTCAGGACATGTGTTACATAGAAGTATTTTTTTAATTTGCTCTAAATTTATTGCTGCCTGATTTTTTTATTGTTCTCTCTTTCTAGGGTATTTTATGCTGACCTTTTTAAACTAAAGTGTCTCAGCCAAAATGCCATAACCAAAGTCTTTTGGCTGTTTTCATCTTTTAGTTTAGTGGCCTTCATTTTGCTGTCATGCTTGTATGAGTCAGGCCTTTTATGTAAAGTGTATAGGACAGGCTTCTGCAGAATCTGAACTACAGAATTATGAGTTAATTCATCTTCTAGAATTACTCTGATCCATATAGTGTATTAAAAATTACTGGGTTTAAAAATATATCTAAATATACATGTTGTTGTTAGGACAGTTTCAATTTATCAGGTAGTAAATGTAAACCTAACAACAGAGTAAAATTCAATATTGAAATAAAAATAAAAAGAACATGAAGGAGTTTGCAACTGAAGTACAAGCCTGAACCCACCAGTGTAGACTATGTATCTGCTGAACTATCCATTCTCTGAGCCAGTCTATGAATATGGATGGACAGCTCCATCAAATAAGTTTGAGTGTACACACCTTCTGTGGATCAGCACCTCAGACTGCAAGCTCACAGAAGATACTGCTTTTCTGTCATGGTACATTGTCAAAAAGAAACCCTCCCTAGAGTTCAACTGGCAATCATAGCTGCCACAGCAATACAGATTGAAAATAATACCAGTAATGGTTCAAGTCTGTCTAATAATGTGCATTTTGTGCCTATTTAATCAATAGGACAACTTCTGAAGTAGAACACTGCCCAGCCTGAATAAAGGTGGCAGTTAGATCCAGGTTCTAACTCTGATAAACTCAATGGGTATTTGTTTTATGTATATGAAGTCATACTCCACAGTGGATACCAGTGATGAGGTACAACCATAACTGGGTTCCCCAGAAACTTCAAGGACTTTTTTCTAGGGTCTCTAGGAAACATACAAGGTCCTCAGAAATGGCAACTTGACATCTTGTTTTGGAGTTAGGAAAAGGATTTAGCTCTCAAAAAAATGTTGTTTCTGGTGCTGGATATGAAAGCTGATTCTTCACATGGAAGGGAGATGAAAACAAATGGAGTCAAATTAACAGTATCTAAAGCTGAGGTCTAACAAAAATGGAGTAATACTTTCTTCAAGTTAATAAAGCCTGTTTGTCTTTTGATAGCAAATAAATTCTTGATTTTTACAAAGGAGGCTTTATTTGATAAGAATCAAGCTTTTCCACTGATATTAGCTCATGCTACAAGTATCTGCTTGGGATGCCATACCTGCATTACTAGAGAGTATTTTGTTCCACAGCTTGTGATGACATGTAAAACAAGTTGCTACTCTCCTTGACTTAAGACACTCATTTGTCCCTTGTCTGATAGGGCTGCCAGCTGTCCTGTGTTCCCCAGAGCCTTTTTGCCTTCAGAGTGGTATCTGAACTGATGCCTCAACAGTGCAGGGATTACTGTTCCTGCCAGGGCTGGCATCTTCCAAGGGGAAGGGGGAATAACAGGGAGGGGCACAGAAATAACAAATTGCCTTGGAGCCAGGGGGCAAGGAGGAAGAGGAAGGTTCATGATCAGAGGCACAGTAAGGTAGTAAGCCTCTGAGGAGGGTAGAGGCTGGGCAGATTAGGAAAGTTTAGAGAAGCAAAGGGCTTAGGTGGAGTTGAAGACCTATGCTGATTTAGACTAGGGTCTATATCTGGCCAGTTGTTCCCGGCACTGGAGCAGCCAGGAAGTATGAAGGCCTGCGGGTGGGATGGGAAGGAGCTCCATTCCAGCTGAGAAGAGCAGGCAGCTTTCCTGCCTGTGCCTCGGAGGGGCTGCACACCCCACCACCCCACTGGTGGCTGTTCACTACTGGCTTCATGTCCATGGGCAGCCTCTACCCATACAACAAAGAGTCCAAAAAAAGACAATGACCTCCACTGACTTAGGACCTACATTGGGATCTTGCTGTTCCCTCCTTTCTCGCTGCTCATCTTCTTCAACCTGCCTGAAAGCACAAGCCTTTTAAAATAGTATTTCAAATGCAAATATCTTGCCCTTAAAGTATATGCCTTACATCCCTGATAGTTTATTTTGACATAAATGGGGGTGGGGGGTGTTGTTCAATTCATATTGTTTTGTATAATCAGAAATAGAAATCATAATCCCCCAAAGATGTTTAATAATTTAAAGTATTCAGGACTCAATTAAGGCTATTAAGAAATTAGAAATTAGATTAAAGGTGGCTAACGGGTAAAAATTCAAGGACTTCAAACACCTTTTGTAGTACAAAGGCTCTTAAAAAATGAACAGGCTGAGAATTTCCCCAGGAAATTCCTATAATTGTAATTAGGTTTCTTGATTTAAAATAAAAAAAGAAACCACTCCATACACAATTTGAGTCCCACTGCCTCTCTCAAACAGTGGGCTCAAGTAATTTACTGCTAAGACCTGCTCCTTCCCTAGGTTTTGGAGGACATACAAAGGTTTAATAGGTTTTGGCAATCTGAAGGGACCACTCCAACCATCTGACATGTTCTCCTGCATTGACACTGCCAAAGAATTTCTCCCAACCTTTCCCAACCTTGGTGGCAATTATCTTTTTTCTGATCATATAATCCCAAATTGTATCCATTTCTCATTTCCTTCCGTATGGAGTCAAGTGGCTAGTTCCTTTTGTTCCTGAAAAAGAGAGAGGAATCCCTGGTAATGTGGTGGGCTCTTGTCTTTCTGCATCTCATTGTTCCTCCCACCTGAGGGTCTCAGTGCAGCTTCACAGTGATATGGAAGATGGGAAAGAGCAATGCCTCCATGAGGAAGGTGCAAGCCAGTGGCAGAGGAGCAATGGGTATGTCTCTGTGTTTGCAGAGGGCATTTCAGGAGCATTAGCTGCCCTGTTGGAGGTATGGGGGGAGCTGCCATGTCAAATGAGGAGTTTTCTGTTCCTTCATGAAAATAAATACATAGGTGGTATCATGTGTGCCTTCTCATTTTCTTTTTTTCAGGCACAAACTCAAGGAGGCTGTTTGTTTGTTCAGATACCATAGGCTAAGGCTGCACCTATTGTACTGCAACACAAATGCCCTGCTCAAAACAGTAAGAAATCCAGGGGAAGTGTGCTTCTGTGCTGAAATTATTAGAAAAAGATTATGAAAGAAAACAACTACTAATTACTAACATCAGGTTCCCACTCATTATTAGCATCACAAATGTAAAATGGCTGCCAACGAGACTTAGCTTGAAAATCTCATTAGAAAAAATGTCACTGGTTATAAATGCTGTTTTATTACCTTTGGAATGGTTGGTAAGTGTGGCTAAATGCAATGGGTGGCTCCCCTTGAGGTTTATATTTTTGTTGATGAATTCATATTAGCAGAAGAATAATAAATGTCTGATCATTTTCTAAGCAATCCTGAAAATATTTAATATTGCCAAAGAATGTAGTCATCTCAATTGTACACTGGAGTACAAAAGAAAAAGAATAATGATATGGTAATATAAAAAGGGCAAAACCATAATGAGGAGGACATTTGTCAGTATATTCAGAAAAGCACAATTTGTCTCCCTGGTAATTTGGTGGAGTACAGAAAGTATTACATGCCATATTACAAGTATTACATTTTATTTCTGACTTCAGGAATCATTGCCATATGTTCAAAGTCAGACATGACCTCTTAAATATAGCGTGTTCTTTGTTCGTGCTGTGCTGGCTTCTTCCTGCTTGGAGAGTATTTATTCTGAATAAATTGAAGAAAATATTAATCCTCCAGTGCCAGAAGAGTTTACCAGCTTTTGTGGATGAAGTGGACAGGAGTAATTTGGCTCCTACTGACCCGGGAAACTCGACAGGCTTGCTTTATTTCTGATACCCAACAACTTTCTCTAAAAACTCTTGTTATGGAAATAGTCACAAATTTCAAGAAGCATTTATTACTTTCAAATGTATTTTGCAGCAAAATGAAAAAAAGAAACATTTTCAAATATTCTGGGTGTAAAGAAGCATATCAATGTTATCATTAAATATGCCCTGACATGACCCAATATTGCTACAATTACAAGTTATTTGAAATTTCATACTTTTATGTGAAGCTGCATGATTACAGCTTGAAAAATTTATGACTTAAGGTCCTCTCCTGTAAAATGTCCTTCGAAATTCTTTCTGGAGCTATGTTTGGACTCTGCATGGACCTAAAGGTCCATCCATATGGTGGCACATTGAAATCAAAGGGAATTTATGAAGTCTAATGGACAAATCAAAAGCATGTCTGCAGATCAATGTTTACCAGAGTGCACATTAGACTTACTTAAATATGCAAAGTGTTCATATATCACATCAGCACTATGATTTGGGCTTTTCTATACTATCACCTCCATAATGTTCTTTTTTGTACTACTGCTTACAGCCAGACCTGGTTAAGGCATAAGAAACAATAAAAAGGTAAAGGAATGTTGTTATTCTGAAAGGAAAATATGAGGAATTTTTTTCCAAACTTTTCCAGTATTAAAGAATTGTAATAATGAAAGAAACGTATCCGTATAGAAAAGATTGATGCGTCAAGGTTAAAAGGTGACATTATGAAAGGAGTGACAGCGAATATACTGCAGGAAGAAATGCAATAACCAGAAGACAATATTACAGGAAATTGGGGAAAATTAGTATCAAAGCAATGAAAGCAAATATATGTATGGATCAATCTGTAGGTACAGTTGGAATTAAGAGTGAGAAAGAGTGAGAAAGGGTGAAGTCAGAAGACATGGCAGAGTATTGAAATTAGGAGGAAATAAATCAGAAAATGTGAATATATTGTCATGAAAGCCAAGAGGTCCAAATCATGGGTAGGTTTTAGAAGAAAAGGACTTTTTAAAGGCAGGTAGATTGAACAGGATGGATTTGAAATACCTGAAGTGACTCAGCTGGGAAGTCAGCTGCAAAGGAGTCAAAGCAACTTTAATTAATCAGAGAAGAAAACCGGCTTCTCCCAAACAAGCCTGGATCAAGTGCTCAACAAAAGCTTTTTTGTTGTTGTTTTTTTTTGTTTTGTTCCTTGGTGTACTAGAGCTAATGAATTGAACTCTGCTGAATTAAATGTGCCTAACCCATTCTCTAGCACTAGTCTTAGCTACTATAGAGTGGCTTATGTTCATAGCGTTAAGTAGCCTTTACCTCCAAAACCAAGTG
Source organism: Hafferia zeledoni (assembly GCA_035583235.1). Lineage (NCBI taxonomy): Eukaryota > Metazoa > Chordata > Aves > Passeriformes > Thamnophilidae > Hafferia > Hafferia zeledoni. The sequence continues at coordinate 105,021,407 of JAWWEV010000001.1, read as the reverse complement.
GCTGCATGCAACCTGCATATTTTGAATGGTTCCTGGCCATGCTGACACCCAGACAGCGCTTGGTATTTGTTTGGAAGGTGTTAGCTGCTCTGGGCAACATTTGAGCAGTCTGGTAAGCACAAGCATTTTCATGCCTGGAAATATTCCAAGACCTTGAAAGATTTACTCCAAGGGACTTAAGGATGAAGCCTACATTCACATGAGAGGCTCTGGCATGGCTTGCCATGTCTCGGTTCATGCTCTGCCATACTCTGTCTTGAATGTCAACATCAGGCTAGAGCAGGCAGCACCCAGCAGGAGAAGCCAGGGCTGGACAGTCTCCAGCTGGTCTTGGAACCAGCAATGAAGGATGTCCTGGAGGTGTCATAAATCCCAAAGGAGAACCCTGGAATGCTCTGGAGGTTACCTGGGAATGTAATCTAAGCACTGTCTCAAAACAGTTTTGAATCAACTGGAAGTATCGTGACATCTTATTTTCCCACAACATATTTCTCCACACTTGGGCTTGAAAAAAGGAGTAGAATGAGGACAAATAGTCAACAGCACACTACAGGTAAAACCGTTTCTCTCTTTTCTCATCTTCCTCTATCTTCACAGCCTCAAAGTCCCACAAGAAAGTTGGCCATCGTCCTATCCAGACAATCTGATGAGTGCTGCTCCAGCCCTCCAGCATGAGTGCTGCTCCAGCCCTGAGATCTCCTGAAGCTTTTGTTTCTCTGATTGTCAAAGGGTGAGGAGTAGGAAGTCAGGAGGCAGGAGTCAGAGGTCAAAAACTTTGGCAAAGCTCTCAATCACTCTTTAAATAATTGCTCAGCAAGAATGCATGCCATGGTCTCAGTTCAGATTCCTCTAACCATCGCAATTTTAAAAACTCTATTAATCCCAGTGACAGCTGGGTATCACACCTATCTAATCTAATATTCCAAGGCATTTCCATTGTGCTCTTCTCTGTAGTATTCTGAGTGTTTTAGAGAATTAAATGAGTCTACTACATAACCTAATTAATATCAATCTTTGTTTCTCTTCTTGCTCAACATGGGCAGCAGGAAAAGGCACATAATTCATCTAGTTTAATTACTATTATTAAAGCTATTGCAGTGGGAAAGCAATGACAGAAAAGCATTTTAGCCAGAGAGCATTGGTATCTTTGATTCTTCCAGCCTCTCAAAGGAGTGAGTTTCAGGGAGAACTCTGCTTTCATGAGGTTGACCAACGTAGAGAACACTGCACTAGTGTATCCAGATTTGTTCAAGTAGCTTTTCAGCAGCAGATCTGTAGCACAGATGCATGTAAATGTTTGCACTGATGCAACATATATGGTTGCATATCCAAAATGGAACTATATCCAATTTAAGACCTGCCTTGCATCTGTACACAGGTTCATGTCAGAGTTTGGATAATGCATTACACTGATCTGAATTCCTATTGTGCAAATGTGGCCATATGGCTTTTATAAATAAGTCATCTTGCAAATAATCTGGAATGAGTCTTTTGGGACTGATGAAGGTCAGGTCAGAGTCTGAAGGCATCACAATGATTCATTTGCACACTTTCCCTTTCTTTGCAGGTCAGCTGCTGTCTCTTGAGCCAGCCTGAATTTCACATTTTTCTCTACAGAGCTGAAATTATTTCTCAGTTGAATGGATTGCATTTCTCCACTCTGCAAGTCAACAATGTTCAGAACCAAGACAGCATATGGCAGCCATGGATTGGGTCTCCTACCATCTCCAGATGAAAAATATTGTTCTATCACTTTTGACTAATGGAAAACCAATGAAAAGTCCATGATGATTCCACCGCTGAAAACCCTCCCAAAACCCCTGAGTGAAGGCAACATTTGGGGGCCATGCACAGTCTACCTACAGAAGCTCCACAGCCACCTGCTCAGACATGGGTGGCATGCTGTGCCAGCCAGTGATGCTGTGAGGGACAAAAGTCTTTGTAGTCCTTGCCTTTCCAATAAAACCCCCTTGTCTAATTCCCACCCACTATGTATCACCTTCACACTTCAGGTACTTAGACCCAGCCTGCATCTGTAGCAGACTAGCAGCTTCACTCAGGTGTCAAACAGAAGAGAAAAGCTGCCTGTGTAATTTCACAGGCAAGTCTATAGAAAAGGAAGACCAAGTCCTTCTCCATCCTTCAGAGATGGCTTAGATGGTCATTATGGCCTGAATGACCATGATGCGTCTTTGTTTTCATGAACTGGGTTTGGCAACCAGCTGCAGTATTTGCTAAGAAAGAGCATGAAACATGCCTTAGACAATAAAAAGTATGGCCTTTGTTCATAGTTCATATGCAAAGGAAAGGTACTCCATGCTGGCAATGCTAGCAATGAATCTAAGATGAACTCAGTGTAGTGTATTTGGAAAATTATCAATCATCCATTTTTTTCCTTTCATTCCAGGAGAGAAAAAGTAACAGCCCAACAGTGGAAAATGCTGAGCAGGTTTTGCATCTGACATGTCATTCTGTACTCTACAGAAAATTCCCATCACCATCTCAGGTAATTACAGGTTAAATTCTTCACAAATGTATAAAGCAATGTGAATGTGTCTCAATTTCTATGGCGTCTGTCTTATTGTTGGTGCAAGAAATCTTTCTTATATCTGCCCATAATCATGGAGAAAGTCAATGGGTTACACAGTGATCATTTACTGGAGAAGAAAATTAGTCAGTATGTGAAAGATAAGACCTTGCTGGTTAATATGCATGTATTTGAAGGATATAAAAATCTTAGGAATTTATTTTATTTGGGGCACTTTGTGTGGGCTTGCATACTGTACTGTAAATGCAATTGCTATGCGAATGCACACAGTAACCATGGGATGAATTTAAGGTATAGCTGGTGGTATCATTCTTGGTTTGAAATCATAAAAATTATTTTGACCAACTGATCCAGTGTTACTGTGAGAATTGGTGTTGTCTTTCAACTCAGAGTTTTTCAAACAACATGTAATCAAATGTATTTTCTGGGGCTGTTTTTTTCATCACAGTTGCATGTAAAAATTCAAGGCGTTGGGTGTGACTAACTAGTTTTGATCTCTATAACTATTATTCCACATTTGCTAAGATCTGTGCTAAGCACTTAGGCAGTTCTCTTTTGTTCATCCTACCTCATACACATCACTTTTGTGATGAAGAACCAAGGAGATAATTGATTGGAACCAGTGGAGAGTGAGGCTGAATGCCTCCCCACCACAGTGTGTGATACAGCTGCCAATTCCAAAGAGTAGGTAAGTTTCCTCTGCATGACCCTCCTGTTCCTATTTTTTAAGAGATCCTTTTCCTCTGCACTGTTAATCTCTCTGACCAGCAATGCAGGCCTGCTTCCAAAGTCTTTTGTGCTAGCACTCATTCTAGTGGGTCCAATTTTCCTCTGATTAAACCCAATTAATTCTAGAATAACTCCATTAATTTCAAAGCACCAAACAAGTGACTATTAAGTGTATGGAAGAGAGAATTCAGTGTATCAAATTTGATAGCATTGCTTTCCTCAGAAGACCCTTGCACATGAGGAGAGAGCAGGAGCCTCGTTGTTCATCACTGCTATTAATCTCAAGTATCTGCAGGTTTGTTTTAGTCTCATCTTCATGATAAGAGTGGCAAAGAGAAGAGCAATGAGATTTTTTCATGTTTTGGAAAGTCGTTGCATTTTTCAATTTTGTTCCTTTGTCATCATGACCTTTCTGCCCAGAAAAAGATACATAGTACTAGGATAAAGTGTTCTGCTCTTTCTCTCCTAAAAGTCAATTAGTTTGTTTTGTCATAATGTCTCAGAAATCTCTGTCAGTCACATTAGCTCTTTCTAAAGTAAGAACTGCAACAGCAAAACACGTATCAAACCCCTGTCCGAATGCAGTCATATACCTGCAAGGCTACGTATCATTCTCTACCTTTGTTTTCAGAAAGTAAAAAAAAAAAAAAAAAAAGGAAAGAGAACACTTACAGTGTGTGAGTTTGCCACTATTATTAATCCAGTGTATTCACAGCTGACACAAAGCTTAAAAATAGCTCAAGCTATTTACCCTTTATATATGAAAAGTCAAGTGTGTTACAATTTGTAGTCAAGTGACTACATAGAGGAGCTCAAGGCATCAGAGAAAATTATGTCAGACTGTAAAAAAAGATCATGTACTTTTGCACCCAATTCAAGTCATTCATAGTAGTACACAAGAGTTAAAAGTGGCATAAAATTAGCATTTTCCAATCATATATTAAATAGGAATTTTGTACTGGGAGAGGATTAATTTTTTTAAATGCTATGTTGGAGTAGGATTGACCAGTAAATTAACATTCCTGTGCTCTAGAAGTATTTTTTCATAAATATGTATCCAAAGTCATGCAACAGATCTTTTAACATGACATTTGAATGCAGACACCATGTAGTTTATGTTTCTGTCACAGAATGGAATAGGCCAACTCTAACTATTTTCAGTCTTTATTGCTTCATGGTATACATATGGGTAATTCCATTAATTCCCACCAACTCTTGAGAAGTGCATCAGTGCCTTGAGCAAATGAAGTTTTCCTCCTGCACACGTGGGCACCTACTTGGGATTAGCCCTTTAAAAGCTTTTCCACTCTATTTGTCCTGGTGTTTCACACAACCACCTGTCACTGCCTTCATATTTATGTAGCATTTCTCACTTGGGGGTTTCAAGCAGTACGACTATTAATACAAGAAAATGTGTAATGCTCCTCTGAAATACTTATAATCCTCTTTTTGAGGAGGTGGAAAATACAGCACACAAAGGCTAAGCAATATGTGGAGCATGAACAGCTGGCAGCCCCAGAGTCCTGACTCCCAGACTTGTGACCTCAAGGCTCTTTTTCCGTTTTGGCCATATCAGAAAGATGTTTCCAGAAGGCCACTCCACAGCACTCACAACTCTATTTGTTGGTACAGTGAGAAACTCAACAGAATGCTGCCATCCGCAGGATACCCCGACCTACTGGTGGCCAGAGAGGGTAAGGGAGGGGGAGAGCCTGGTACCCCTGGCTTACTCAGGGCAGAAAGGCCCTCAGTGCAGGATGTGGGAGCCAGGGCCCACCAGAGTCCTCCACCACTGCCCCTCTCTTTGAGGCTGGGATCTGTGTGGAATCCAGGTGGCTGACATACATCAGCAGGGAATGCTGTGCTGGAGCACCCAGTTCTTCGCTGGTGCCATGAAGGAGGCTTTTGCAACCCACCCCTCCTGTGAATGGGGCTGCAGAGGACAGCTGGTGTCTGTAGCTATGGGGTTCTCTCTGCAGCCTCACTGCTCCATCCTTTCATGGCCCTGCTGCCCCAACAGTGGCTCTGAGCTGCAACGGGAACCAGGAATCAGGAGTGAGGTGTGTTCCATTGCCTCTACTCAGGGTGAAATTCAGATGTAGTCACTTAAGGCCCCCCCTAAAATTTTGGTTTTCTTGCAAATTAATTGTATCCTTTTGACTAATAGCAGTTAGAGTATGCAGCAAGTATACCTTAAGTAGCTAGTAAGTATGTTTTCAAGTAATCTTAGGTTTTGTGAGTTTTCCAGATCCTCAGAAATGTAAAGAAGTCTAAAAATACCAAAGATATGCAACTCTTCTAAACTCTCATAAGTGTTTACTTTTTTTAAATGTTTGATATCATGGTAAGTATTTTTAACTCTTGATGCTCTGTCTCAGCTGCCTCCTCTTTTTTACAATTTTGCCTTCTCTCACATGCTCTTGGTTATAAAATGTTCCAAAAATGGGTACTTGCTTTCTTGAATAAGTTCCCTGCATATTTGCTTTTCCTTAGAAGTTGAATTTGAGGTCACCCACAAAATCTTGGCACAGTTTAAGATGTTTTATTTGTTCATATTAAATAATCTAAACTTACTATGAGATACAAGGTTTAGTATTAAAATTTAGGGTATTATTTAGCAAAAGTGCAGCCACTCTGTGCTTTTATTGGCATAATTCTAATATTCCGTAATTCTTCAAGGAATTATAATATTCTAAAATTTTCTCAGTATAATTCTAGAGCTTCCAAAAAAATCAGATTTTCTCATCAAAGATCTATTTTCATAGAGAACCTAGAGTCCAGTTATAAAGATATATTATAGCAACAGTATCCATGTAGCTTAGGCTTTGTCATCCAAAGTAGGCAGGTTTGGATTTTTTCTTCTCTAGGTTACACAGCAAATGTAAAACTTCCTTAAAACAATGAAAGTAAGGAGCTGTCTAGCACTCAGAATCATATAGAGGTATAGATTTTATCATTCACTCTACATTTTTAACTAAGCAGTCACTCATAGATACTCTGAAATCACTGCAGTAGGATTGGGCTGCTCACATCTAGAATGAGCAAGTATCACTGGTGATGACAGTATTGTCTCTATGCCAGCTGTTCACACCTTCTTCAACCACATACTCTCACAGTGGGGCATCAGCCTCGGAGCCCACCCCTCCACTGCCTCTATCTCTCAAAGCCCAGGTGTCTGCAAATATGGTCAGCAGTGGTGGTGGTTGGGATCAGTCAGGACAGGCAAGGCAGTGATGGCCTGAGCTGAGCCACAGGGTGGATGCCTGCATAAACAGCCTTTGAATAGGCTGCTCCTGGGCAACTCAAATTAGCATCTATATAGGAAGAGGGAGGCTGCCTGGCTGTGGCCTTAGAAGTGGTTTGTGTGATGCCAGTGGCACTCTTGGCATAGGTGGGGAACTATGACTGATGTCAGTCTGCACTAAAATAGATCAAGGCAGGATTGCCTTTGTGCTCCATAGAACAAGACCTGCAATGAGTGAATTATTTAGTGGTGAAACACTTCCTCTGAATATTCTTGCCCTATTTAATAGCACACATGAAATAGTTGTTATGAGAATTTTCTCGTCATCCTGTACATCAAATACATGCCAGACGGTTTGGGCAATAGGCTGATACCTCACCCATGAATCAGTTTCGGTTTATTGCTGCTCTGCTTTTTTCTTTTTTCTTTTTACTGCTTCCCAGCTTTGTAAATGGTAAGAAATATGATGCAGTGCTAAACATTAAAATTAAATCAGAAACAGTGTATCAAGAAGTATTTCTCCTCTGAATGTTGAAGGATATTTTGTAGGTAAGGTGCAACAGAACAACTTGTAGCTTGTCTTCCTCAGGACTTTGGTAGAGGTGAGGACTGAAAAGTAGCACTCTTGTTAAGGCTTGACAGCTACTTTAGTCTGCCACAGTCTTTTTGGATGTATATTGCCATTCTTGCATCTTTTTCATGTACAAGAAAGAAGTGGGTTCGGTGCCCTTCGGACAAATTTAAAAGGAGTTCATAGAAAGGGGCCTGATTTCTTTGAACGCTTTTAATTAGTTCCCTTTCTGTCTTTGGGAGTTTAATATCTTAAAACACATGCAAATGTGGAGGAAAGTGCCCATCAGAAGGGCTCCACATGGCCAGAGTGCAGCTGGTGTGGAGCTTGCTGCTATGCCTGCTTACACACTTTCTATGTAAGTAGGAGCAGTATCTTGTTTTAATGGAAAGTTTGGGTGGGGAGACTTGGGAAAATTATGGATAATCAAGTGGTGAAGTTAACAGGCATAAGTTCAAGCACGTTAAACTCACATGACATGTGTTTTCACTCAGAATAAAGAAGCTGGAGTTTGCAGCAATTTAAACAGAATTAAGCTACAGAAAGTGAAAGCAATTTTATTCCTGTGTAAGAGCACCCATATGGCGTTTATCAACCTGCAAGTTAGGCATACTTACATTCTGCCTTTATGTGATTAACTTTTCTGCATGCCTTTATAATAGGCATGGTCTACAACTTTTCAGTTAGTTCAGGAAGCCTAAAATATACTACTTTTGCAAATACCATTCCTTGTTTGTAAATTAATATGGAACCCATCACTAACTGTGGTTGCACTAAAGTTGCTGTAATAGTTGCCTAATAAATAAACAAGATTGAATACTTCTACTTTCAAAGTAAAAAAAGTGATGTACTATACTAGGACTGGTTCTCGAACAGAAATGAGCTTTTGTCTGTTGGTGAATAAGTAGTTTTTCTTTTATTCCCAGAGAGTACTGGCTCCATCAAGTACGTCTATCCTATCAAATTGCAACTCCCCAGTTCATGTCCAGGTTCTATCCACTAATAATCCACATTAGTCTGGTGTCAGTCTCATTTGACATGAACCTACTGGATCTCCCCAAACCAAAATGTGTGCATACAAACAAAATGTGTGGATACTTCTGAGGACACTTGGCTCCAGGGCACCCTCCAGGCTGGCAGTGTGGGACAGGATTTGGCTGCCTCTGCTTCATACAGTGTCTGCCAGCAGCCAGTGCAGTGCATCGGTATGTTCACCACAGACAGAGCCCTTTGAAGCTGGGGATAGGTCCAACACACTATACACATTTTTTATTTTCTTTAGAATAACTTTAACGTATTAAATGTGTTCCTCTGTGCCAAATGCCATTCTCTCTATCCCTCTCTCTTTTCAGTTTAAAGTTAGACATGAGCTTCTGTTTTCATCTGATTGAAGGTGCATCTACAGTCATGTTTCTATTACAGTTGAAGTGAGTTTCTCAATTGTCCCAATTTACTGTGCTATGACTCTTAACAGAGTCAGGTCTCTGAGCACAAAAAATGGGTTCCTTTTGGACAAAAATACACCAGAAGGCAGGCTCCAGCGGCACAACTAATGCCCTCCAGCTGCAGGGAGTTTGGAGACCAGGGACCAGACCAGAGAAGCTTGGAGCTAATGAAAGTCACAAATGTCTGTGTTCACTTCCAGATATAAACTTTGCATTTGGCACCAGGTATTGCACCTTTGAAATCCTTAGCCTCCTGCTACTGTCAGCTCATTATTTAGACATGACTGGACACCAAGAGAAACGTATGGCCCCCAAGGTGTACCTGGTACGTGGATTTTCAGTATCTGCATTTGGTCACACTGAAGTCCAAGTGCTAGCCTTGATTACACTGGTTTTGGAGGGCAGCAACAGCAAAGAAGGAAAATATGCACCTTTAGGAAATGAAAAACCAGAACTAAAGTGTCATCTATGTGTCTGTCTGTGTTTATACATATAAGTGTGTGTGAGCAATCAGGTGTAGCAATAGGTGTCCCTGCAAATGGCAGGGGTTTTGGAACTAGATGAACTTTAAGGTCCCTTAGAACTCAAGCCATTCTACAGTTCTATGATTTTATCATTCTATGATTTATGTGTGTTCATGTGCCCAGTGGGATCACCTGCTCCACCTGCTCCTGGCTGTACCTGGGAAGCTGCAACAGCCTTGCCTCTGTCACTCTGCTGTCCCTGGCAGCTCTTAGTGTTGCTCTCTGCTTTCCCTTTGTGCACAAACACAGCCCAGATATTTTTTCCTCCATTTGCTGCTGCACCAGCCTTTGCTCTGGCAAGAGGGTGGGAGCTGTAATCTCCTCCAAGGCTGATGCAGTTGGTGTGGAGCAGATAGGCTGTCAAAAGTGCCAGCATCCTTTTCCACAGAACCAAACGTCATCCTTGAGCTTTTCCATCTGGCAGAGAAGAAGTAGTCCCAAGGTTACTCCAGAGCTCCGCTCCCATGTTGAATTACTTCATAAAATGAGCTTCCCAGTCAGAAATTATGTTTTCCCACTATGTTAAGCTTACTGTTCCATTTAGAGGTGATTTTGTAGCATTTAGCTTAGTGATGGCCATCATCCTGTGCCTGATGCAACAGACTTCACAGCAAATTTGTCAAAAATTAATGAGTGTTATGCTAATAAAATGTTATTAAAACAACTGTTTGCAAAGGTTTGAGTCTCTTCTATGTTTATCATCATACAGTTAATTAGTTTTCTTTAGATTATGAAAGCATTCATATGTTCTTTTAAAAACAAAAAAGCAATTAAAAAAGGAAATTAAAATAATGATTTAAAATTCTAATTGATCACAGGGATGTGTTTTCCACCAAATGGCTTAGATGCTAGAGTGGGAGTATTTTATATTATATGTGAAATGGTTCTAACTTAATATATACCTTTTAAATATTTTAATTTCTTGTAATTATCACACAAGTGTTTTAAAAATTGAAAATTTTCACAGAAAATTGTAATGAAAAATCATTCAAAGTTCCCAAGTTTTAGTTTCCCAAGTCATTGTCTGACTTCAGCATTTGGTCTATAAAATTTAAATTTTAATTGATACAGAATGCAAACCAGTTCAATTCAGAACAATCCTTTGAGTCAGGCACACATTGTGATATGGTTCTATGGCCCCCTAATTAGATACAGGCAAGAAATTACAAACAGTGTGTGCCTTCCCTACAGATTCTGAGGGGGATGCATCTTGCTTAACCTGAAGCAAGCAAACTTTGTGGCGACCCAGTCTGAGCTGGTCACCTTCAAAGCCTGCTTAAGAGAAGCAGGCACTTCTAGAGAACAATTTGTCTTAAAGATGTGTCTTAGAGGAAGAGGAATTGCCCTCTGGAAACAACTGTGTCTCTCAACAGACTGTGAAACGATCCAATAGTGAATAATTCAGACCCAGATATTTAATTCTCAGAAAATCTATGCTTGAGTAGTTGAGTTCCATACTCTATGGGCACTAACATGGAGGTTACTGTGACAAGGCAACAAAAGTAATGCTGGGCATATGTGTGCTTGAGGAGCTTGAGGAGCACTTCATGAAGCCATGTACTTGGGGCATCTAAAATCACTGATTATTTCAAGGAGAAGAGAACTTTCCTTGGGTGTATAAAGTGTACCCAGTTTGAAGGGGTCATTCATATTCTTGATTTAGAGACTTACATCTTTACATGATGTAACTTGACTGAAAGAGGCCAGCAATAGACCAGCAACTTTCCTGATACATTTCGTATGGGAACTAAAACATCATGTTTATGGTCAACATTATAAAGTGTCCTCATATAGGTATACTCATCTACACACATTTTAAGCTGAAGCTTAATTAAAAGTTACTCCTGCATATCACACAATCTAAAGGAAATTAGTGAGAGATGCATAGGTATGCATACATACATAACTGATTTTTTCTGCTGTGGTACACCTCTTCCAGACTTTCTAGTTAGTCATACCTCTAATAAGGTTATTTCATTTTCTTCTTTAATCACAAGTGCATATGATGCATTCCTCTAGGTTGTTTTTTTTTGTTGGTTCGATTTTTGTTGGTTGGGGATTTTGTTGTTTGGGTTGTTTTGGTTTGGTTGGTTGGTTGGTTTTGTTTTTAAACATTTATAATGTGCTTTGTATCATTAGCTGATCTAATGCACCCTTATATGTCTCTGAACCACAGCTGGAAAAATCCCAGAGACAGCAGCTCCAGAATATTGTGTGTTGTCAGAGTATTTTCATAGGCTGTGTCCATGCTTTCACTTCCAGCAGTGCACAGGGGCTGGTAGTGATGTCCCAACAGGGAGCAGATGGCTGTGATCCATTCTGATCTCCTTCTGGACTTCTTTGGGCAAAGAGTTTGGTTTGGGGTGAAATTCCCATGGGTGAAACATCAAGTAGGAATAAGTAGCAAAATTCACACTGACTTGAGATGGAGGAAACCTCAGGTTTTCAAGGAAGCCACGTACCCCAGAACCAGAGCCTGAAATCAGGGCTCTGCTTTTCCCACACACCTGAAAATCTGATCTTTTGATAGCCTGTCAGTTTTGGCAAATGCCAGTTAATCTTCGGTTGATGCCAGTTTTAAGTTAAAAGTTTTAAGAGTATTTAGTCTTTTTAAACTAATGAGGAAGAGACTTTGTTTAAGTACTGCTAATAAGTAACATTTTTATGACTGAAATCTAGCGAAGTTAGTTGTTATGCTCAATATCTTGTTTTATGGGCAAAGTGGAAACAACTTATATGTAAGATAGGAATTAATTGTTAGTATCATTGAAACCTTAGGATTCTAATCCAAGAGTCATCATTACTCCAGATGCAACTATTACAGAAAAAGAAAGACTATGTCTATGCAGAAAAAGTTTAAATTGTAGTAATAATAATCATGGTGAGGCTTCATGAATGAAGATTTGGGAAGGGCACTAACCACGCTTGCTGCAAGTGTTGTGGTGGCTAAAAAGGCTGATGTGGGATAGGCATGTCTGGTTGCAAGTAGTAAAAATAATACAGCTAAAATTGTGACATGCAAACTCCTTAGTTTCTATTCCTTTTCCTGGTGTAATGCTCCCTTTCCCCAGCTCCTCAGCGTCTGAGGGCTGCTGCTTTTGCACAGGTGCGGGAGTTAGCAGGGTTATGGGTAGTTGTAGTCATCTGAAGTTCTTCACCAGGAGGGATTTGATGTTCATGTTGATGGTTTCTTCTTCCTCACTCTAGGATCTATTTGAGTTCATTTTTGCATGTTATCTAACATGCTTTTACATCTCTGCTCTTTTTTAATGGATCTGAGCTCCGCATGAGGTCTGAATTTGCTACATACAGATACTTTTACATATAGTAGTTACTGTTTCTTTGTTCTTCTTACTTCCTCTAAAAGCAGTTTTGTCCAGCTTCAAGGCTGCATTTCTTTATCTTACACTGGTGAGTTGTTTATAGCTCTGGAGTCTCCAGAGCCAAACCTGTGCTGGTACTCCCCTATGCTGCACACCTTCTATCTGCACATCCCAGAGCTGCCGCTGTGTCACCAAAAGGGCATTTCTCCTACTGCATCACTACTGTGCAGTCACAAAGCTACAGCAGTACCACATAGCAATAAACAAAATAAACCAAAGTAGCCACAGGCACCTGGTCAGAAGGAAAACTGCAGTTACAGCCAAAGCAAGTTTAAGTGAAGCTGTGGGCAAGTCAGACAGAGCAAGCTGGACAGGCTTCAGCACTGAGACTTAGGAAAACCAACACAAACCCCATGGCCAGATATTGGCCACAGCAATCTTGTGTTGCAGGTCTCTGTGGGCATGCAGTTTGAGTACTGCTGTTGAAGCAGGTTGCCAGTTTACTATACTGAATGAAGTGCATGAAAATGAAATCTGTGGAAGAAATTAATTTCTAGCACGTCTTGGAAAGAAATTTTTTAGCACTATAGAAGCAAGATAAAGTTCTCCAATATCCTCATAGATGTCAATGGAGGTGGGATGTTCATAGCAAATTCATGGAAAAGTGTTGAGGATAGTTGTTGGAAGGATTTAATTTCTTTAAGGATAGGAGTTAAAACTGAAATATCCCCTGTAATTTTTGTTCACTTATCCTCCAAAGTTTTCATGCAGAAAGCTTCTTTAAAGTACCTTTTTGCCTGATGGACCACAGGTGTGTTTATTTCTGTATTCTAGATACTGTAAAAACAGATGATGTTAAAAAGATAAACTCTGTGTGGCTTTTCTTTTCTCAGACTTCTTTTTCTTGCACTTTCAGACTTCTCCCTGAAGAATTACTTGGGTTATTTATGCTGCTCTGTTCTCCAAGAATAAAGCTGTATTTTTATACTGATCTAAAATTGACTGAGCTCATAAAATACTTCACACTGATTTGTGTTCATGGTGGAGGCAGTTCTCCATGCTTTTTAATGTATATCTAATAGAGGCCTTTTACATTATTAAAAATATTATTTAAGGAGTGGGGCAGAGAGTCTGTTTCTTTCCCTGCTGAGGATGTTCACCTTGAGCATGAAGACTTCATTAGGCTAGAGGGGATGGTTTTGGGCTTTTTGCTTCCTCCGAAGCTGAGGCAGGAGAAAGGGAAGGGTTTTCTGTTGTTTTCCTGTTGTCCTCAGCACTCACCTGGTGACAAGACCTCTCTTCCCCTTCAGCATGAGGCTAAATTAAATCCCCACCATAAATCACTTCAAGTCCAGGTTCCCAGGTATATCTGACTTCAGGCCTTTTGGTTTTGACCATAAATACAGGGTGGCAGGAATCTCCCTTCAGAAAGAAGCCATGAACTTAACCAACCTGAACAGGATTGAGGGTGGGTAGGTGCCCCAGCTTGCAGCCCTCGCTGGTGGAGCTGCTCTGCAGATACAGACAGATGTGATACAATATGAGAGATATGATGCCCTCCTCACCAAGAGGTGCTGGGGAAGTCCAGTCATGGGTACTACCTGGACTGGGCCATGGCTGTCCAGGAGCCTCAGGACCACACTTCTGCTCTCAAGTGTTTAACTTGAATCTTAATCTCATCTCAGGTCCCTGAAGTTGGTGGATTTAATCATGAAGTGTGCTAATTCAGTGAATGTTACGCGTGAAAGTTAAAATTGTTTAAAGTGTTAGCTGGAAGGTCTGACTTCTTAAATGTTTCAGAAAGATTATAGTTCCAGTGTTTTGTGGAGAGATACCACTTCCAGAAAGATTGGAAGAATATTTTTATAATACTTGACATTTTTATGTTGAATTAATGGCAAATACTTTTTCCCTTATTTTCTCTCCCTCACCACCCCAGATGAAAATGGGAGTTAAAATTAGGACACTTTGCCTGCATAAAAGCAACATTTAAATCTTCAAATATATTGTTTTTCTATCACTAACAAGAAGAATATACTAAAAGCCTAAAATAGCAGTTAACTGTTTTTCTGGTGAGAAGTTAACTTTTTCAAGATGGAAGTAAGGAAAAATCTTCCTCCTACTCTTTTTATTTTGATTTTTTCACTTAGTCCAGTGACAGGAAGCACAAGGAGTGTGAGAAAAGAACAAATAAGAAATAGATTAGCAGAAAGAAACATTGAGTGTACATTTTTGTTAATGTTGAAAGTTTGCTTATATATAATATATACTATTTCAAACATTTTATTTCTTTGAACTCTCAAGTTTTTATAATTTCTACAAAACAAACTGCTTAAAGTTTTTGAATTTAAGTATTCATGTAAAAAAATTTACTCTTCTAAAGATGACCAGATTTTAGAGTACCCACATTTCCCAGTATTTCCAGATGAAACAATGCATATTATTGCCACTTTTTGAATACTGACCTTTTTGAAAACAATCTTAAATTAAACACTAGCAACATTTGAATATATTTTAATGTCATATTGACTAAACATGAGAGCAAGAATTTCAATAAGCGAATGAGTATCTGAGTGTGTCTCATGAAGGCAAAGCACATACCATGTTTTTGGTAGAAAGCAGCAGAATACTCTTTTACAATGGAATAATATGCTGCTGTAGGAATGGCTCTACATTTTTGAATGAAGAAAATGTTTTCTTGGATTGACATCACAAGAGGAAATTCATGTATATATCAACCTTCACTGGGTTTAAATGTCTTATTTCCAATAGCTGTATATTTTACCTCCACCTGTCTCCTTTTGAGTCTTTTCCCACCATCCTCCTGCCCTTACCCCCCAGTCAGAGATACTTTAAGAGAAAGTAAAGTTGCTACTGGTTACTACAAGGCACAACTGCTACCATACCCATGTCGACAAAATATAAACTAACCTATGCGTAGCAGATCTGGGAAATTTGTTGTTACTCATGTTATTTGTATACTTATGGAAAGAGAAATAGTCGAAGTAGTAAAGTCTTTTGGGTTTTTTTAATGTTCTTTTTTTTTTGTTGGACTGTCTAATTTTCTACATACATTATTTACTTTGGTGTATTCTGAGAAAAACCAGCTCTCATAAAAATTTTACATGAGCATTTCCTCACCTGTTGTGGTGAGCATTAAGCTTCTTGGCTTCTTAAAATTAATTCTCATTACTCATGTTACATACAGACAAACCACAGAGGCTTTGTTTGTCCTTTTTGTCTTTTACAGGTTAACTGGATGATTAAGGAGTTCACTGAAATGAATATTGTAGAAGAGGAAGGCCAAAAAGCTGCTCATCAGAGCCACTCAGGTCACTTCACTTAATGACTTACAGAATACAGTGTGAAAAATACTTTATTCTACAGAGTGACTTGGTTCTCATGCAAATGCTTAATTACAGAAATGACCCAGATTGTTTATCCCTGAGAACATCTGTTCTGGTTTTCTGGAGTTGTTTAGTTTGTCAGCTTAGTATCAAAAGCAAGGTACCTGGTATATTGAAGAGTCTGGGCTGATAATTAGTCTGGGCATTCTGAACAAAGTATTTTATTACCTTATTAAAAATTTTGTACCATATGCACTTTGTATATTCCCCCTTAAATATTCACTCATACAGTTGAAAGAGAATAATGAAGTAATTCATAAATTTATTAATCAATTATCCCTTTTCATTTACCTGTTATGCACATTTCAACTCATTGCATAATATCATAATATATATAAAATAATGCATCTCTGTAAATAAGTATGTATTTACCTTATGACAAAGCTGGATTGCTGCTTCTGCACTTTGAGTATTTTTCCTCTGTCAGACTTCATATCATCAAGCTCTGTCTTATTGATTTCTTCACTTTGGCTTTTATTTACTCAGTCACTTGGAATTGGAAAACCTGGTAAACTGGAGAAAGATGTTAACGTTATTTTGACATATTATTGGTACTTTTTGTTCAAGCAAGGTCATTTTCTACTCTCTGTGAGATATAGAAAACAATAAACAAACCTTTTTACTAAAGATGCTGGCATTTGACACAGTCTTTGCCTTGACAACACTGAAATATGACTGACTCTTACTAAAATAAGATTACATTTATTTATCCTACATTAAACAGCGTGACCTTTTCAGTACCACTTTACATGTCACAGATTTGCTAAAGAAGACCATGCAGTGTGATTAATAAACTATTCCACTCATGGTAATGAAATCTCCAAAGACAGTCAGTACCTGTCCCTCCCCTGATACCTGAAAGAAGCCAAATGTGCCATACTGTTGGCAAATTTGGGAATGCTGTAATACAGTGATTCCATTTTTTAGCCTGCTGTTGTCCCTCCCCCAGAGCCTCCATACACAGCTCACTTTAATATGCTTCCTGAGAGGAGACTGTCAGAGGAAACCACAACCTCCAAAACAAGCAATAGGCTGCTGCTGCAGGTACTGCACACCCAGGGGTGTCTGACTGTGTGCACTCACCAAGGGGGAAAAGAAGCTCATTTAGGATAGTCTTGCCAAGGTTGGGCTCTCCTGCTCTGTGGATGTCATTGCAAATGGGTGACAGTATAGTCCCTGCTGCATGTCTCTGCTCAGCATCTCCTGCAGGTTCAGGGACTGCTGCCCTGCTATGGCTACTGTCCTTCAAATGTAACATTAAATCTAGGGAGTGGTTTTGGCCCAGGAGAAGGCAATGCTGAAAGACCTGTTTTTAGTAGAAGGTGGATTTCACCCCAAGCTTCTGTCTTTCAAAAAATATAATGTTATTGGCACAGGCTTGTGTTAAACTATTCTGTCATGTCATGATTCCTGTTGTGAGATGCCCAATTTTCATCAGTTAATTGTACAAAGAACTTCAGAATTATTTGTTATGAAAAGTTATACATTTTATGCTACTGTTCAATATCTGCCTGTCTAGATAGTTTCACCCTTTCCAAATCTCATATCACAGAAGGCTTTCATTGCTAGGTAACATCCAACACACCTGTGTTCTTTTGTCTCCTCTCCTTGCTTCCTATTTAGACTCACATTTCATTTAAAAAGTGCAGCTGCATTGTCTGTCAGATTCAAATAAAAATTTTCTCTCTTTCCTATCTTACTTCATTTAAACAATTTAATTTTGATTAACCTCTCATCTTCAGAACTTGAAAGACATGAATGAGCAACACATGGCACAAATTCATGTGTGGCAGCCCAGGACATGGAGTGGTAGCAACTCTCTTACAGTAGAAATGAGCAGAGGTTATGGAAAAATACTTAAACATACACTTGTTGTAAAGCCCAAGAAATATTAACATATAGAACACATATCAGGATGGTTGAAATCCTTCATGAGGTCCAGCACTTGTGAATGTAAGGCTGCTCCTGGCTATTGGTATGTTTGCAATTTGCTTCCCTGTCACTGAATGCTATGAAAAAGGAATCAATTCTCTCAAACATCATACAGACTAGTTTTCATTTCTTAAAAATCCATAGATAGACTGTCTCATCACATTTCTTTAAAGAACAAGAAACAGCACTTTTAAGGAAGTTTGATGTACTAGAATTTTGTAGATGTGGTCATGTATTATTCTTGTACGTTCTTACAAAGAAAAAGAAAATATTAAGACTACGTTTTTATCTACCTCTTTTGAAACTAAAGTTTGACAATCTGTGTGCTTATCTCAGGAAAATGTGGAAAACAAACTCCTTAATAAACATTTTTATTCTCTGCTAAAACAGCAAGCAATCCTTTGCAGTCTTTGGCTTTTACATGCTGGTACAGAACATTTTATTCACCCACTCATTAAAGAAAAATAAAGCTCTGTATGAAATAGTGGAAAACGTTTTTTCCTGAAAAATATGCAGGCATTTCTTTGAAGTATAAAGAGATAGCTGTGGTTACCAGACAGAATTACATTTGCTTGATCAAATAGTTAACAATGAGGTACAGAGGAATCCAAAGAAGAGAGTATTCAAAAACAGTGGGAAGAAGATTAGTGATGATTTGCAAAAGATTAACAGGACATGTTTTTCAGTAGTTTCTTTTATAGTCTGGACATAAGGAATATGTCCGAATCTTCAGATGCACATGTGCAGCACTATGTGTGTCAGACTAGTCAGGGAATCTCAGGAGGAGGTATAGCCCTTACTGGGATGTTCCTTTTGAAACGCCTAACAGGGAAAACAAAAAGTACGATTGAAGTATTACAGTCAATAAGTAGCTCTTTGGGGTCTCATTCATCACAGCTGTGCCATGCATGCATTTGTTATTTATTTATTTATTTGTTTAGACAAAAATAGTATATCCTGACTATTCTATATAAATACAAGGAGTGTTATTTAGTTCATCGCAGAATATGGTATGCATCTAATATGGCATATTATCATTGTAATGTCTTCAGTGTACCAAGAAACCAAAGAACATGAACAAAATTACAGACACCACCAATTCCACAAAGACACATTTACATCTCTCGTCAAGTGAAAGTTACAAAAAAATCCATTCGTGTAATTACTTAGCATATAGAGAATTATGATGCCAGACTATGCTAACATTTCTACAGTATCTAATGCACGGTTTTAACATTACAGTGTTACCTTTCAGTTCCCTTCTCTTGCAAACATATTGTTTTTTAATCAAGGATCCAAAAGCTATGGACTGTATGTAGGCTCTGGCTTCATGTGCGATCAAGTTTGTAAGATCTTGGTTGGATTTGAAGTAAGAAATCTAATTATTTTCTTTACCAACAGACATTTCTGTGGTTGCTTGCAGGTTTTTTTAGTACTTCTGAAGGCACAGAATAATGATGGATGACTCCTTATGCTCCTCCTAAGTGGAGGAGCTGTGGTCAGCATAGGAAGACATGGTCCTTTGGGGAATTACTTGTCTGGAAATAACATTTAAGACAGATGAAATAAATTGTGAATGTGTCTCTTTCTTCACTGGCTGCAGAGGGACAAGCTTGAGCTGGGTACCTGGCTGATACAGCCAGTCAGCATTGGATGAGGTGAATCCCATCTCTCAGGTAAGGTGCTTGCAGCCAGAAGGTGCTGAGGCATCAGCAGGTAAATCCTCTTCACAGCCTCAAAACAGCCCTGATGCCCTGCCCTCTGCCACCAGAGACAAAGTGTGCCAGGTGTTTGGTGACTGCAGGCTCTTGGAACAACAGGTCATCTGTTTATGTAATGTAAAAGTGCTGATCTTCAAGTGCTATATAATTGCAAGTACTTAAGAACAACAATAATAATTCAGGGATCATTAAAAATGTAACATTGAATTTCTAGCAAGCTCTGGTCAGCACAAATCTCAAGACATTTTAAATAAGCAAGTATTTGAAATACCATGCAATTCATGGTAAGTGCAACTAGGCTAAATTCTGTGGCCCAATTTCAGTGTAATGAATTACTTGTACCTCACAAGTTTCCCTAGCGGGTTATAATGCTTTCTGTCTCCTGCCTCACGTTGCTGCAGTGGACAGGTGACTACACTAAGTTGCCCCTGGAACTTTGTACTAGCTGGGTCAGGGGCCCCCTTGCCCACCAGGCCAGAGGCACAGCCACACCAGCCTCCCTGGGGATACCTGGGGAGATGAGAGCCAGGACAGAGTGCAAAGGTCTGGTGTAGTCATGGGAAGGATTTTCCCTAATTAAAATCCCTTTTCAATAATTAATCTCAAATAGAGGCTGGACAGAAAAAGGGTTGAAAGCGGCCCTGAGAAGACCTTGGAGGTGTTGTCTGACAAGAAGCTCAATGTGACCTGGCAATGAGTGCTTGCTGCCAACCATGTCCTGGCTTGCATCAATAACAGCATGGCCAGCAGGTCAAGGAAGGGGATTCTGCCCTTCTATTCTGCTTTCATGAGACCCATCTCACAGTGGAGTCCAGGGCCCCCAGCATAAGAAGGATATGGACCTGTTGGAGTGAGTCCAGAGGAGAAACATAAAGGTGATCATTGGGCTGCAGCATCTCTTCTATGGAGATGGTCTGAAAGAGCTGGGGCTGTTCATCCTGTAGACAAGAAGGCTCCAGGGAGACCTTATAGCAGCCTTCCAGTACCTTCAGGCCTACAAGATTGCTGAAGAGGGATTTGTGGTGATACAACAAGGGGGACTGTCTTTAAACCAAAAGAGGGTAGATTTTAGTTATGTATTACGACAAAATTCTTTATTTTGAGGTTAGTGAGGTACAGGAACAGGTTTCCCAGAGAATTTGTGGGTATCTCATCTGGGGAAACATTCAAGGCCATATTGAATGGGGCTAGTGGAAGGTGACCGTGCCCATAGTAAGGAGGTTGGAACTGAACTACCTTTAACATCCCTTCCAACACAAACCATTGTGCAATTCTGTGATTTGTTGGAGTATGTCCACATAATTCCACTCTCTGTTGCACTGGCCCAGCTGCATTGGAAAAAGAGATGGTTTTTAGAGGAAATGGTACATGAAGTAAGATGTTAAGCTTTAGCTACATGTTCATATACTTTTACAGCAATGCCTTGTATCTCCCTAAGTTCTGGGTCTCAGCTGCCTGTCTGGACTCAACTCTGACATATACAGGCATTAGAACAGTCTTGAGAGAATTTTTGTGTTTTAAATACCTTGAGTACTTGAACCACTCTATGTATCTGAGCAGCACTATATTAAATGGAGCTATTCTAGAATCTCATCAATATTTTTGTATAGATTGTTGTGCACAGTGTTTGTGTCCCTCTGTTATTGTATCCTGTTTATGATGTTGCCCTTCTTTCTTTAACGTTCTCCATTATCTTTTTGGGATTCTTCCTAGAGGATGGTGAAAATCAGTTTTTAGGTCTAGAGGATGTGTATGTGCTCCAAATTTGGAATTTTTCTCCTAGCATAGCACACAGAATTCAAAATCTGAAATAGATCTACAGTATATTAATTAGTACACTGTGGATATGTGGATGTTTATTTTGATGTTACTCAGATTTAGAGTAGGATGAAGTAAGGTCACTGTGCAAACAGGGAGCACTACATCTTCATAGGGGACTTCTATGAAAGTTCTCAGACCTTGTAGCTTAGGTTAGAGCTGTGCAAAATCCATGCCTTGCACTCAGTTCCACAAAAAGTTGTTTTTTCCAAGCTGGAGATCAAAAGGCAGCAGTAAGCCAAAAGATTTGCCCTGCAGAGTGGGGCAGGGGGGCACTTACAAGTGGCTGCCACGGGCTGGTGGAAAGTCAAATGCATGGCACTCATGCCCCGACTTGTTTCCTTGAAGCAGGAAAGGGAAAAGTTGCAGTTATTGAAGGGCTTCAGAAAGATAACAAATGTAGGCAAGACTCTATGGATATATGTTTTCTGTAGTAAATTGATTCCTAATCAACCAAACCATGACCTGACATTTGAATAATTTGCAACAGCCATGGATATATGAAAGAGTAAGTGGACCTTACATGCAAAACACAGGGAAAGAATAATCTTTTCACTTCAAAGATGCTCTTGCTGGAGACTGCAAAAGGATCTGACTCCTACACAGAGACTAAGGCATATAGAGTAATCTTAACAGCTATCATTTTGTTTTAAACTGTAATCTAATAGCATAGGAGAAATGCCAATGCTGTTTCAATGAAAATACTGTTTTAGATGCTATTTTCGCCTTAGGTGGGTTATGAGTGTTGGGCATCTTTGAGTATTGCTTATTGAACCTCTATTAAACATGCTCTGTTTTGACATCTACTATGACTTGGAGAAATTTTAGTCTCATATACAAAAATTTGTATTCTCATCTGTTTTGCCCTTAACACAAGATACAAAATACAACTAGCTGAAGATAAAAATAGTTGAAAGTAAAGTCAATTGAAGGCATACACTTGCTAGAAACTAACTATCATGTTCCTATGGCACATGGTGGTAAAATCCGGTTGCTTTCATTTTCCAAATTTCTTGGGAAAAGTGTTGAAGTCCATGCTGAGAAGTTGATGATAAGGCCCATATCCCACAAAGCACAAGAAATTGATGCCTTTGTAATATTTTTCCTATTTTTAAACCAATATAGACTTTTTTAGCACAGGAAAAATAACAGATTGCTGACTTTGGAAAGCAAAAAAAAAAAAAAAACCTGCTTGCATAAATATAATGTCTATCATCAAAATTCTAACTCACATTTTAGTACAGTACCTCATCCCATAGTTGAAATCCTGCTAATGTTATTTGGCTGAATCAGCACAAAATGTCATTTGCAGCTGGAGGCTACTGGGTGCTGGACTGTTCTTACCTTCTTCCCCTCTTTTGCAATATGGGCTGATAAAGACTCCTCTTGGGGAAACTGTTGTGAGAAGCACACATAGGGCAGGGAGTTTCTCATTTATGCTGTACTTTAACAGAAGCTCAGACATCTTTCAGAGCATGAACCTGCAAAATTCATGCATTTGGAAAAAAAATGTATTTGTGGTTGATGGAGCACAACCTTCCCCTGATGCTGTCTGTGACTTCTTCATGTGTGATGGGGATGACACTTGCCTTCTCTGAAATACTACTGCTCCCCATCTGTCAGCTGATGATGACCATTCCCTACTCTGAAAGGATATTGTAAAACTATCACATTTCCAAGGAAATGTCACTCTGTGAAATCTTATTGATAAATTACTGTTAAATATTTAATATTAACATAGTAGAAAAGGAGTAAGAAAGGAAGACTACTGCTTCAATTTTATCCTGTTCCACACTGACTCTGTCTGATATTACTTCTAGCACACCTGCAAGGCTCTGAGAAAAAGCATTTGAGCTGTACCCTCTGGAACAAATCCTTTGAGGTAAAAAAGCCAGCAAAAAACTACTATACTCAAAGTCGTAAAAATATACATAGTATCCTGTCTTCTCATCAAAAGCTACAGGAAACCCTTAGGAAATGACAACATGCAAAGGGCTTTGAGATGATGGTGATGATATATATGTGTGTGTATGTATAGTCTTAAAAGATCTGTTGATTATATAAATATGTGGACATAGAGATGTATAAATACAGAAATATAAAGATGCAGAGGTATTATCTGATGCCATTAAGGCTATTAAAATGGCAAAAGAGGGATCAGCTAAAGTTTGTCCCAGACAAGTTTCAGGTGATGCTGGTCAGAATTAGATGTCTTTGAAGACCAAAGGTTTGTTCCCAGGTTCTGTAAAGGCCATCAGGCCTTCATTTGGCCAACAGGTGTAATACTCTGGGTTTTTGTATGTTTCTGAACAGTGAGTGGGTGATGAGGTCTCCTCTTTGCTGGTAATCTTAACAAGTACTTGGTCACAGCATTTGTATCCTCCATGGTAGCACAGTTATTTGCTGGAGCCAAAGCTGATCCACAGGCTGTGAGCCTGACTGGCTGCTGGGAGCTCCCCAACCTGGCTCCAGTCTTGGCCAGCATCCAGTGCCAGGAAGATGCCTTGGCTTCAGTTTTCAAATCAGTTAATGAGTGTATCAGTGCCCAGCTATGCCAAATTTTGTGATGACAGCTCTGACCCTGGGGGACAGTGGCGGTGAGACGACCAGAGAGATAATGTGGGAACAGCCCCAGCCTCATGGAAGAGCATTTGCTGCTGGAGCAGTGCCTTGTTACTGGGAGCTGAGCCTGTTGTTAGGAAGGTGTCCTCCAAGGAAAAGCCTCTGCTTCAACTGTAGTGCTAACAAACAAAAAGCCCCATTTAGTCCTCATATCTTTTCATTTCTCTCAGGATGAAACAGAGAAAAATCACCGAAGTAGCTCTCCTGGGCAGAGATCTGACTTTATAACACGCATGAGACTCCCTGAAGTCCACCAGGGAATTTTCTGATGCTATTGACTTAGCACGAACAACTTTAATGTTATAGCAGTGACAGAAGAATGATCTAAGAGAGAAGAAATTCATGACTACCTTTAAAAGACAATAAAGTGAAAAGGACCAATTTACAGAGAGTTGAATAAATGTAAGCTAAATAGGACCAACTTTCTGCCAGAAATGCCTGTTCATTTTCAATAGCCAAAATCCTGAGTGTCAACAGCAGCACCCTGGGGGATAACCCACTGTGTTACACACACAGATCCACTCCTCACTCCTCCCATGGGGATATACGGAAACACCTGATTACATTATTTGCAGTATTTTATGAAATTACTTCAGAAAATGAGTTGAGAAATCCATAGCCTTTCCCAGGAAATTTTTAAGCTATCATTTGCTGGGCTGCAAATTGAAGGTAATCCTGCAAGGAGGAAGTCAGAGTGTCAGTCAGTGGGTCTGCTGTCTCCACCACTGACACAGGACCCTGTAGCTGACATCTGGAACCACCCCAGAGCCCACACTGAGATAAGGATTCAGTGTTTCTTGTCACTCCACATTTTTTGTTCTGCTTTCACCAGGTTGTTGTTTCCTAGTTGACCCATCTGACATTCTTGCTAGGTCAGATATCTGTCCTTGGAAGGACAAGAGAAAGAAATACAAATGAAAAAAAAAGTTGAAACTGAAGCTGTGATATAGGGTTTAGTGTACCAAGCATTGCCAAAATACATCCAGCACTCAGCAAAAGCTTTATCCAGTAGTACTGCCAGTCCCATACTTCAAGACCTGATTTCCCTCTGTCAGGACAGGTATTTTAGCATTTTGTTTCAAAAATACCTTCTCAACCTCAAATTAATTTAGAGTTGGATTCCCACTGTAGATGCATTGTCAGGCTATATAAATACAATAGAAAGTCTTCTTCATCAAATTCTTCCCTACAGACATGGCAAGTCAGAGCCCCACAACCTTCCCTTGATAGCAAATCCCAGAGAACGAGAAACAGTTTATAGAAGAGTTAAGTCTGACACGTCACTGAGGACCGGCCTTGGTGATGAACTCAAGGCGAAGTGAGGGCAACCTAGACTTGTCAAAGCTTTTGCAGGGATTTACAGTTCTGTTCTTCCTTGTGCCTCCTGTGTGTGTCTCTATCATGAGTCACATAGGGCTATTTTTAGACTCTGAACAAGGAGGGAACAAGTCCCTCTGGGCTGCCAGCAAGGTGGCCATGGCTCCAATGCTGGTGCTTCATGGGCATAACAACCAAGACTAGCTGGTAATGCCAGATCACATGGGGTCAATATGCTCCTTCAGCTCAATACTCACCTATGAGAACCAGCACAGCCTACCTTATCTCAGGTCATTTGTTTCCTAATGAAGTCAAGAACTGGGAAAAAATAATAACCATCTTGTTCCTGTTAGTGCCACAATCCCACATTTTCACCATTTGGATTCATTTGCCAAGAGGCCAATAGTTTCTGTTTTTTCCATTAGCTTTGGCCTGAAATAACAAAGGCCTGCCTGCACAGATGGCTTCCTTGGTCTTACACTGACAGTTTGGAGATTAAAGCATGTCCAATTCAGACATGGCAAAAAGTAAGCTAAATTTGCAGGCTTTAAGAAGGCCTTATATATGACAAAATGTTCTTTCAGTTCATGTGGTGCTCACACCTGTGAGCCCAGCTCTGTCCACATCTAGTGTGGCTAAACAGGACCTCTGGTCTGCTTGGCTCTGCCCGGGAGGGGACAAATGCTGTGGGAGTCACTGAGCTGTCATGCCATGCACTATCAGGACAATTGTCTCTGCTCATCTCAAGCTGTTGACAGAATAGGCAGCCCTTACTAAATCAACTAGAAGGGTATTTGAAAGTGGTCTGACAGTGAAATGTGTAGACCAGAGAACTTTGTGTCACTCCTAACGGTGTTCTTAGAGCAAATATGATTCTTCCTGTGAGACAGAATTCATTAAATACATGTAAAATCTACATATTTTTGAAAAAAAGAAAGGGTACACAGAATCCTGTGCATCAACTGGAGGGGTATGAGAAAGTATATTTTGCTTTGTTTCATTCATAACAAGTGATAACATTACCAGTATTGTTATATCTTCTCAGCAAAAAACTCCTCTGGTTTCAGTTGCTTGCCAGATTTAATTCATCCTACCTGTCATATTGTTGCAGCTTTTTGCTAGTAGTTAGTACTGTGGTAGTACATATAACACCACCTGATTTGTACATCAGAGGTTAATATTCCTGTTGCTGTTTAATTTGCATTGCAGAGGTTATTCAAGGAAGCTGATTTCCACATCTTGATAGAGAAAATTAATGGCAAAAATGATAACAAATTGTCAAATTATAGTTCTGAGTACTAAGAATCAAAAGTAAAAGATGCAAAAGAAGCAACACTATGGTAATTTCAATGAGCAGAGTGCTACCTTCTAAACTGCACTTCTCACACAGCAGCCAAAGGATTTGTGTGGGCGCATTCTAGCTTTATATCCTGCCCAAGGTACAGTAATAAATTTATTCTCCAAGTATCCTAGACTGACATAGCACGGCTTTTTAAAACACACTTCAAATAGCAAGAGCTTTACTAACCCTTCAGAAGATATGAAATGTAGATTCATAAAAGTCTGTTTAAAACATAAGAAACAAGTATCACTTACTGGAAGTTTGTTTTATGTTCCTGAATTAAATACTTACAAAACCAATGGTTGTGTTATTTACCCATTGTGTCACAATATAATTTTCTCTTTTTCATGAAAGAAGAAACAGCATGACTGTTTCCTTTATCTTTTCTTCAACAGCATTGAATGTTGTCACAGGAAGGATAAGTTACATCATTGGACTCTGCGGTAATTAATTCACTGAGTTTCAATGTTACTCTACACAGTGAAGACAGGCATGGCTGTGCCAAATATGCAAGATAAAAATATTAAGTGAATCCCACATTCTTCTTCAGCGTGGCTATCAATGTATTGATTGTGTGGGTTCAATTCTACAGTGCAGCTTATTGCTGCCTCCCTGTATCTGGATTTTTGCATCTATTATGTAACAGACTAAAGGTATCCTTTCTCTCGCACATAGAACCATGATAAGCATCCCATAAACGCCCACATTTCACAACAGTGACATAACTTGTCTTTATACTCCACATATGGATGTCAGAAAACACCATGCACATAAATGACTACAATGTTTCCATAGAAACTAATGTACTTCAGGCAGAAAAATGAAATGAGATATATAAAATTTATTTTAAAAAAAGTTTAAAAAATAAGGAACATCAAATCCTCTCACATTTTTGCCAAAATGCTCAGAAGATGCTCAATCCAGTTATTTATATAATATCTTTTAGAAACCATAATTGATTGATGATAATGACATTGTCCTGGACAACTGGACTATTAGCTTATATATTTGGCTTTGTTTTCCATGTCTCCACTAATATAATCTGGACAGTGGTTTGTTTCCTGGCATCTTTACAGATGAGCACAGTGCAGAGGTGTCTGTGAGATACCCGTGTGCCCCCACACATGCCTTTCAGGGGCTGGCACAGCTTCCTCCAGAGGGCTAAACCTCACACTTCAGCTTATGAGTGCTTGGTTGCTAAAGAGAAAAGCAGAATTGGCTGAGCCAGAGGCACTGCTACAGCCTTTCCTTCATGAATTTTATTGGAAAAATGTGAGAGGCAAAGTAGGCACCACCTCTCTGGTTTCCCAGAGTGATTTCTGTGCTTGCAGCAACAACTGGACTGAAGAGGGACATTTTCTAACCAAGCTGTGACTCTAACCACACTTGGATGGCAGCATCCCTGTGGCCACATGATTTCCAGCACTGACAGTATATCCCATCCATTCCCATGTTTGCTGACCACTGTTTCAGGATGGGCTTTGGTGCTTATCCTAGGTGGGAAATATTTCACGATGAGAGAAAAGCAGCTTCCCTCTTTTTGGCACCAGGCTGCCCCTCCTTGGCAACTACATGCTGGCTGTCTCAGCTCCCAGTTGAGCTGAATCAGCACTGCTGGTGGGGCACTGCTGCTTCCTCTGAACGTGTAAGATCGCAAAACTGTATAGGCAAGTCTGAAAGGGTTAATGCAGCAGAACAGGAGAAGGAGTGAGCAACATTTTTTGGTGCTCATTTTCTTTGAGGGACAGATAACAATTTTGTTTTGCCTGGCATGTCAACAAAACAGGTTTCCCAGCTCTGAATCAAGTCTAATACAGACAAAAGACAGATGTTGCTATACATTTTTCAGTAATTTTCCTGTCCAAGTCTCTTGGTGCTCACTCTATTACTCCTGCATAATTTAGGTTGCTTACAATGGTTTGATGTTCTCTTTGAATTTCTTCTTGTTTGTTTGCCCTCCCCTTTGCCAGTGACTAACATCACAATACTTTACCAAGGGTCTGGGGACTGCTACACCCACTGATCAGCAGCACATTCCCAGGGCTTTTCTGTAGTGCCAGCCCTGGAGAGGAAGCTCTCATTCCTCTGGGTCTTCAGTGAGGCATGCTGGACTCTCCAAACAGCAACTTTCAGGACAAAGCCTAAACAAAGGTCTTAGTGTACCGTTATCAGTTAGGTTGGGTTTTTTCTAGGCTATGACCCATTATGGGTGAGGGGTTTGCATCATTTAGTAAGTGATACCACTGCTTAGAAGTGGGTGTCAGATGTTTTGGGGAAGGAAAAGTAATTACATAGTTATGAGGTGACTAAGTCTTTAAGAGGCTGGGGTAATGGACAATAGAAACTTTTGCGAATTAGTCATCTCTTTAAACTATGCCAGGTTTACCATAAGCAAAACCAGTTTTTACCTGTCAGCCCAGAAGTGCAGCTCATTTTCTAACATGGCACAAACTACAAAAGTAACAGCTACCACCCTTTCTTGGTGGGCTCATCAGTGAGAAACTTGACATAGAGATAGAATTATTGCCTTGTTTTGGCAGTAATCATTCCAGGTGATCATTGAAACACATATATGGATTCATAGCAAAAACACAACAGCAAACAGACAATAGCAAACAGACATGAGGGCTGGTCCATCCATAAAAGATGCAAACACTGAAGCATGTAATTTCAGAAGCTCTGGGTTCTCCCATGTCTTCTGAACCTTATTGTAGGCTCTAAGACTCTCAGCACCTAACAGCAAACCCTCTGGATGCGCTTAGCCTTCTCTGCTCTGGGTGGGGAACAAAGGTGCCAGACAGAGATTCCTGCTTTCAGGCTAAGGGCAGTGTTGTAGCATCAGCCCTGATGTGTCTTATCCCTCCCATGGGGCCAGCCTAATGCAATAAATGTTGAAAAATTTCATCCTCCAAGTCAATCTGCGCATTGACTTAAACCCTTTGTTGCCTTAAGTTTACATGCTTGGACTTTCATCATTCTAAAGAGAACTGTTCCAACACCAGCAGTTCCAGCTGTAGGATTTGTATGAGCAGTGCCAGTCATCTCTTAGTCTACCTCAGCAGCAGCCCTGGTGAGCCTGACCTAGCAAAAGGTTTCACCCTGTATTGACTTTAAGTATGTTCTCTTCTTCCTTGACGTCAACAGAATTATTTATGTGTTCTCAGGTATGTGCAAGCTTAAGCACTTTGTTGGATTAAATCTTTATTTTTTTTCCAAATGGTGGATATTATTAAATAAAAACAGTAGGAAATGCTTACTGCAGTCTGTTCAGCAGTGGGAGTCAGAAAAGGCTGTAAAAGTGGGTAAGATACAATAACAAGACTACATACATAGCTTGAACTGATGAAAGAGATGTTAGTGCTTGGATCCTTATGCTTGTTGGGACCCATTTTGAACACCTTGAAATCTCAATTTGCAAAAGTTGAAAGTCAACAACCCTTTAGAAATTGAGTTTATTTCAGATCTTTAAAAGGAGCACCTTTAATATCCAGATAATTCTGTAAGCTTTTGTATCCCCTCCTTGAAGAAGGCTGCAGGTAGCAATTCCATACCACCTGTCTGCATTGTTCTCTGAAACACTATTAAACTTGCACTCAAATAAAAGTTCTTGTCTCCTTCATTAGCTGCTCTCAGCAGGAGCTCTCATGCCTTATACAAGAAGGCTTCAGAATATACTGGATGTTGATGTAGAATCAGAGTCGTACTGGATAAATCATAGAATCATAGGATGCTTTGGTTTGTAAAGGATCTTAAAGAACATCGAGTTGGGGGTTGGAATTACATGATCTTTAAGCCCCCTTTTAACCCAAATCAGTCTATGATTCTATAACCAACCCTAAAAACTATCCTAACATTCACTGTTGAAAAATCCCATATGCAAATAAACATACACATATCAAGTTAAAACAGAGAAGTGGCAGGATTAACAGCTAGGGTAGAACAGATTCTTCAGAGAGAGCACATGTGCCCAATGAATCTCAGATCTATCAGCAAAGCTGACAAGATAAAATGCTTGCCCTGTTTCTAATTAAATCTCACAACTCCTAATAAACACACAAAAATATACAAAAGTATATTTCAGTGGTGAAACTTATGATTTTATTAGAAGGTACTATTACTGCAGAAGCACAGCTACTTATATTATTCATAGGTAGCAGATGACTGAAATTGGCAGATCAGGCACTACCGGTTGGCAAACAGACTCATTCTACCATTTTACTTACAGTGCACACTTGGAAGCCCTCAGCAATATTCTTTGCACTACATAGGCTGCAGAGCTGAGCTTTTGGTACTGAGAAATTTCAGGCATTTTTCTGCTGGTTTTGAGGGAGATTTTCATGGCCACGTTCATGCTGAGTAGACACACAGAGCTACATGTGGTCTTAGCAAGGATAATATGCTAACTTGGGTGGTAAGGTATCTCATTGCAGCCTCTTGTGACAAGACAGAGTGTTATCCACAAAGGGTAATGAACCAGCTTTCATGAACAACAGTAGATGTCTGCTGGTGATTCATATTATAAAACCCTGCTTTTCTGTTGCTGATGTCTTAAACCTAGTTCCTTGCTTATGTGCAGTCATAAGTCATACTATAATTATGTCTCTCCACTGCTGTCTGTGAACCTGTTAACAGCTGTCTACATCTGTCATTTGGGATGAACTCCTTTTATGTGATTTCCCTGTAAGCATCCATTTTTCTCTGCTCTCTTGGCAGCCTTACTTGTGTCCATCTGCCAATGTGTCAGGATGCTGCGTCCAGATTAGATCCTTGCTCCAGCAGAGGTCCTGGGAGAAGTAGAGGTTATGCAAGTAGCCTGTTTAACACTGTCTTATAAGTGTAAAGGTCCTTCTCTGTGCCATCTCTGAGGAGTTTGCAACCTGTCCCTTTTTATGCTCTCTTCATACTGCGAAACCATCATGCTGTTTCTCCAGCAGCCAGTGTTATCTGGGCAAGATGCTCTTCTCTGTCACCCAGCTGGAAAAGACCTGAGGTGATTCCTGTAAACAGCCTGGAGATCCCAAACTGGGGGAGAAAGGAAGCAGAATATCAAGTGCTTCCTGTGGCCAGTGTGTACAAAGCCCTTGCTGCCATGTTCCACTAGCTACTGAAAAGTCAGAAGAATGGCTTTGAGGTGGTTGCTGTTCTGAAACCTTTACATCTGAGTTAATACACCATCAATTTGTCTTAACTTTCAAGGCAGCAAGCTGAAAGTGACTTGGATTTGGCAAATTTTTCCAGGAAGGTGACTTTTCCTGCATAAAAAGTAGGCAGTTCCTAAGCAGAAGAATAAATTTATTTGCAGGAAAAAGGTGTAAATCAGTGAGGTCAAAAGACTTTTTGGTGACTAATATCTTGTTACTCACTGGACCTTAAAAATCACTTGAGCTGGACAAGAGTTTGCATTCCTTTTATGTCAATATCATGCTGGGGATTGTTGGTAATACTTTTGGACCAAACTAAACAGCAGAACCAGAAGTGCCTGTTTACTCTAAGAAAGCAAACATCTTCAGTTGTAAAACCTGCCTTAAAAGGGACAATATGTTACAGTGCTTGCTCTCATGAGACTAAAGAAAAACATTCACATGTGAAGTTTCATTTAAATGGCTCTTCAATGTATGAAGCATAGGCTAAAAAAGAACCTTTTTGCACAGAAAGGTCATAATATATTAGTGCATTCACTCAAATGTCCAAGATCTAGAAAATGTACCTTTCCTTTTTACTGAAAAGGCAACATTTCAATAGAAGAAAATCAACAACTCTTGTTAGTTGTCAAAAGGCCAACTGTACTAAAACTCATTGACATATCTTGCAATAAATGGGCTGTTTGCTACATGAGCAGCTAATTGAGGTGTTTGATGATGACCTCTTTAATTCTTTTACCAGTGACCAAAGAGGGACTAGACCATGAGAATTCAGTTTCATGTACACTTAGGTGTTAGAAGGAAGCAAGAAGGGAGAAGAAAATCTATACAGGAAAGAATCTGGAGCATTGCAGCCTGTGCTTCTTTAGTATAGCTCATATGTGTGGCTGCACAGAAATTCCCTGTTGTTTCTCAGTTCACAATATGATGAACTATTTGAAATCCCTCTTCAGGTGCGAAGCACTTCCTTATGTCATGCAGGAGAAGTGCGTTCAAAGCCCCTGAAGTTGATCAATATGATACAGTGGCACAGAGGAACCAGCTCAGTGCTTAAGATTTATTTCTTGTGAGCAGAGCTAGGCTAACACTGTTCTGCTATTTCTAGATCTTTTCCAGTTGGTATTAGCTATGCTTGGTCTTACCTGTGTTATCTGTGCTATCTGCTACACAGTACAACTACATCTCAAGAGAGAACACATCTGGAGTGCTGCATCCAGCTCTGTAGCCCTCAGCACAGGAAAGATATGGACCTGTTGGGGCAGGTCCAGAGGAGGCCACAAAGATGATCAGAGGGCTGGAGCACCTGTCCTATGAAGACAGGCTGGGAGAGTTGTGATTGTTCAGCCTGGAGAAGAGAAGGTTTTCAGGAAACTTTCTAACAGCCTCCCAGTACTTACAAGAGACAGAATTTTTTGCAAGACCTGTAGTGATAGGACAAGGGATATGTGGTTTACAGCTAAAAGAGGACAGATTCAAACTATGTATTTGGAAGAAATTTTTTTGAGGATGGTTAGGCACTGGAACACATTGCATAGAGAGGTTTAGGCACCCTGTCACTGGAAGGGTTCAAGGTCAGGTTACATGGGGCTTTGAGAAATCTGCTCTAGTTAAAGATGTCCCTGCATTTTGGAGGGAAGTTGGACTAGATGACCTTTAAAGGTCCTTTCCAACCTAAACTAATCTATAATTTATAAAGTAACTCAATACCAGGGCAATAAGAAACCCACTGCTATCTTCGCTGTGGCACTTTTTACCACTGCTCAGTCTCAGAGTGGCCATATTTAGGAAAGTTTGTTGGGCGGAAAGAAGAACACTGCCCTGATTAAGGAAAGTAGTTGCAGTGAAATGGAGCTAGAAAAAGAAGGCATGGGCATAGATGAGGGTTAATGGGTAGAGTGGAACATGTCAGTGTAAATGTTTCCAGGAATGCCTGGAATCTTGATTGCTGGTGAATAAATCTCAACAGAGCTGACAGCTGCAGGGAGGCTGGGGGAGTTGGTCTAAGGTATGAGATGAAAAAAGGAAGTTGTCCAAATTGTCATCTCTATGCTGCTGTCTTATCACCAGTTCTGACACAAATATCATCAAGGAAAGATTTATGGTGTGCACTCATTTTAGTTATTTGGATAATTGGATGCTAAATATACACAGAGCTCATCTTTCAGGTATTTGAAGTCCTTCCAAATCAGGTAGTAGCTTTTTGGGAACTAAAGGTTTCATTAGCCTGCTCAAACATGCATTCCTCCCCCCTTAATGGTGGACTTCAAATACTTTAACCTTGGTCCACACCGAACTGTTGCTGGGAAAACTACAGGTGTTCATTTCATTTCTTTGGGGTAGTTTATTGGGTTTTATATGTTCAGGCTTCAGATGAAGATCAGAGTTGGATCATCATCATAAAATTTATTAGCGTCTTCTATGGATAGAGAATTGATTTGGTCACAGCCTGTCCAGCCCAGATTGCAATCAGCCACAAAATCAGCAGCAGTTACTCTGCCCTCACTATCCCAATCAGCATTATATAGCTCTGGATGGATCCTTGAACTGTGCAGAGCTTTCTGTTCCTCAGGGATCTAAATATCTGCCCTCAGGAAGCAAGAGCCCATCCACATGGGACAGTGCTGCCCTGCAAAGGGCAAATAGCATTATGCCAAACTATGAAATGCACAGACTGAAGCAAGCCTTGTGATTAAAGGAAGAAGATAACAGAAGGGAATGGGTAAAGATAAAGAACAAGACCTTGTTAAGAAGGCTAACAAATGAGATCATACCATGTTGTCCTGGGGAACAAGCAAGGGCAATGACAGAGAGAGTCAGTACAGATGAGACGGTTGATTTGAGTGGAAGCAAAGAACTGCCCTACTGGTGAGCATCTAAAAAGGTCAGCAGAAAGGCTTGGCCTTGTTGTGCCTTTGAGAAGAACAGGACTTTAAGAGCTCATTTCAAAGGGATGCTGTACTCTGGAGCCAACCTTTCATGGCATCCTTCTCTGGCTGCTCCCGCTTGCAATAAACTGCAGAGGGCTTTTTACTAACTCAGCTTTGCTTGACCAGCAAAGGAGAGCTGGAGCTCTGCATTTCCTTTTGTCCTGCGGTGCTTGTATAGGGACACCCACTCCAAGAGGAACGTTTTAGAAATTCAGCAGATAACAAATGGTTTTGTATAATCACCCAATCAGCTCTAACACAAGCAAGGATTTCAGGGCTGAGAGGATGCAATTGTAAGCAGATGTCTTGTCTAAATCGAAGCTGCTTGGATCAGATGGTTATATTGTCTCCATGGGAAAGTCATGATTGCTTTGACAAAATATGGATTCAGAGAGGAGAGGGAAAATAATCACCCTTCTCTCATTATCTGTCAAATTTCTTTCATCTTTTTCCCCATTAGCTTACTGAATCATTTCAAATGTGCCCTTGTTTCTTTGCCCCTGGTCCTTCCTTTTCTGTCTCCAAATCATCTTTCAGGCATTTAAAAGCTTTCCCTCCTCCTCTCTTATTTTATCATCAATTAAATTTTTTTTCTCTGAGAAATCTAAGTGCAAGAGTCCCAACAGGAGACATCTGGCACACTGTATTGGTGGTACTGGAGCTCTGACGATTTTTTCCAGACAAGGAACAGGCTCAAAAATTTTAGAAGTGCCTGTCTTGCTGGTGCTGCCACTTTACAGGGCTGGGCCCTTGCTGTGCAAACTGGTATCTTCAGGTGCTAGTTCATGCAGGAGGGACTGACAACCCAAAGGCAAGGTGAGAGGATGACAAAGCTGTAGGTGTCTGAATGCAGGTTTCTGGTCAAGTAGAATCAGGAGATAGAACTCCCTAGATCTCAACCTACTGATTTTAACCTTCCTCAAAATGCTCTCTGGTGCCTGCAAGGGGTTGGCTTTCTGCCTTCAGCTGCAAACTGGAGCTCAATCCCACCACACGTGTTGTTCTGCAGTGAGTGAAAACTCTTGAACCACATATTAATCATGAGAGTCAATGCATGAAGGCCTTGTCAGAGGCAAGTGAGTTATCTTCAAGGAGCAATGCAAATTTATGGAATAAATTCTGTTTGCTTTTCTCTTTGCTCTTTGTCCCCCACTATCTCCTCATAGTCCTCTAGAAGATGGGAGTTTTCTCAAATGTATTCATTTTGAAGATTTCTTTCCTTGGAGATCATCTAGAGAAATATCTTTGGGAGTATGCACAATTTGTTATTCATAAGTCACGCTCTGTTGCTTAGTCATATCCCTGCTTCTCTGTTCCCAGTTGGAAGCATTATATAACATCTGTGTTCTACATAAGGGTGATAGAGAGACAGGCTGCACATGTACATCTATACATATACACATATGTAGATGTGTGTATTATCAAATACTTATAGAGATAAATCAGTCTTAATCACATAATTTCTTATTCTAGTAGTAAGTTTCTCAATCTGAGGGGACATTATTGCAAACCAAAAGGTCTGGAAATGTGAGCGTGGAAAAGGTAGTCCAACCCACTATGGCATTATTTTTGTTTTGCTGGCAGAGTAAGCAAAGCATATGCATCTGCTGAATCCAGTGCTGAGAATCAGCTAGTGGTGCAAGAAACAACTAACTCCTGCCTTGCAACAGTTTTATGGCCTCCTGTTTGCTCCACAGCCCCACTAGGGCTCCCCAAAGACTTCTGCCACCCATCTCATCAGGCGAGAATCAAGTGAGACAAAAAGTGTATTTAGAAGTCACTGCAATTTTGAGGGAGCCATGGAAGCTGCACAACAGAGAGAGCCAGAAAGTATACAGCACCTGGCTACAGCTCACAGACCAAACTGTAGGATTAATTTCCTTTTTGAAATAAAAGAAATATTACTGGCCACATGTCCTTATATGTCAGCCATGTCCAGGCCATGTTGCTTACCCAGATAATTAAGTCAAAGCACAGTTCATTAGAAGGCAAAATTCCTTCCTTTTCTATGCCTGAGTGCATACACTCAGGTGAGAACACCACAATTTCCCACATACAAGGTAAAAAATAAAAGCACACACACAAAAAAACCTAAGAATAGAAATAAATAAGGTGGAAAATAGGGTTTCTGCTTTGTAAGTCAGATCCAATGGCTTTTACAATGCCTGCTCCTACACGTGCAGTAACACAGTGCCCCCTACAACTCAGCACGTATGTATTTATTTCAGAACTAGCTGTGTGCAAGTGACACCAAACCAAGCCCATCATTTGCCAGAACACCTGCTTTCTCCCCAGAGGTTTCAGATCCAAAAGCTGAGATCTGACACGTTTTTCATGGTGTGATTGCAGACATGTAAATTGGAAGCAGCCAATTTCATTTTGCTCACAAGCTTTAAGAAATGTAAATCTGGGTCTCAGAAATATTCTAATTACTTCTCCCCAGTGGATCCTTGTGGCTTGAATAACACTAAAATTGCATGACATTCCACCCCCAGAAAATACATAATTCATATCTCCAATCCAGCATCTGTATAAGCTCTGTTC
Source organism: Hafferia zeledoni (assembly GCA_035583235.1). Taxonomy (NCBI): domain Eukaryota; kingdom Metazoa; phylum Chordata; class Aves; order Passeriformes; family Thamnophilidae; genus Hafferia; species Hafferia zeledoni. The sequence goes on along the minus strand of JAWWEV010000001.1, from coordinate 104,984,252 downwards.
AACTTCAGATAGAGCATTAATTTCAGAATGAGGGAATCCCTTATTTCTTTATAGGGGTAAAAATGTAAATTTCCATATCAACTGCAATTTCCATGTTATTCATCCACAAGGAAGCACAGACTGTGCTGGTGGTATGTGTGGCACCAAGCTGGTGGTTCATGTATTGAATTATGTTCTGCTTGATCAGTGTCATGTTGGCACCTCAGACTAATTGTGTCACCTTCACTGTCACCAAAATTGACACAGTGGCACTGAGACAGGGGACTGCAGCAAGGAAGCAGCTCACTAGGTGTCTGCTGGGTGGGTGACTTGGGCACCAGTGGGAGTGGAGAGCAGAGATGGCATTTTGTATCTGTTGATGGAGAATAAGAACACATTCCCAGTTGCCACATTTTGATCCGTACAAATGAAAGGATGTTTCTCAATTGCTTTGGTTTCATAACAATCACCTCCCAAGTTAGAAGCAGAGACAACTCTGGGGCCTGCAACAGAGACTGCACTTTCTGGCAGGCAAAAATCTGGAGTTTTCTGTAAATGCACAAAAGGAACCTGGGAATTAGGCAGAATGCTCTAAGAATGGTTGTGAAGTGTGCATGAGATGGAGACGTGATAAAAATGTATTTGTTCCTATCACTTCTATGCAGCATCCTCACTTCAGCTGTGTATTTATTGTATTCCTTTGAAATGTAGCTGTTTTGTAAGTATAATTAAGAGCGGGTGCCCTGCACTTTGCAAACATGGGGATGCTGCCATGGCAACAGCAGAGAAACTCAGGGAAGCAGCTCTCTCTGATTAATGTAATTACATGGCAAGGATGTATAATGCCTTTAACTACAGTTTACTTTTGCATGAAGGAGGCATATAATGGATATTTTAAGTTCTATGTGTGTATTCCAGAAATGCTCTTTGCATGTGTTGCAAGTTCATCACTTTTAGCAGATTGCACACGTCATGAGGGACCTACCATTGCATGGCAATTAGGAAGATAGTGAGGGATCAGGGATTTTGACTTCTCCTGGACTTAAAGTGAGGTTGTGCTTTGCTTGGTTTATTTCTGTTAAATTTCAGGGTTATATCTCAAAGTCAGGTTTTGTAAATACAGTTGATTTTGCTGCTCTAGGGTCAGAAGATTCAAGTCCTTATATATGTTTCTAACTATTGAACTTTGTAGTCCTAATCAGGTTAAAAGAGAATTTTCAGGTAAGAGGTATTCCCCGTATACCTAAGTAGTGGTCAAGCCTCAAGAAAACCGGTGTGCACAGCAGCTTCACTAAGTAATTAATTGCCACAAGCATTAGTCCTGGTTCTGCATTCCTGAAACTTTAACCCTCAATGCTCTCTTCTTTCCAGGGAAGCATTTTCCATGTGAAGGGAACAAAGGGCCAAAGCCTGAGTGCTCCAGGAAGTTACTCAAGTAAGGTAGGTGGTGACTGGCCATCTACATCCCTCTGTTTAAATGACTGGTACCACTTCAGACAGCTCAATCAGAAGACTTCAATAAGGGAATGGAATGGGAAAATGGGAGATCAGTGGGAAGGGAAAGCATAATTTTTCCTTCCAGGGCACTCTTTGAACCTGAAAATATATATGACATGCTGGAGATTGCAGGCAGCTATGCAATATATAACTAACACGAGAGGAAAAAAGGAAGGAATCTTTTGGGCTGAGATCCTTTCATGAAGCCAAGAGGTGGGAAAGCTTTGCACAGCTCTTGCCAGTTGTCAGGCTGCCTCACAAGAGATAAGAGTCCCCTCTTGGAATCTGAGATCATCAGGATAATGCCACTGCCACTGTGAAACTCTGCATATATATTATAGCATGGATTTTTTGAAAAGTGAACAGCAGCTTACAAATCATAGGTAATATTTTCACAAATAAAAAGAGAAAGCAATCCTTTAGAAATGGACATTTTGGGAGCCAGAGAACAACTGTGGACTAAGAAAATTTTATCAGGCTGAGGCGCAGTAACCCAGGAAGGTGTTCCCCCATGAGTAGTGTGATGTATTACAAAAGGCCTGTGCATTTGCAATAACAATTTTCTCTGTTAGCACAAAGGCATTGAAAATTACTTTTTTTTAATGGTAACCACATATGCTTTTGCTTTAAGTACCGTTATTTAAAAACCTGCCAATACAAATTATTTTTATAACATTCTTAGACTACCTTTACTAAAACTAGAGAGTCGATCCTTTGCAGGTGTGATTTGAAGGAAATCAGTGTACAAATCTTCTGCTAGTTGAAGATTTTATTCTTGATGTTCTTCTGAAAACAGAGGTACCAGATCTTGAGCTAGTCTATAGCTAATCTGAATTGGGTATGGGATGAATGGGAGGCACAGAGCACTTTGAGACATGTTCTGCAGCTAATCGCTTTTATCAACTGCACATATTTTTCAGTGTTAGAGGCCTCAGCACAGAAATTTATATTAGAAGCTGGCTCTGGGGTGGATTACATCCCAAGGTTCTGTCCTTTCACAGCTCCTTTTCTGATGCTTCTTTGACCATATGTACTGTCATTTGTGTAAGTCTTTCTTACACAACTGTTTTATCAGGAGACCCTGGCACTTTGTATCCTGGGAGGAGTGGCCAATACCCCTGAGGGCTGTGCAGCCCTTCAGAAGAACCTCAACAGGCTGGAGAGATGGGCAGAGAGGAACTATCTGAAATTCAACAACGGCAAATGCAGGGTCCTGCACCTGGGGAAGAATAACCCCAGGCACCTGCACAGGCTGGGGGACAACCTGCTGGAAAGGAGCTCTGTGGAGAAGGACCTGCAGGCCCTGGGGGACAACAAGCTGTGCATAAGCCAGCAATGCCCTTGTGACCAAGAAGGCCAATGGTATCGTGGGTGCATTAGGAAAACACTGTCAGCAGGTCAAGGGAGGTGGTCCTGTCCCTCTACACAGCCCTGGTGAGGCCTCATCTGGAGTGCTGTGTCCAGTTCTGAGCTCCCCAGTACGGACATGGAGCTCCTGGAGATGGTCCAGCAAAGGGTTATGAAGATGTTTAGGGGACTGGAGCATCTCTTTTATTAAGAAAGACTGAGGGAGCTGGGCCTTTTCGGACTCAAGAAGAGACAGATTACAGGGAACCTCTCTCAAAGTATCTGAAGGGAGGGTGTGAAGAGGATGGAGCTGGACTCTTCTCAGTGGTGCTGTACAATAGGACAAGACACAATGGGCAGAAACTGTTTAACAGGAAGTTCCAGCTGAATATGATGAACTTCTACACTGTGTGGGTGACAGGACACTGGAATAGATTTCACAGAGAGGTTGGAGTCTGCCCAGGACATACTCAGAAACCATTTGACACAATCCTGAGTTATGTGCTACATGGGTTCTTGCTCAAGTGGGGAGGCCAGACTAGATGATATTCAGTGGCCCCTTCCAATCTTACCCATTCTGTGTGATTCTGTGATTCTGAGTTATCAATAATGATTAGAGTTCACTGACTTTGCCAAGAAAAAGAATTTGTTGGAAAACTAGGTTTTGACAGCATAATTTTTTGGATTATTTTGGGTTGGTCTTGTTTGGTGTTTGCTTTTATTTTTGTTTTGTTTTGGGGTTTGTTTGTTTTCTTGTCTGTTTGGTTTGGTTTGGGGTTTGTTTGCTTGTTTGTTTGTTTGTTTTTAACATTGAAGACCTTCACTATTAACATTTGAAAAAAATTTTGTGTTTTCATTTTAAATTGTGATGAAATTCTCTTACATTAATTTTTTTCTTACTTTGCCTCACACTAGAGAGAGAGTGAAAGTAAATTATAACAAAAAAGTATACTTACAGTCCAGTTATTTCAATTAGACAAAAAATAGAAAATGAAGTATTAAAAGTTGTTCTGAAGTTTTAATCCATTTTAAAAGAAATGAGAACTTTTAAACTAAAACTTATTTGCATAACAGGCTTACCTTAATTATTAATGCTGCCATTTACCTGTGCATTTTCCATTTGTTCATTATAATCTCTCTTAAATGGACAGTTCGGTGCAGTCTCCCTTCTGTATGCACAAATCTGTCAACAAAACCCAAGAAATAATCAGGAATTCACTTCTATGAAAGCTCAGCAGTGTTCTTAATTGCTGCATACTAAAGCATCTAATGTCTGGCAACAGAAGGACTTTCCTGAAAATTGAAGAAAAAGCTGACTTGTGAGCTTACATCTCTCAGAATGACTCAGAGCCAGACTCCTGACTAAGAGAATTTCATTGTTCATTCCACAGAATATTGTTAAATTACAAATTAGCAAAAACACTATTCTGTATTCTCAGGCTGACATACGAATATGCATTATTCATTGCATTCTAATTATTTCCTTTCCTTCATAAACCAGGAAATGAAAGACTAAGGAATTCAGTGTGAGGTGAGCTTAAACTATTGTTGTAATAATTTTTAGCCATATGTTCATTTTTATGTATTTAATCCCCACTTTTCCTCCTTTCATTCTCCCTTTTTCCATTCTGTATCATCATCATCACCTGTTCCATCTATGTCTACAGCCCAAAACAGCCCAAACACACTCTTGAGCACAGACTATTTTTCACTTGCTTGTTTTTCAGTTTAGAGCAATGGAAGACTAAACTCCTACTGCAGCCTCCAGTTACTACAGTAACATAATTATGAAGAATACCTGAATCCCTTTTATCAAGAATTGCCATCGCCCTGGTTCACTTCTAAAACAAATTTTAACACTTAGAGGCAACATTCTATGAGTTTTTTATGTTGTGTGGGGTTTTTTCAACAGTTTTAATAAAATGTCCTTTTACAAAATTTGTTTCCTGGTATCTAACTTTTGCAAGCACATGAACAATAATCCGCTGGATTTCTCCTCTTTTGCTCCTCCTGGTAAAGAAGTTCTCCAGTTGTTAATCTACTGCATCACAGGAACTTTCTGAATTTTGAATCTCATAGTAATGAATAGTGAAACAAGTGTAAGGCAAGTATAAGACACTAGATTTTGAAGCAACTAATATCTACCCCTTAACAGGCAATACAGACCAGGTAATTGGGATCAGGGCTATATAACAGCATGTATTTTGCTGTACACATTGTTAAAATTCATCATAATATACTGTGGAAAGTGTTTGAGCTGTATACTCCAAGTCAATGAAAATTAAAAGCAAGTTATGCTTTTTCCTCTTTGGATATCAATATTAATCAGGTTTGTTTGCATACTGAATTAAAAGTTGAGCTCAAACCTATGCAATAAAATCATAAAAATTCTCTCTAAGGGCTGCTTTTGCAACTCAATCTGTAGCAGCACTGAAAATGAAGAGTTTAACTTATGATAAACCTCTCAGAGCTTAAATTTAAAGAACTCACACAATTAAACAAGACCAAAATAGGCACCTTGCATTGATTGATGATTGGCTCACATACACTGGAACTGTTTAAAGAAAGCAACCTTTGACCTGCAAACAGGTTTTCTCTACCAGCCAAAGTAGCAGGGGTAGGTCATGTTCAGATTGCTGGGCTTCAGTGCCACAGTGCCCTCTGAACACACCATCCTGGGGGACACCAGCGTGTGAAGGGCACACTGGAGTGGAGCAAACACCTTTCCGCTTGGGATAAGTCCAGGATGCAACCAGCACACACACTGAGGCCCACAACTATAAAAAGGGACTGTGAGAATTTTTACCATAGGATAAGATTTTGCCCATAGAAATTAAACTCTCGGTCACATGATTGGCTTGGCTGAAAAGCAACATCTTACAGGTTGTTCATGGTTTCTGAAAATCAGCAAAATTCTGAAGCTGATATATTAAAATCAATAACAACCTCACCATTGATATCAAGAGGGAAAGTTGAACTTCAGACTTCCACCCTCTTTTTTTACTACTTTTTCGAATATTTCTACCCACAAAATCTCTAAAACTTCACTGATGTGAGTAACACATAAAATGTCTGTATGGTTCAATATACTACATCAGTGGATGTCATTGCACAAATAGGTTAAGAAACATCCATTCATTTCACGTATCAATAAAGAGATATTAATTTTGTTTTCAGGACTTTCAATTGAATGTAACACAAGTTCATGTTTTGAAATTTCCTTGCTGGTCCTGGATCACCTATTTTCCAAGTCTTCATGTCCTAGAAATTACATAGCCTGTGCTTTGTTGAGACACACTTACTAGACAAAAGCATAATATTTCAGGGTGTAAGGGAAGCCTTCCATCATGCTTCACTGGGCAGAATAAACACAAACCTTCTTCAAACCCATCTGTATCCTGTATTCAACATCTTCAGCATATTCTTAATCAGAAAATAGCAGTCAGGAGGATGATAACTTTCCTCCATGAAACAAATGAAGTGTTGATTAAAGAGGTTAATGTTGGTGAGTAACCTGCAAGAACTGCCTGATTTATTAGTCTGAAACAAATGACCTCATGAGCATGTAACTGAAAAGATGTGTTCATGTGAAGACTTATATTTGCATGAATGTATTTTCTGTGTGGAATTGATTCGCCAAATCAATTAGTTTGAGGGTACTTGTTTGCATCTGTTCACTTCAAATGTTTATTTATTTTCTAATTAAGAGGAGGAAATCCTTTAATCAGTAATTTTATAAACAACAAGATATATTTTCTTTCTCATATAATTCACATCCATAAATTTGAATTTCATTTCAGTGGCACAGAGGAGGCTGAGGAAGGATGGGTCCAATGAGACTATCTTTCTTGTGAACTTTCTCAGCTTGCCCTTGGCCCAGTCCTTAATGCCTGACAGGGCTATATAGTAAAGGATCAGTAGTTAATCAGCATGATGTTAAATTGAACGATGCCATGCCATATGGAGCCACCTACGCTAATGCCATGTGAGTATCTAGAATTCAGGCTAACACTCTTACACTAGGCAGAAGAGCATATTCTGTGGAAACAGCCTGGAAGCACAGGTAGACATAAGCATGTTTAGGAGATATCCAGGTATCTGCTAAGAAGAAAGCCTAACATGATATATCTGCATAAGGTGTTGGGAGGGGACACTGTCAGGACAGCTGACCCCAACTGACCACAGGGATACCCCACACCGTGTTTGTCAAGCTCATTATATGAGCTGGGAAAAGAAGGAAGGAGGATGTTCAGAGTTATAGCATTTTTCTTCACAAGTAACTGCCACACATGATGGAGCCTGGCTTTGCTGGAAATGGCTGAACACCTGCCTGCCCATGGGAAGTGCGGCATGAATTCCCTGTTTCAGTTTGCTTGTGTGTGCAGCTTTTGCTTTATCTGTTAAACTGTCTCTAGCTCAACTCATGAGTTTTCTCACTTTTACACTAAGATACTCTCCCCCATCTCACTAGAGAAGGTGAGTGAGTTGCTGTGGGGGTTAACCCCAGGGGCATAGTTGCCAGCTGAGGTTAAGCCACAAGAGTTGAAAAAAACCTATTTGTTCTGTAACTTCCATGGAGCTTTGGAAGTACTGCCCTGTAAATGTAAGGGGTGGCTGTCCAGAGCAAAGAGAGGTTTGTGTGATGAGCACTGACTGCTGTTGGTGTTCAGGGCACTGTCCCACTGAGCTCCACCCTTTGTGCTCAACTTCACTCCTGTAAATTACAAAAGCTCCACAGCACGAGGTCAGCTATGGTAAAATTTTGCATCTCATTGGAGCTATGTGCAACTGAGGATTTTTTTTTCACTTTTTTTCTAAATGGTCCCATTTTGTTGGGAATAGCCAAAGATAGTTGTTGGAATGGATTTGTCTAACTTCCTGTCAAATAAGTGTTTATTCACCGAAATGTCTTTTGTTGGTGTGTCACAGAAAGTTACTGAAAGCATACTGTCACAGAAAGCATAGTTCACTGGGGAGATGTAGCTAATCTGATTCAGCATGAAATGCTTGCCAAATTTGCAAGCCATGGGACTTCTTAGATAGTGGGTTCCAAGACCTTGTTTTACTTTTGGGGGGCTTAGACTCTTAACAGGATAAGGAGTTTGTCTTCTCCTGCATTCTGCCTATTGCCTATGAAGGAAAAATGGAAGTGGCATAATCTCTATTTGTTCAGAAACATCCAAAGCTAAAATTCACCTAAGAAAAGGACTTCAGGGATGATGTGGATGACAGTTTGCAGAACTTAACTGTGATATCAGTAAACACATGCGAATGAAGTCAGCCTATTTCCCTTGCTCAAAAAAAATTTCAGCAGAAAATCAATATAAATGTCTTCCTATTTCCTCTCTAGAAGAAAGGAGTTAAATTAGGGCATACTGCCAGCAGTGTGAAGAAAGGGGATTCCCTGTTCTGATTTGACACTTATTTAATAGTTTTGTTGAGTGGCAGATGGAACACAAATAGAAGAAAGCAGCAGCATACTAAAATAAATAGAAGGTATTAGAGTAGCATATTTATGCATGTGCACTAAGCTTTGACCCTTTGTTCTGACAGTCAGAATTTAGCAAAACCCCCGGTGTGTATTTAAGTGGAAATATAAAATAGGTGGGTTTGTAACAAAATCTTTGAAGTTGGCAACTTTTAAAAGAGGTAGAAACTGGAGATACTTACATGTGGATTTTCCCAATTATAACTGATACTGTACTTGCCATAACTTAATGAGAGATTATTCATCACTTTTGTATAAACCCTTAATTAGGTTCTTCTGTGTGGATGTGTAAGGAAGCTGGAGCACGGCACATGAGAACCTTTTAATGTTTTACTGAACTGCCTCTATTCAGACAAGAGAGTGTTACAGCTTACTGGTCTGCTTATAACTGAAAGCATGTTTATCTTGTGAATTATTTGTTTCACAGTGTCAGTTAAAGGATTACATGACACTCTGAGTCTCACTTGTGGCAGGAACAGAAGAGAGACTTAAAGGTTCATATCTTGAAGAGCTGTTACAATAAATTCAGAGGGCAGAGCTCAGATAGTGTGGAAAGAGGGAGGAATAGGATCACAGCAACATGACATGGTTCAGTCCCTCTAAGAGCTCCTCAGCAGCTTAGACAGAGAAGCACCACAGCATCCTTGGTAAGGAACAATGTGTGCCAAGATGAAACCCTTCCCACAAAATGTGCTACTGGTGCTACCTGTCTGCTGATGAAAGGACTGGAGAAATGCCTGAGATGGTACCCAAAAGCAGCTGCAGCTCAGTGGTCATTGAGCCTAAGTCTCTGCTTACAAATGTGCATATACACTTCATTATAAATCAGGGAGCTGGCAAAACTTTACACAGCTTTTAAAACTTTAAGTTCTTCAAAATATCATAGTGCTCAATTTAAATTCAACAAAATGGAGTGAGGTTTGGTTCTTTTTAAACAGTGAAATTTTGCAACTGATTATCATGGAACTCAGATTTCATCTTTTCAGGTTTTTCAAATTGGGAGAAGGATGTCCTGCTGCCTTAGCCACACAAGTGAGTTATGTTTGTATATGAAATGTTCAATCACTTGGCCAGTAAAAAAGAGCTGATTGCTCATGTGTTCGGTTTAGCCAAAACTACTTTCAAGGAATTCTCTCCATTATTAAACCCAAGAATTCCTTTCTACAGACATGCAGTCCCTAGTCATCATTTGGTCTATTTTCTTTAAAAGTTGCAGCTGATAATTAATTGTTGTAGTTTGGAATTATTATGTAAATTCTCTCCCCTGCCATTAACTATCCATGCCAGTAGTTAACAGAGTAGTTGACTCCTGATCACCTGGGTGGGGCCAGGTTGCCCCTTTTGTTTCCATGCCAGTAGTTAACAAAGAAAG
>JAWWEV010000001.1:104960971-104972511 GCA_035583235.1 Hafferia zeledoni | reverse complement strand
CTTCTTCCCAACAGTGTTGACTTTTATTTAACCCCTTCTGTTATGATTACAGGATATTCTGACACTGCCTCACCTCAAACTACTGACCCTCCACCATATCACAAGATCCATTCTCACCCTGACCCAAGTGCCATGAAGCAGCTGATGCTGTTTACAGACCTACTGCACTGGCAGCTCCATCTTTCATGGGCTGAAATCCGTCCTCTCTACTCACTGTAGAAGGACCTGCAAGTTGCCCCTTGATCTGTTATCCACATATGAACAGCTACATGAGTGACCCACATTTTTTAAGGCATAACAAACAAAAGGAGCATAAAATTTTCAGATAGGTCTTTTGGACAGTGTATATGGAACTAATGCTTTCCTAGTCTACGATGATCAGAGAGAGCCTCCCTTAACACAGAAAAAAATAGTGTAAAACATCCTTTGCAGCAAATACTAGCAATATCACCCTATAAGTTAATTAAGTGTTTTTAAATTGTGTACCATCCAGTGTTGCACTGATTGTGCAAATGAAGATAAAATCAAACCCATTTTAAACTTTTACATTCTCAGAATTTACTTGTATAGTGTTGCCAGGGTATAAAGGTTTTCATGTGATGTGCTTTATGCACATGTATGAACAATTAAAGAAGGTTGAGTAATTTCATTGAAACCACAGAGATTTAACTACTCTTTCCATAGTGAATGCTCCAGAGCAAGAGTCTGAATGAGTAACAGAGATTTATAACATGCCCTGGAGGTCAAAACACTCCGACTTTGACAGAACAATGAAGGGATCAAATTCCAATGGAAGTTGGCCTCCCTTGAGCTCTTCTGGCCTCTGGTCTCCCTGGCTATACAATACAAGGGATTATTCACAGAAATACCTCAGTCATTCTCAAGGGTTTTTTGTGGTTTACAGAGAAAAAAGCCCAGATCCCAGCCATGTGGGAGTACACTTACTAAATTAACACTTCCGTTTTCACTCAGAACCAGGTGGGCAGCAAAAGTCTGAAAAGTGATCTCTATTCTCTCCCTTATTATGGCCAATTTAAACAGCAACAAAAAAAGAAAGAATGGAAGAACAGGCAGCTGGACTTTCTGTAAAGGGTGCATTTAAATGTCAGGGATGAATCTCTGGAGAAGTGATGAATTAGGATGTCATAAGTGACTGTGCTGAGGAAGTACTGCCAAAGAGGGGATATGGGTCTGGTTGTAAAAGCATCTTCCAGCTGACAGTGCCAAGTGGCACTTGTGACAAGTGGAAGGTCTGGAGACCCAAAACTAAATCCAGACTGGGCAACTTCTTGGACAAAGATGTTCATTATTCCATTTCCTCTTGGCTTGTTATTTCTATCATGATTGAAATATATCTCAGCACATGTGATCCTGTCATACACCTGTCTTCCTGCCAAGGCATAATGTTACAATAAATAAAAATGACAAAAATAGATTTATCGGGAATTATAAATCAAGGAAATTCTCACTTGGCATTTAACCTTACCAAAGGAAAGCGGTAACAGGGAGGTTATCTCTTCTATGCATCAGTAAAATAGGGTGCCAGCAAATTCACAATAGTTTGGATCAAGCTTCTTTTTTTGCCTCCTTTAAGAGAGGCCTTAAATTACTGTGACAAAGAGTAATGGCTGAGTGACCTTATCCATTCCAATTGGGACAATAAAATCTCATTTCTCATTCAGCAATGTCAAAAGGCTGCTTGGAAAAAAAAAAAATTCATACTTACCTATTCACATAATCTGTAAGGGTTTTGCTTAAAGTTATCCAGGGTAACAGAAGCCTGCTAAAATTCTTTAAATTGTTTTGTTAGTAATCCAGCATTGAAGGTAGAGAGATTAATTTAGTCAGAAGAATGGGAAACCAATACAATCCAAGCCCTGTGCTGAACATAAACCTAAGAAGTGTGACTCAATATGCAAAACTTAATGTCTGGTAAGAAGTTTTTATCAGTAAACAAAGTAGGGACACAAAAATATTGTCCAAATACTGTTCCTGTGACTTGTCAAAATGAACCCCACAAATCTAACTCTGCCTTAATATTTAGTAATATCTGATCCTAGAGAAGTATGTATATAATTTAAACAGCAACATCTTGACCAGTCATGAGGATTTGATATTTCATCCTTGGTCAACTACATCATACTCATGTAAATTAACACAGAGGAGATTACATTCTGAAGATATTGACAGTGTGTTAGGCAGTTAAGCTGCTTAATTTGGTCTTGTTCAGAAACCAGAGCAATATGCCTTGTTTCCTGTCAGAAAATCAGCAGAGATGGCTGTCATCAACACATTCTGGTTTCCCATGAAAAATAGCCATCCTCAAGCTAACATCATCTGCAAATGCAGCTTTTCCTCTTAGCAATCAACCAAAAGGAACAGTGTTGAAAAGACAGTACTGTGGTGCAGTGTGGCTGCAGAAACAAGAGGAAACCATGCTGTGAGCTCTCCTTCAACTCCTTCCTCTCCTACTGAAGGGTTTTCTGGCAATAGCAGCCTCCCTGGGATGCTGGCAGTCACTGGAGGCAGCCAGCACTTGGTGAGTGCACTGCATGAAAGGACTGATGGAAGACAATGCAAAGGATTGAGCACAGCTCATTAAACATTGCCAATCTCCTCAAAAGTTAACTCAAGGCAGAGGTCTGGCTGACAGCTGAACATAAGTCAAAAGTCTCACTAGGCATCTTGGACTTTGTCACAGACTGTGTTACAAATTCACTTGCTCTTTCTCAGCAACATCTTTGGGATTTTTAGACACAGTACAACTTCCATGTTTTCTTAAAATCTGGTGTCCATCTGTAAACTGAGATTCACTAAATCTATGTGAAACCTAGGACATTTAGTTGTCCTGTGTATTTACTCTGTATATACAGATTTTGGAAGCATGACTATTTCTAGAATTTAATTTGACTTGTATTTTAGTTAATGTAGGCACAAATCTAATGAGATGAAATGGAGTTTGAAAATTGCATTTACAGCAGAACATTTATTTGAGGGCTGTTTACGGTACCTTGAAAGTATCTCTTTGGCTGACATGTAGCTCACATGCACTGGCACTAAGAATAAACAAAAGAGAAGAGTCTGTTATGGCTTTACATCTTCTGAGGGAAAAGAAATTAAAAAGTAAGGAGTCTATAAAAAACCAGCACACAGATCAAGAAGGGGATTTAAAATCATTTAGATAATGATTAAGCGAACTGCAATACTGAATTTATGGAGAAAGAATGTTTTTAAGATGAGCGTAGACCCTTTCTGAAGCACCATCTTAAGCTGCCACCAGAGTCAGGACACATACACTAGAAATTAGGTCAGTGAAATCATGCTGAAAATGAGTGAATGTAATGAGTAAGTGAGAGCTAAGTTCACTTAATGAGTAAGTGAAAACAAGTAATTGTAAATGAGACAAACTGAGGTAGGTTATTGGGTTAGTGGTCTTGAGTTAAGGCTGTTATGTAACAGTGCCCTTAATTCCCTCTGACGATATGCATTGGGTAACTCAGAAAGTAAGTATGTTAGAAAATGCTTTCAGCTGTGCAGAAAATAGAATAGGCTGCTATTGAACCATATCCCCTTGTAGCATACAGAAGCACTCTGCTGCTGTCTAGGATATATTCAAAGGAGATTTAAACACAAATTTTACTTCTTTAACCATTCCCTACTATTATCCTTTACTATTTTCAATAAAGAAATAAAATATTTCAAACAGAGTCTTTGTTGCTTTTTTTTTTCCCTCTTCAAAAAAATAATTTGGAGACTGCAGACATTTCAAAAGAGATAGAGAAAACAGTGGGATCTTCTCTTAATCCAGAGTATTAGCATTTGGCAAAGATGAGTCTGCTTTTCTTGGCAGCAAATACAGCATTAGTTTTGAGGAAACTGGAAGCAATTTAAGAGAACACTACGAATACCTCTTTTATTAAACTTTATGATAATATAAAAGGGAAGTCAAATTGACTCTAAAAAACTTCCTGGAGAGACTATTTTTTAATACCTTGGCACTTGAGTACATAGGAAAGATGTTCAGGCACACATGTGAGACAACACCTAAAGGAGACAGAAGCCATAAAAAATGCCAAAACAGGTTGGAAAAGACCTTTCAGATAACTGAGTCCAACCATAAACCAAGCACTTTCAATTCCACCATGAAATCATCTTCATGACTGCCATATCTACGTGTCTTTTAAATTCTTTCAAGGATGGTGACTCAACCACTTCCCTGGACAGCCTGTTCCAGTGCATGACAATCCTTCCACTGAAAATGTATTTCCTAATATCCAATCTAAACAACCCCTTACACAACTTGGGACCATTTCCTCTCATCATGTCCCTTATTATTTGGGGTAAGAGACCAATCCCCACCTCACTGTGACCTCCTCTAAGGTAGTTATAGAGAGTTATAAAGTCGCCCCTCAGCCTCCTGTTCTCCAGGCTGAACAATACCAGCTTACCAGCTGCCTCTGATCAGATTTGTGCTCCAGACCCTTCACTGTTGCCCTTCTCTGGACTCACTCCAGCATGAAAATGTCTTTCTTGGAGTGAGAAGCCCAAAACTGAACACAGGATTTGAGGTGTGACCTCACCAGTGCCAAGTACAATGGGACAATCACTGCCCTGGTCCCACTGGACATGTTATGGCTGATACAGGCCAGGATGCCATTGGCCTTCTTGGCCACCTGGGCACACTGTTGGCTCACGTTCAGCCAGCTGCCAACCACACCCCCAGGCCCTCATCCACTGTACCACTTTCCAGCCACTCTTACCCAAGCCTGGAGCGTTATATGGGGTTGCTGTGACACAAGAGCAGAACCCAGAAATTTGTCTTGTTGAACCTCACACAACTGGCCTCAGCCCATCAACCAGAATGTCCATACACTCCCACCCAATGTGGGATTGTCGGCAAACTGGCTGAGGACGCACTCAATCCCCTTGTCCAGGTTATTGATAATGATATTAAACAGCCCACACCCCAACATTGAGTCCTGGGGAACCCCATTGGTGATCAGCCACCAGCTCAGTTTAACTACTCACCACCACTCTCTGGGCCTGGCCATACATCCTAGCAAATAGTACACCCATGCAAGCCATCAGCAGTCAGTGTCTCCTGGAGAATGCTGTGACAAATGGTGTTAAAGGCTTTACCAAGGTATAGTACAAAACAGCTTTAGTATCTGAATGTACTGAGGTTATTTCTGTGGTAATAAGCAGTCATAATGTGGGGTTCATTGCTCTTGATCAGCAGCTACATGCATAAAATTTGAACACTGTCCAGCTCCTGTCCAGTTTGATTTCTGCAGGAATGAAGGTGCAAAGAAGTAGAGCAAGGGTGCAGAGGGCAGAAGGAGGGCCAGCACACTCCTGAGTCTGCCCTCTTTGTTGCCTGCACAGAGTTGCAATCTGTGCTGTGCCCTGGGGATCTAGAAGCACACAGGGTTTCCCAAGTCAAGTCACAAACTAAACCTCATCTGCCAGATAGAAAAAGAAGCTGTCTCTGGGAATCCTCCCTTTTATGTGCTCTGTGGGTAGAAAGCAGAGATCTGCTTTGGGCTGAGTGAGAGTGAAAAAGCTGCTGGCCTGCCTGTGGTTCTCCAGCTCAGGTTGGGAACAGGGGAATGAGCCTTAAGAAGTCCACATGAATGTGAGAGAGTTTAGGTGACATTTTTCTGAGCCAATAAGAAAATTGTCTGCATAGAGCATCCTTGTGTACCACTGAAGGGCTGAGTTATATGGGCAGGGTGCTATTTTATTAAGGAGCTGAGAAAACTGGGTTTGCCAGCTTGCAACACGACTATGTGAGGACAGCAACAAAGTTGGGGTTGCAGATGGCAACTTGTGTCAAACATCATTGCAACAGCAATGTTGTAGTGCAGAATTCTTACTATGTGTGCCTTGTCTCCCCAACGGTAACATAACACTTTTGATTATTAGTTTAGAGTATAAACTGCATGGTGCTATGTCTGCCTCACTTTGCAGCTCTTACCTGGTCTGCAAAGGGGAGTATGCAGATATATCAAAGACCTTCTCTGGCAAGTCATTAGTTTTTCTTGTTTGAGGCATGACAGCTAACTCTGACTCAGAGCATTGCACTAAATGTCATGGCTTTAATGCCTAGGACCTCAGGAAAAAAAGTTTTTTGATAGATTGCTGAAAGTTTTGCTTCCATAAATCCAGTAATCTACAGTCAGCTTCAATGGTGAAGGTTTTTGACTCATGCTGCATGCTGGGCAGTACAGAAAAGCAGAGTCCCAAGGAAAATCAGTCATCACTGTGACGAATATTATACAAAGAAAGGTGGATTCTTGGATTTTATTATTGTTGCTTTGGTGCTTTTTGCTGAGGGGAACATGGTTATAGCAGAGAGTATAAAAGCAGTATCAAGTAGTTGATGTTCAGAGAAGCAAGACTGCCTTTGAGTCTATTGTGTTGGAAGAATTTGCCTACATGCTATTTAATTTTTAACTTAAATTTGAATCAGGCTGTAGGGGATATAATTAAGTTTAGATCAATATGTAGCAGCATTGGCATCAGCATTGGCATTGGCACAAAACAAACATTTTGTTTCAGTAAGGAAGCATCTTGCTTCATCTTCTGCAATAATCTACTACTCAGTGCTGTTGCCTTTGAAACCAGTGGGAAAACTGCATCAAGGCCTCTGCGGAAACAAGACTGCATCTTCTGTTTCTAGCATACTGACCACAATAAGGTGTTCCTGCCACATGAATGAATTCTGAAAGTTTTGTTGGTTTGTATGAAACACAAACTGCTTTTTCTTCCCACCCAGCCTTCTACTTTAACATAGTCACTTAAATACTCAAACTGTATGTAAATGAGTGTGACTGAAACAATCCAAAGAATAACTTTTGTATATGCTTCTTGATTTTAACCTTGCTGATGGATTTTGCAAGTATTTTTTTCTTTTGGTTTATTGATGTCAAAATATTAGGTTTTGCCAAGTGGCATATTATTATTATGAAAGAAGAATAATAATTCAGTATCAAATGAAAAAAACAACCACCCAAAAAACCTCAACCAAGTGAAAAACCACCACCATTTTAAAGAGACTTCTTTGATTTTGCAGCATTTAATTTCTCCATTCAAAAAATGAGGACAGTCTCATGATTACAATTCTGGGCCAAGACTTAAATTCTGCCTTTAACTTTGTTACACAGCTCTTATGCAGGTTTGATAATTCAATACAGTAACTTCATTTTTTCTGCATTATGACGTGAAAAAAATAAATTCTTTTTTTCATCCTACAAAACTCCTTCAGACAAAGGCTGTAACTTGACAGTTATCTGTACATCACATACAACATTGAGGCCTCTATTTTTGTTGGAATTTAGAAAATAATTTAACATCAATATTTGAATCTGAAACAAAACTATATTTAGTGTTTTTATTGTTCTGTGTCTTGCATAATTTTCTCCTTCCTAGAAAGCATTGAACAACTCATACAGATTTTGTGAGGAATCTTCAATCATAATAGCTGCTGACACTTGCTTTAATACGGTAATAATTTTCTCCCTATACAATAGCTATGAACCATATTTTCCAGGGTACATAGAGGAAAGATTCATTTTTTATCTCATCTTGACAATTGGAGGAACAGGAAGTTGCAACAGGGCTTGATGGTAAAACATTGAAGGACACTACGGGACTAAGGTAATGTAGTGCCATCTTTGGTGGATTCATTGCCATCATCAAAGATTTTCGTATGTCATTATGGTTTCATGATTCATAATATCATTTGCAGAAACACCTGGGTAGCCCTGTAGAGCTATATATTTTTCCTCCTTTAAATTTCCAAAACTACCTGACAAGCTTGGTCTCCAATGAGTTCACATGCTGTGTGGTCTCAAATTCATTTTCCAGATCCAGCTCACCAGTTCTGCCTAGAAAAGTGGTAATGATATATATAGGTGAAATATTTATTGTGCAAGTAGGTAAAATTCAAATGCATTTTCATGTATTTAGTCCACTGTCACTGAAGTTACAGGACCAGCAAAAGACTTTTAACATGCAAGCTGCCTTTCAGAGTATCAGATACAGAGAACGAAATTAATACATTTTATACTCCACTATGGTTATTAGGAAGACAGTGTATCACCGATCTGCACACCTAATATCTATAACTAAAGCAAGCATTCACCTGTACATTTAGCCATGCACCTAGCCTTGCCTTGCCTTTTATTCTTCTTGTTTTCCTTCTCTCTAGAAGGTGGCCATGGGTCTGAATTCTCAACTAAGTGATCCAGTACTCCTTCACACATAGGAATATGTAATCCAACCAGTGCCACAGATCAGCAACCACAAGTATAGTTCTGATTCATCTTTAACAAAAAGAGGGACAAGAATTGCTATGAGGAAGTTACAAAGTCCACTGAAACCAATGGGAGTTTCTCCACTAATATCAAGCTGTGGATCAAAATCCATGTGCTTTAGTCACTGTGGAACACAAAATATAGAATTCAAGCTATCCTGTATCAGATACTGTTAGTTTTGCTGTATTCAATTAAAGGTATAATGGCCAAAAAAAGCCTTGGAAATGGCTTTTTAATGCCCTTTAAACATAAAATGTTATTTTAAAATTAATTATTGTAAACTTACTTTGAAATGGTAGAGGAGTTTTGAGCTAATATTTGAGTTTAGGCTCTCCAATCTTCTATCTACAGTGTTGGTCTGTATATGTTCAATATTTTTTCCCTTAAGGTTTTAATTAAAGAAGCTGAGAACCTAAATAATTCCCTGTTTGGCTTACTGGAGTTTCAAGATGGTGCTAAGTGCTCCAGAAGTCATTCTATGGCCCATCATCATGTCAATGTATATCTTATTATTTAACGACCATAGAGGGACTGAGATCTAATTATATCCAAAGTACTTGTGTCTTTTTTTTTTTCCCTTTTGAACATGAAGACATTTTCAAATTGATTTTCTTTACAGGATTTTTTTTTAGTTAGTGTTAAATAAACTCAACTCTTCTGGACAGAACATTCCTAGATATAGAGCCCTTTAGCCAAAAATTTGTACTTAATAGTTAAATATATTTACTAGTAAGCTATGTTTTCTGTTGTGCTTGCTACAATTGATGCTATTTGTATGTACAAACAGCTCTTTTTGTGACATGGCTCAACTCAGAAGATTTTAATTTGATACTTCAGAGCACCGAGCTGGTTTGTTTAAATAAAGATAAGGACAATATGAACTCTGTCTGGCATACCAATCCTTTTAAAAGCTGCTCTGCAGAGAAAATGCCTTTGAATATTTAAGATACAGTTTCAAAAAAAAGGATTGCTCGAAAGTTGCGCATTAAATCCCTCGTTAAAAATTACTCCATTACCCAATGAATGCTCTACTTCTTATTTAGGAAGTCTGAAAGGGTTTTGGGGTTAGGCACTGTTTGCTGTACCATCCCCATTCCATTAGTTTTGCAGTATGTACCATTTCATGCGGTGATCCACATATTTACACATAACTTTTGCTAAGGAATTAGTATGTGTCTGTCAATATTTTCATAGAAAGGGAGAACTGCAGTTTTGACTTCCATAAATTATTTACACAGATTCTTTTCTTGAGTTCTCTGAAGTACAAATACTTTGAAGACACAGAATGAATAAGCCATTTCATACCTCTGTGGCCATTGGAGTGGTAGGTTAGAGCATTCCTCATGAACCAATACTTCATCTGATAAATCTGAGGGTGAGTGAAGACTGTTGCTTTGTCAAGCCAAACCTTGTAAATCTTCAGAACTGAGCTAGGAACACTTGGGGAAAAAAACCTTAAAAGATTTTTTAAAGTTTCTTTCTTGTTGCCAGTTTGTTCAGAAAAACGAATTAATTATAGTTCTACCTAGTTTGCCTATTTTGAAAAAAAAGTCATATCATCAGCTTTGAAAATTGAGGCTGCAGGCTTTATCAAAAAAAGTATTCTTCTTCACTTCAAACTAATTGAGCGATATTACTGGTCTCCTGTGGCCCCAATGAGTTGTTGACAGAAACCCAAAAGGTCTCATATACCTTCTATGGAAAGGAGTAAAAGTGGATTCTGTAACAAGGATTCCCCACATGATACTGACCATGAGAGAAGCACTCTGTGGAGGTGAACAATTTGAGGTGCAAAATATGTGATCTTGGCAATGGCTATCCAAAAGCTGTTGTTCAAAACAGTTTAGCTTAGGTTTTACAGGATGATTCAGAAATGTTGCTTATGGTAACAAATTGATTCCACATGTTCCAATTTCCAAGGAGCAAGCAACAACCTTTTGATTTCTCTCACATTAGCTGGGTTGCCCCTGCTATGGCAGGCTATATATCTATATATAGATATAGATATTATACATGCATATGGTTGGGTTGCTCATTGGGCTTCTCCTGATACAATGCTGTTCAAGTATGCAAGCTCCTTAGAAAAAAAAACCCTAAACAGATAATGGCAACAATATATATGCCTGTGTCTGGCACTTTGCTGAGGCCCATTTAAGAAACAAAGCATTGCTTTGTGCCTTCCATGTACAGGAAGCCTGTGATGCAGCACGGCAGAGAGCGACCAATCTAGTTCCAAAATTTTCTAGAATCTCATCATGATTCATTTGTCTGAAAATGTTGGTCTTGCTGACCCTTCTGAGACCTGTGGTAGGCTGCTGTTCTCATATTAAGTGGCTCAGATGGTTTTATTTCAGTTTCATTGTCATTGTTCATAGCTCTTTGTAGCACAGCAGCATCTGGCTATTCACAAACCCAAGGATTGACTTGCTGAGTGAGATGAGATGATTCTGTTTACGTTTGTCTTATCACTCCTTTCTCCCCCTTTTGTATGGAATTTCCCAAAGATTTTCATTGAAAGCCTCAAAGATTTACTTGCATCATGCATACAAACCAGCTACTCCTCAAGGGGACCTCTGGTATCCTACAAATGTTGCAGACACAGTTCACCATATATTGCCCCTCCCAACAATGTCAGCTGTTTCTAACATGTTTTGTTTTGCGCAACTCTGTCATGAAATTTTAATAATTCTTTTTATTTAGAGAAGTGAAGAGAGATTTTGGGCAAGTTGTGAAAATTTGAAATAGGATAGCTTTTTTACTGACAGAATTGATATTTTGCCCTATAAAGTAGTCAATAGCTTTAATATGACTCATATATTATGGGTTTTAAGGAAATCAGGAATTATAAAGATGATTCATTAATGCTTCCGTGTATTGTAGCAGCAACTAAAAGTTATTTGACCATTTTGAATTACTGGAGGGTATAACTATCTTTGGGAAATACTCTTAAATATAATTCTTTTCAAAATTACTATTATTTAGCACCACATTAAGCAGTTCTTTATTGATAAACATGAGCCTTTATACAGACTGGACATACTATCCCATACCATAGACATCCAATGTCTTTTAGATGTTACTATACTTATTATCTCTGAGCACATAAAATGTAAAAGCTGCACAGTCCTAATTCCCACACAATTTATCCACCCTTCTGCCAATGTGACTTCAAGCAATTTTTGTCCCTTCCTCATGGATCCACAAACATCAAGGATATTCCCT
>JAWWEV010000001.1:104947728-104960871 GCA_035583235.1 Hafferia zeledoni | reverse complement strand
CATACAAACCAGCTACTCCTCAAGGGGACCTCTGGTATCCTACAAATGTTGCAGACAGTTCACCATATATTGCCCCTCCCAACAATGTCAGCTGTTTCTAACATGTTTTGTTTTGCATAATTCTGTCATGAAATTTTAATAATTCTTTTTATTTAGAGAAGTGAAGAAAAATTTTAGCCAAGTTGTGAAAATTTGAAATAGGATAGCTTTCTTCCTGACAGAATTGATATTTTGCCTTATAAAGTAGTCAATAGCTTTAATAAGACTCATATATTATGGGTTTTAAGGAAATTAGGAATTATATAGATGATTCATTAATGCTTCTGTGTATTGTAGCAGCAACTAAAAGTTATTTGACTGTTTTGAATTACTGGAGGGTATAGCTATCTTTGGGAAATACTCTTAAATATAATTCTTTTCAAAATTACTGTTATTTAGCACCACATTAAGCAGTTCTTTTTTGATAAACATGAGCCTTTATACAGACTGGACATACTATCCCATACCACAGACATCCAATGTCTATTAGATGTCACTATACTTATTATCTCTGAGCACATAAAATGTAAAAGCTGCACAGTCCTAATTCCCACACAATTTATCCACCCCTCTGCCAATGTGACTTCAAGCAATTTTTGTCCCTTCCTCATGGATCCACAAACATCAAGGATATTCCCTCCCATCCTTCATCTTGCTGGGCTAAATGCACCTCATGCCTTTAATCTCTTCTTACAGGATGGCTTTTCCAAAGAGAGATGTTGTCTCTGAGAGCTTTCTGTGATAACTTCATTCAAAAGTGTTCTCTTGTGGTAGAGACTATACTGTTTGACATAAGACTCTTCCATTTCTTTTACCATTTATTTATAAATGTGCGAAGGATGGATATCTATTCACTATAGTGCATGGTTTTACTGACTTTCTGGTATGTTTTCCTGCTTGATTATATGAGCGTAGGAATCTCCTCCATCACACTCCACACAGTGTGTTTTGTGTGTAACTTGCTGCGTGCCTTAGACCTACCTGTACACAACTAGTGAGGAACGCCATAGCCTTTATTGAAAGCCATGAGAACATTTTGAAACAATGCAGATAAACTAGATCTTCCACGTGTAAGTTCTTTAATAAAGTCCCCAACACAGAGGAAACTGACCTCTGAAATTTTTCTCTATATTACAGCTTTTCCTTCCAATCTAGTGGATACCTGACCTTCTAAATTGGACCTGATAAATCTATATCTAAATCTCTTTTCTTTAGAGCAAAGAAAAGCAAACCAACAAAATGGTTTTTATTCTCCATCTTATGCACAGAGATGTTAGCAAATTTCTATCTGTATGACTAACAGAAATCCTTGGTGCTTTGTACACTAGGACCCCAAGGACAAGGAGATCATTAATGGTGTCTTTCTCTTTATTTGAGTATGCCAACAGCTGTTTTCAGCTACAGGTTATTTCTACTATGAAAGAGAGGAGTAAATCAAATTGGGCATTCACATTTATAACACACTTCCCTGTGGGGTTCTGTGCATACCTTCTTTGAAGTATTTTCCACACTTCTGATAGATTTTTCAGTACATTTTGACATGACAGGAGAGCTGACAGGATACTGAGAGTTTCAGGGTTTAAAATCTGACCAAAGGCTCACAGAAGTCTGCAGGAGTCTTTCGATTGCCTTCTGTGGGGACTAAATCTATTCCTTAATTAACTTTCCTGATGAAACCTGGGATTTGCGTACTGTCTGGTTGTGGGTACATTTGGTTCTTTTTACTTTAATTTCTCTCTTACATTTTGTCAGCAAGGCTTCTTGCCAGCCACCTCCACGTTTTTTCTTGTTTTATGATGTGAAAGACCTCCTGTGTTGGAAATCCAAATCAGGTCCATACCAAAGGTCAACCCACCTCAGTTTCTGAAGCAGAAGCACACAAATAAATGGTACCTTCAACAAGAAATGGATAAAACCTCCTGCAGAGGTGAGGACATACAGAACTAACAAAGTAAAGAGATTAATTGTAAATTACTGAAGTTACGCCTGTGACCCGAGCTGTTTGAAAGAAACATGTCAGAAACTACTTAAATATAGTCCTGGAGGAACCCTTGGTGAGGATGCCATTCTGAGTAGTTCTCCAGGGTAGGCTCAATCTGGAGGGCAAGAACCTGATCTTACAGGTGCATGGCAGGTTTGTGTTCAAGAGACTTCCCTTCTTGGATTTGTCCCTTGGTCCTCTGTGCTTCTGTCTCAGCACTGCCTGCCTGCCTGGGTCATCTTGACCTGAGGGGGTAGCAGCCCTTGTGGGGCTGGTGAGCCCCAGGAGGGCTCCTGAGCAGCCATCCCTGCAAAGAATTGACCTGACAATGGTTGGGTAAAAACTTTCCAACTCCATACCTGAAGGGAAAATAAAACAAATATTACTTTTTTTAGTTTTTAATATCAATGAGACCGATGCACTTTTGTGTCTATTTATATAGACATATATTTCTGCAGACAGCTGTCCTTTTTTCTTTTTTCTTTTTCTTTTTTCTTTTTTTCTTTTTCTTTTTCTTTTTCTTTCTTTCTTTCTTTCTTTCTTTCTTTCTTTCTTTCTTTCTTTCTTTCTTTCTTTCTTTCTTTCTTTCTTTCTTCTGAATTTCTTCCTTCCTTTCTTCCTTTCCTCTCTTTCTCTCTCTCTCTCTCTCTCTCTCTCTCTCTTTCTTTCTTTCTCATAAAAGGATCTGGATATTTGAGTTCCTTTTCAGTGTTCTGAAAATCAAAACAAGGAAAAAGTGATGAAAGCTGTTCCTCTTTTCTTGTACCAATAGCACAGACTAAAAACTGTGAAGAAAAAATGAAGAAACTGGAAAATAAAAAGGTGACAATTATTTCAGTGTTAATTATACAAAGTCAGAAGAGATACATTAACAAGGTAGGAAGGACCTGTTATAGGGAAGACCTTCATTGGTCTTAGAAAATTCACTGTCTTGATTTTTGGGCAGAAATTATTATGTCTTCTCTGAATTGCCATACGAAATTTCTGTGACGTTTATTCTCCTGTTTAGCATAGAGGTAGTAGAAATAAATGAAGGTTCTTGTATTTCTAATTATATATGCAGTATATTGCTTCTAGGTTTTCCAGGTCCCAAATCACTGAAGCTTATGGAAAAACAAATTTCCTTTTTTTAATAGAAGATAACTCTAAAAACTATTTCTCTTCTCCTTCTTGTACTTTGTACATTTGAACTCATGGCTAGTGAGCCAGATAACAAATGAGGTGTGAGAATTATCAGTAAAATATTCCAAAATTGCACAATATTTCCAGTTTTACTGTGAACATTGACATACCCTGAATATTTAATATCATGGCAGTAGACGATTTGCATTCACTTGGTAACGTATATTTGCAGTTTTCTACTTTTGGTAACATGCTGACCTAAAATTCATGTAAAACTTTCACATCATTTTTGTGTATCACTTTATCACTCATGTATTAGTTATGATGATAAATGAGGGAAACATCAATACTCCTGATAGTGGGAAGAGACATTCACAACACAAGTATGAAGCAAATTAAATTTGTTTTTTCTTGATTTTAGATAGTGAAAACAACAGGAACTAGCAGCAAGTTGCAACTGAAATCCATGCCTGAACAAAACCCCAGTCTTTATGTGAGGGCAAACTGTGTTACATATTGTTCTACCAGGGAGACGTGGTTTGCAGAAAAATTTAATGGGCACTTCATGGAGTCACCATCCTTGGAGATATTCAAAAGCTTCCTGGGTGACCAGGTGACCCTTCTTGACTGGAGGTGTCGGGACCAGATGATATCCAGAGGTCTCCTCTTATCTCAACTGTTCTGTCATTCTGTGAATGTCTAAAAGAAAACCTAAAGAGCAGCAGGCATTGCTTCCAGAGCAGACACCAGAGCAGAGCACTTCTGTCTTTTGACTAGGAGGACTCCTAGAACCCACAGAAATAGCTCTGATTGGCTGGGAAGGTTCCACTTCAGCCACAGTACTACAAAGGACTGGATCAAGGCACCTCCATCTGTTACTTTCTGCACCACCTTATAAGTATTTTAACTTTGTTTGCCCTCCACTTTCCTCATCTGTCATAAGTGCTATCCAACTTCTGAAATGTTTTAAAAGCTATAGCTGAAAAATATTATTACTGCTGTACTTCTGACAGTTGTCCTGGGCAAATCAGTAGGCTCTGCAATACAGGAGAGAGTTAGAGAAAGCACAGGAAAATTGTTCTCTATGGCAGAAGAACCTGTATGGCTTTGTGAAGGGTACTCATCCTGCAAAAACCTGTCAAATATCTTTGGAGGAATCAGTGGCTCTGAGAGAGGTATAATCTTGCCAAGATACATTCTGGTATTTTTAAACAG
Source organism: Hafferia zeledoni (assembly GCA_035583235.1). Lineage (NCBI taxonomy): Eukaryota > Metazoa > Chordata > Aves > Passeriformes > Thamnophilidae > Hafferia > Hafferia zeledoni. The sequence continues at coordinate 104,956,514 of JAWWEV010000001.1, read as the reverse complement.
TTTTTGGCAAGGTTCCTCAGTAAAGTTCTGAAGAAGGCAATTTGACATTTATTAATAGCTGATTAGAATTTAGAGCAAGAAGGATGGGACTAATGATCAGCCTTGCAGTGGTCAAGATCACAAGTGGGATGCTACAGGTATATGCAGTAAGATTACTGCTTTTCATATCATCCTGAGGGATCTGAAAAGATGGACATCTAATGAACTGGCAAATGTTTGCTGGTGTGATAAAATTAGGCAGGACAATAAAAATTAAGTATGATTGTGAGGAATTAAAGCAGGACTTTTTTGGTGAATGAAACAATGCTTAGTAAAATTTCTTTTTGATAAACGTGATGTACCTGAGAAAAATAACTTCACTTGAATAATTATGAGATCTAAACGAGCAATTACAAGTTCAAAGGCAGAGAAGGGAATCACTCTAGTCAGCTCAATGAAAACATCAGCTTCATAGACAGCAGGGGTCAAAATCAAAATAAAAAATTAGAGAAAAAGGAATTGAAGGAAAAAGGTAGAAATTATGCCCCAGTGTGCCTCCAGTGGCACCCACATCTTCAAAGATGTGGAATTTACATCCTCCAGCTATAACCAGATATAGTAGAAGTGGTGTTCACATTTCCCAAAGGGTGGATAATACTCCTTCCCTGGGCAGAATGGCATTCTGTGGAGTTTTTACAGTGAAAAGGCTCCCTAGAGCAGTCAGAGGTGATAGCAGGCAGAAAAAAACCTACTAACCAGACAAAAACCCCCACAAAACAAAGGACTCTTCCATTTAAGAGGATTTAAATGGAGAAGGCTGTAATAACTGTATGCATGTTTCTATGAATGAAATGGAGAAGGTGAAAAGCAAAGGATTATCAGGTATTTCTCACAGAAGAACTGAATTCTTCAGGCCATAGCTTTAAACCAAATCAAAATATTTCTCCCATGCACACACTCCTCAAAGTGCCTAATTAAACTTCAGAAGTTCATTCTCTCTCTTACAGTATCCTCATAGGCAAATTCGGGAAGTGCAGACTGGATCAGTGGACAGTAATGTGGATTGAGAACTGGCTGAATGGCAGACCCCAGAGGTTCACAAACAGTGGCACAGTGGAGACCTGTCCAACAAGGTTCAACACCAGGCTCCGTACTCTTTACCATATTCATCAATGGCTTGAATGAAGAGGCAGATGCCTCTTCAGCAAGTTTGCTGGTGACACAAAGCTGGAAGGAGTGGCTGATACCCCAGAGGGCTGTGAAGCCCTTGACAAGAAGGAAATTGAGCAAAGGCAAATGCAGGGTCCTGCACCGGGAGAAGAATAACCTCAGGCACCAGCACAGGCTGAGGGACAACCTACTGGAAAGGAGCTCTGTTGAGAAGGACCTGAGGGCCAAGAAGCTGCCCTGGGGGCCAGCACTGTGTTCTTGTGACCAAGAAGGCCAATGGATCCTGTGTGCATTAGGAAGATCATTGTCAGCAGGTCAAGGGAGGTGATGCTGCCCCTCTACTCAGCTCTGGTGAGCCACATCTGGAGTGCTGTTCCCAGTTCTGGGCTCCTCGGTACAGACATGGTGCTCCTGGGCCAGGTCCAGCAGAGGTTGACTGGACATAATCCTGTGCAATGTGCTCTAGGATGACCTTACTTGAGCAGGGAGGTTGGACCAGATGATCCTCTGTAGTCCCTTCCAATCTTATGTGATTCCCACAGAATCATGGAGAATATGCATCACTGAATATTTAGAGCGCTGGCTACAATACATCTTCTAGAACTGAAATCCTGAAGACACTAATTGCAAGAATATGAATCATTATTTCCCATTCTCATACATTTCTGCCTCATATCAGAAAACAGTTCCAGTCAATAGGACAACCTTTGGCCAAAGCCTTGACATCTTGTATTTTGTACAAAACCTTGATAGTCATTAGGTGTGTTTTTCTAGACAGACAGACAGACTCTGTACCCAGGTTAGCTAAAAGGCAGTTTCCAAGACTGTACATGAGAGCTTTTCCTACAGAAAAAATGATTTTCAATACATCCTGAAGTCCATGCTCCCAGCTATCCAAAAATACCTCAGACAGCCACTGTGTCCGACCGAAAGACAACAAAGCTGTAGAATCACAGAACAAAGGAACTCCACTGCAGTGTTGTTTTAACACAAGAAAACAACCTGCCTTAGGGAGCAAGTCCAAGACTTCACAGGCTTACAAAACTGGACACTACTTGGGATTCATGCCTCCAGGCAGATTTCTTTTTCACTGATGGTTTCAGGAAAGCAACTCAATACGGTCTGTTAGGAGAAATGTTGCTTAACAGCTTTAAAGATAAGTAGAGTATTATTATTACTATTTCAAAAGTAATACTGCTACAGCAAGTATCATGAGAATGGAAAATACCTTCAGCTAGAGCAGCTGCAGTAAACCCAGAAACCAAACAGATAAATTCTTGTTTTTAATGTGTTTAGGTGTACCAATTGCCTACACATTAAGCAAATCATTAAGAAATAAGCTATGCACTAGTTGGTGACTGATGGATGAATTTCATCATGAATATAAACTCCCAAAGAAAAATTTTCACTTTATCCAATTTACGGGGTGCTGCCAGGAGTGAAGGTGAAGAAACAATATGCAGTTAACAGGGTAGTAGACAATTTCATTATTCCACTTCCTCACCTTCTCCCAGTGACTTTTAGATTCTGACTTTTAGTAATTTCTGCTGAATTAAGGGATGCAGAAGGCTTGCAAACTACTCTTAGCTTCATGGCTGTTAATAGGTTATGGCCACTACTGTATTAGATGTTTTCATTGTAATATATGATTGATCATCCTGACCGGGTCACATTGTTTGTGTGTGATCAGAGATTCATAAAAAGAGCAAAGCTGAGCTGTCTTGAAGACTGGGAACTGAGTTTGTGGTGCTAGAGAAGTAGAGCTCTGGATTTTATGGAGTGTTTCAATCCTTTCCTTTTCTAGTAAAGCCTTTTACAGAATACCTCATTTGGGAGGGTGGGATGGGGGAAAACAGCAGCTCTTGTATTAATATAGACTGGGATGAGATTTGAATTTGATTGTTGTTGTATCACATTCACATAAGATAGTCCCAAATGGCATAGGCATGCAAGACCCTCCCTGTGTGAAGAGCAACCTGGAGCCATTACTGATTTGGTTTGGACAAAAACTACAGACAAAATGTCCAATGTCATATAAAAACTCCTTATCTTCTTCCAAGGAAAAAGGATAAAGGAAATTAATTCCATCAGATTAACTGATGTGAACAAGAAAATGTAAAGAAATTCCCTTAAACCAGAAGGGACAGAAGGGTTAAAATGGTCATTTCTGTCACAAGACTTTTGCCAAATCACATAAATTGCACATATGGTATCCAGAGTACTATCAACTACCTATTGTAGGACAGCTCAGTCTTTCCACATAAAATAAATGGTCCATACACTTTTAGAAGCATCTGCAATTTATTGAGATATCCTTCACTGAACTGTTCAAGGCAAAACATGAGACCCACGCCCTCCATCATTACAGTATTCAGTAAAATAAAGAATAATTTTCCTCTTTATACCTCACTTGTTAACCTTCAAGGACTGACAAATCCCTTTTGCTACCAATCCCACGTAGGAGCTCTCCCTTCACCCTGAACCAAAGTCAGCCCTTCCCACAAAAAGAAAAGCAGTGCAATCAACTATATCACACACGGAGAAAACCCTAGTGGTAAGTGTGCCATTCCAGCACACACACAAAACAAAGACAAATTACTTCTTTCTGATATGAATAATTCAGTGAAAAGGATCAATTATTCTATAGCATCAAAATAGGACCTCAGTGTAATAAATGAATGACATCATGAGCAAAATCCTACTTTCAGAGGTAGAAGATGGACTAAGGGCACAGACTTTGCAGAAGCCAGGATGTTTTCTGTGTTCTTAAAAGGCACATGTGTGTATATGGGCTGAGATTTTCGTAACTTTGATTTTCAGCAAATGGACATTTTTTTGATGACTAGTTTCTGCATGTCCACCTTGAGACACCAAAAAGAGGTGTGATTTTGAGAACTGGAATTATTTCATTCATGTTCCTATTGCTCTTCTGTCCTTTATTCCCTCTTCCTGCAAGTACCAAGTATCTCCACACAAGTATTCCCAAATATAATTAATTATTACTAATTATTTTTAAAGATATTTTCATAAAATGAAAATGCAATGGAGAAACCTTGAATTGTATCATTCTCTATGAATCATTTAGGCCCTGCATCACATCCTTCCTTTCATGTGTGTCCTTTGAAACAAAAGTATTTAGAGAAGATAGAAATAAATTGATGTTGAATATTAAGGGAGGTGCAATAACCCCACTTTGTCATTTCAACCTGACAAAGAAAAGCACTGCATTTTCAATTAGCAATGTAGGCCATGTTTTAGCTCTGCAAACAGAACAGATAGGACAGCCAGATGTTGTCTGAACAGATTAGTGGGGAGGGTTCACCCCAATGAACTTTGTTTCTTGGCCAGCAACAGTCTCCTTGCAGAAGCAGCGACAGGGCCCAGATGAACAAACTTCACCACTAGTTCAGAACGGGGAAGGAAGAAAGTGGCCATTCATCTGATTCTGGCTTAAAGATGTACTTGAGAAAATGTAAGACCTGCCCAACATTTAAAAACCTCTATTTATGAAACCTTATACTTTTTGGAGATCATTATGATTGCAAATTTAAGAAAAAAGAAAGGATTAATTTTGATATACTTACAGAACAGTCCTTGGTTTCAACAGTTCGCTAAATGGTATCACCAATGTTTTTCAATACACTGCCCATATAATATTTCTTTGCTTTCTGACTCGAGCAGTAACTGACAAATTTTGAGTTTCTAAGTCATTTTACAGCCTCTGTTCATAAAAAACAAGCAAGAGAAAATCTATCAAGTTATTTATTTCTTTGCTTCCTTTCACCTGAAATGCCTTTTCACTTTCAATTTAACTCCTGGGGAATGCTAACTCCTTAGTGCAGAAAGATTCAAGTTTTGGTCACAGTACTATATGGCCTTCAGAATTTAAGGCCATCTCTGAAATATAATTTGAATTAAATTAATGGATGTGAAAGATTTTTATGACACTTTTGTGATATGGTTAGTATTACAGAAGCTGGTAACAAGGAAAACTATGTCCTGAAAAGAGACACACAAACAGTATTTCCAACCTCTTGATTTACCCTTCCTCTCCTGTTCTTAAGAAAATTTAAAGGTTGGTGGAAAAAGCTCATTAACATTTCTAAAACGGATAGCCAGTAAAACATACACTACTAATACTTTGAAAAGGAATGTTTTCACACTTCCCTTTTGCAAAGTGTTCCGTCTTCAACCTTCCTCAACAGCTATTTTGCCCACATAGGCCCAGAAGAACAAAAATGAAGATGAGGAACAGCCCACCTCCTCCAGGTTCTTCCCTCTCCCCACTTGTCCAGGATCACCACAGCCCCATCCAGCCATCCCTGCCAGCTGCTCAGCCAAGCCACACCACCATTACAGTATCTGTGGAAGCACTGACCTTCCAGTGCCCCAGTGGTACTATCAGGGCAGCCACATCCTCTGCTGTTGTGTAGAAATAACCTTCACTACCCAGGGTCCTCCGAGCAATTAATATTTTTTTAGCAGAGCCCTGCCAGCCCTCAGTATCTTATCCATTCACAAAGGTGCATAAAGATACCCCCTTCCAAGGTTAATGAGCAGCTTGTGGAAGGGAAGACAGAGAACATTTGAGTCCTATTTGGCTGCTTGCCAACTAAGAATCTGTTTTATTATTCATACCCCTTCCACTTATTAGAGTTTTCCCTAGAGTGGTTTTGGATAAAGGCATGCTAGAAATTAAAAGATTTCATAGATTCATAGAATGATTTGAGTTGGAAGGAACCTCAAAGAACATCCAGTTCCAATTCCACTGCCATGGGCATGGACACCTTCCACTAGAACAAGTTCCTCAAAGCCACATCGAACCTGGCCTTGAACACTTCCAGGAATACACATCTTCTGTGGTCAGTTGTAGGGATTGAAATTCAGCTTCAGCAGTGAAGAGCCTGATGGGCTTAAGCAGAAAACCTTGGTCAACAGAGACAAATCCCATGACCTGGAGACCAATCAAGGCCTGTTGATGTTCAGCCATGTTGATTAGCTGTCTCCAGCTCCAAGACAGAGATGGACCTTGGGATAATGTTATCAATGCCTGTTGAAACCCTTTGTTTTCTTCCCCCACGTAAATCCCTGTTATAGAAAATATTAACTAATTGTACAACCTACCAAACTTGTATAATCCCCTAGTTATCATATGTTACCATAATCCATCCTCCTTCTTAACATATCCTAGCCCTGAGACCTTTAAATTGTGAGTCACGTGTTGACTTGGGTTCTGCTGGCAAAATGCCAACTGCCCAATACAAAGTGTCAGCGCCTCCTCTGCCCCACCAAGAAAAGGGAGGAAAAACCCCTCAAAACAGGTTTATATATTTATACAGAAAGGAGAAAATTAAAAGAAAACCACAATATAACACACACAAGTAAGAAATAACAAAAACAACTCCCCACTCCCCATCAAACACAAATCCCACCATTCTAGCTACAAATCACTCCAGAGAACTCGATCCCCAGAGGGACAGACCCAAGCAGAAAGACTGAGAACAAACATTTTGCTTCCCTAAGATAACATGGTGGTGAGCCGGTGCTGGGCCTGGTTCTCCTGTCCCTCCTGGGATGGCACAGTGTGTCCTTCTGGGACCACAGCTATGAAGAACAACTCTCCTACTCCACTGTATTTATATCTCAGTTTTGCATCATCTGGTATGAAATATTTCTTTGGTTGCTTAAGTTAGGTGATGTTTGACCCCTCTAATCTACATAGACTTTCTGGGCCTGCTGAAACTAAAGGCCTAGCTGAGGCCTAGCTGAAACTAAAGTCAAAACTACCATACGTGTTCAATTAAACATTCCAGTTTTTACCCTCATATCTGGGATCGTTAGTTTTTAGACTCTTGCAGTCAACCTGTTCCAGTGCCTCACCACCTTCACAGTAAAGTATTTTTTCCTTATATCCCATCTAAACCTAGCCTCTTCCTAGCCTAGCTCTTTGTCCTGTTGCAGGGACAGCTGCCCTGTGGATTTTATTATTTACTGAGGAAAAAATATGATCTGTGACTTGAGAAAATAAGCCTTTTGGAAAGTGTCAGCTTGGTCTAATGTTGAAGACTGGTCAGACAGACATAGAAAGAGAGAAAGAGAAAAAGGAGAAAAAAGCAAGTAAGCAAGCAAGCAAGAAAGAAAAAAAGAAGGAAATTCCATATTAGTGGAGATATTCCTACACAAATATAAAAGAAAGTAAAAGAGGCTACAGACTGGGACTGTGCCAGATTCAGCCTCTTAACTGATTTGTATATGAAAATGGCAAAATTTTACAGTGGTTCTGTACATTAAAATGGATTGAGTAAGTTTCAGATACCTGCAAATTACTGATAGGCAATATACCATGTTTTGATACTTTCATAGAAGTACTGTCTTTTATTACAAGTAAATAAATGATGCTCCTAGTTCTTACAGTAGGAAAACAGAACTTCTCAACAAAGTCAAGTGCTATTCCCTTTCCCCATTTCCCACCCAAAAGTCAAGTGAAATGTAAGTTTGAAGATGTAAATTCAAAATGCGTTTTCTCTAGAACAGAGTTCTGTCAATTACCTTCTACAGTATTTCACAAGTCCTAATTTTGACAATTTTTTCCAGTCTACATTGGATTTTGGTGATGAATCAGCATCCTGACTCAACCCAATACTTGACTGCCACCAGAAAAGAAACAGAAACGTAGTAATAAAACAATTTATCTGCCCTTTTCATCCATTGTTTCTTCTGTTAGTTTGTCATAATTTCTATTTCTACAAAAAAAAATGTAACTTGGTGTCACTAGAGCGGTGTTTTCCCTCCTGTGGTCCAGTGGCTGGTAATACTCCACATAGAAGGAGAAAACCAAACCAACATATAGATATGCCTAAAATTTGACTATCATTCACCAGCAGCAGATGAAAAGTGATTTCAGCTTTTAATATTTATTTTTTTCCAGTTCTATCAGTGAACACACAATATTTTAGCACAGTTCTCCTGTCCTATTATTACATGACAAGGATTCCTTCTAGAAAGAAAGCCATTCAAACAGAACAGGCTGAAAAATGCCAGCCTAGAGGCAAATCAGAATATAAATTCCAGGATGGCAAATTACTTACAAATAGATGATAGGCCTAAAGTATAAAAAGTTTATCTTCCAAATTTAAGCATCTATTTTCCCCACCACTTAATATCTTTAATGGACAGTCCATGGTTCCTTTTTTATCACAGATACAGCTGATAAATTGTTTTACTGTTCCACATTTTCTGGAAACTATTAGGGAAATCAAAGCAGAACTTTTGCAGTACATCAAACCCTTCAACTGCAGCAGTTACAGATGAAGGGATGGGCATGAGAATCAATATGCTTTTCATTTGTGTAAGTATTTTAATGTATGGTGAAAATTGGCTTGTTTGGAGGTTTTGTGTTGCCATTTTCATCAATATCTTACAACTCCAAAAGGAAACAGACGAAGAACAGACCAAGATCTAGAGTATGGCACCATTAAACATTTATCTACTACTGCAGTTGCATTACATTTTTCCATTATGCAAAAGGTGGGTTGAGTCACAATGATATTGAATAAAGTCTGGTGTCCTAGTTTAGCAGGTGGGACCAGTTGGCACTGTGTGGGGGTGATCAAGGCTGTGTATTCTACCCCCTCTAT
>JAWWEV010000001.1:104898446-104947628 GCA_035583235.1 Hafferia zeledoni | reverse complement strand
TTAAATTGTGGCTCTGATTTATAATCTCTCTCGTGTTGAGTTCATTTCTCCTGCTGGTTTACCTTGAAACCAGCACAGTCTGGCTATTCTGGTAATGATTTCTGATGCTGCCCACTTGTCTCAAGACTGGTCTTAAAGAAATCTTAATTTAGTTAATGAAGCCTCAAAAAAGTCTCACTTGTGACCAAACTTCTTTCCTCCAAAAGTCCTATAATCCATATATTTACAGATCATTCAATTAAGGGAATTTGTACTTTATGTTTAAAAGCAGTCCTACTTGCTTTGGTTCTTCATTCTGTCACTCCTGTACCTGTGAAGATGTATAGATGTATATTAATATGAAAAAACTAAAACATGCTGCACTGTCTCCCCTGTTTGAAGAAATCTGAGTCCCATTTCAGCAAAGAATGTGTAATTTGATCTCTTCAAGAGAAACCCAGAAGCCACTCAGCCATTCATTAGCAGAGATGGTCCATAACCCAGTGTCATGTGCCTTGCCTCTGAAACACTTTGCCAGATGATTTTGTGAACTCTGTTCTCTGAACTGCAAGGAATAATTAACAGTTTATTGAGATGTGAAAGAAATATGGCATAAAAGACTACCTCTGTCACAGGTCATATAGCAGTATCTAGTAGCTATTAAAACATTTTAAAATAACATTTACACTGAAACTGAATGGCTGAAAGTATGGAAAAGTACCATGATAACACTGACCCCTCAGTCTCATTTTCTGGTGGGATGTAGGTATGTATATGCTTAAACCTCTTAGGACATCAAAAAGCAAGCCCCAACTTTAGACTGGCACAGAGAAAGATAGCCTGGGGCAGAAGCAATGGGCACCTGGAGGAAATCAGACTTTTGCAGGCCACCTTACAGCACTGTGGGCTTGTTTGTTCTTCTGCTGCTCAAAACCACACCTGAGACAGTCAGTGATACAAGAAATGTCCTAACAACAGGCCTCAGGAGTACCTGTTGTCCCCAGCCCTGCTGTGGAAAGGTTATCTACTGATCATTGTCAGCCGATATAAGAGTGTAGGGAAAATGAAGCCTAAAAGGCATATTTTGTTTTAACAACTTATTTATGAGGTACTGTGTACTGTTGCAATGAGGTAAACATCAAAAGCACTAACAAAATTAAATTCTCAGATTCTGAAAGGGGTTTCTGAGTTCTTCTGTGTCTGTGAGCAGATGACTTCTTTTATTTTCAGTCACTTGGACAGTATGTTTTTACAGGCAGAAGAAATGTGTGGATACAAGCCAGGGGAAATAGATTAACTATTCCCAGATCTGGTACTTGAAGCTTTGTTTACTTAGTTGGGATGCTGTGGCATGTAATTACTTGCTTTTAAGATGGGACACAGTGTCCAATATAAAAGCAACAGAGAAAAGTTAAAGATACTTCTGTTGGTTAAACAGTTTAAAAATGCACTTGAGGATATATTAACAAAGTCAGAACACTCCAATATTTGTTAAAGGATTTTTTTGGCCTTATTTAGCATTTGTAAATGCAGCAAAGGCACATTATGATCACACATTAACTGTTACCTGTGCAAGGTTTAAGTAAAATAAATTGCTTGTGCCAAGTTTTTTCTCATCTGCAAATATTTGAGTAATGAGCAGCTTTTATTATAGTGCAGTGAAATCATTGAATGGATTAACAATGCACTTGCTCCAGTTTCAGGATAGATTAAGCCTGAGCTGTACTGGAAGCAATATTGAAATTCATGAAATACATACTAACTATGTGAAAGGCTTGAGGGGCAGTTGCAGAAACCCATTTGTCCAAGAAAGTTATAAACTAGGAGCTGTAAAGGTTTAAGTCTTGACAATTCAGTAGCATCCCCCTCTTGAAGACTTCAGTCTTGATAGTATCATAGAATCGATTGGGTTGGAAAAGACCACCAAGATCATCAAGTCCAATCCTTGGTCCAGCTCCAGTCCATTTACCAGATCATGGCACTCAGTGCCACAGCCAATCTCAGTGCACTTTGTGTATCAGACTTCTGTGGGAACTGCATGAAGTTTGTACACAAAGTAGGATGTAGTGACAGAAAATGCTAAGTACTGCTTCAAAAATTCCCTATTTTTTAATAAAAATGGATATTCAAACAATAGAATTGTTAATAGAAGTGTGACAATACAAAAAAAACAAACACTTGTTTATTGGAGGAAGGAAAGGGAGACACTTCACAGCATTTTAAAGTCAGTGCTGGGATTTCTCAGTGATTACTTTTCTGACATATACATACAAAAATTGGAAGAAAACGGTCACTCTGGTGACAGCCAGAATAGCTTTGGTTCTCTTAACTAAAGTCCTCCAGAAAAATAGATGAGTCTGAAAGGCTGGATCTACATCAGCCAGCAGCTGTGGTTTGTTAATGATATTTTCATAGCTGTGTACTTATGCAGCTTGCAGTTACCAGGTGGTTTCCCCTTCTGTACACCTCACATGGAAGACTGCTGGTGATTTGGGTATTTTTGCTGACAGAGGTCTACAGCTACTATGACAAATGGCTGCCCACTTCAATGGTAGTCAGTATATAAACCCTTTCTCTAGTCTGCCATGCACTGAGTGTTGCCTTATGCCCCAAAGAACAACTTCACTGTCTTCTCATAGAGCTACTTTCTGCCTTTTAGAGATTTTACCAGACGAGACAATGTTTTTTAAAGTTATATGGAATGTGCATATACTTCTTAAAGAGACTATTTCCTCAATGGACATTCCTCACATATTTTGTCTTCTATATTTTAGTAGTTGTAACAAGTCACTTTCTTATCTGAGTATTTCCTGGCTCTTTTAGTCCACAGTCGAGTTCACTGAGTTTATATCACTAGCCAAATTGTAATTGTTACAGGAGAAAACAGTTTAAAAAAGGCCAGATAATAACTTTTCAAAGTCAGAAAGCTATGAAGTTAAAATAGGGTTGGTCAGACATTGCATACTTCTGTCATTAAAGGCAACTGAAATGACGGTGCTGACAGGTTTGGTATGAAAGAATTTCCTATTAACACAGATTTAGTACTCTGACCAATGCACTATGTCAGTGCGGTAAAAACTTCTGTTGCATGTCCAGGATATGCACTGGCATAGACTTGAGGTCTATAGCTTCACAGACTTTGGGTTGCTGATCTCTGAAGGACATGTCCAGGGGCTCCATAACTGGTGTAAATCGACCTACTCCTTGGACTGTAGGAGTGTACTGATGGAAATAATCAGGAGTAGAAAATGGGGACCATAACACTCATGGGATGAAAACAGCTGGCCTAAACCATGACAAGCCTGAAAGCCCATCTCCTATAGCAAAGAAGATGAAGAATGATGTAGACTCACTTTCCTGGTCTCCTCTCTGCTCTTTGCAGGCATAAGATTTCATCTATCCTGTGTCATTTTGTACAACATGCTTCATGGGATCAAGGAATGCTGCTGTTTGGCTGTCATGTCAGCTGGTAGAGAAATCAAGATACAGTCCTGTGCAACAGCTGAGAGGGGCTCCAGGTCCCAGGAGTTAGCCTGTTACCTGGAGGGGATGTGCTTCCCCACTGTCCCCCACCATGTGGCCTCCAGGGAGCCCAAAAAGAGCCACACGGAGACCACAGGAGAGGAATGAGAGAGTTTATTGTTCAAGGGTAGAGGTATATAAAGGTTTTGGGGGACTCAAAATACCACCAAATAGTGAGCAAGGGGGGATTTGGACTATTACAAATAGAAATCCAGGGTTAACAACCAATAGAAAAGTGTAAATAAGAACCAATAAGAAAATTTCTTGAAACTTCCTTTGAGGACACTACATGCATTCCTGAGTGGTGAGATAATGGTTATCCCAAGGGATTTTGGGAAGGGGGACAGTGACTAGGCAAAAAAGAACAAAATAATCCATTTTGTGACATGCATTGATACAACAGTAAAAACTTCTGGTTTCAAGGCATTTGGGTTAGCTTTCTCATCTTCTTCACAAGTCCATTTCTGACAGGACTTTTTCCATTCCAGATACTGTAAATCCGTTACCACAGTCCTGGAGATTTGGACAGAAAACTTTAGGCAGCATTAGAATCTGTTTGGATGCAGAGAAATTAGCTTTTATCTAGACACAATATTGATAATTTCCTTGTTTTCAGAGTGGGCATGTAAACACTTCTGATTAAACCAGTGTACCACATGGCACAAATATTTAAAAAAAAACCCCAAACAAACGTGTATCAGAAATGTAACTGGCAGAATTACTTAAAGATGTGATACACTTGTGGGAACAGGGGTTGGATTTTTAATTATGCATGGGAAGGAGAGTTATTGGCAAGTAAATGAGGTTTATACATCTGAAGATGAAAACATGTTCTTTCAAACAGAATGGTTTAATGAATCCATGTATTTGATGTTGGTGGCAAGGTCTTGACAGGCAGGGGGGCTGCACTTGTGGCCTCTGTGGGGAGAGGTCAGGTGCTACCCTGTGCCAGACAGAGGCAGTTTCTGCAGACTCTGAAACAAACTGGTAAGCAAAATATCTGCCTTTATCTGCACCCAGGAACTTATTTTCTCTCCCTGTCCTGTTAAGGAATGAGAGAGATTGAGTAGAGGGGTGTGTAACTGGCAGCCAGCCAAGCTCAGCCCACCACACTGGTATCAGAAAGTAAAATGACAAATATAGCAGAAGAAAGGTACCCCCTTTTTCTGGTTAGTACTTATATATAACACTATACAGAAATGTCATTGAAATGCTATAGCATTTCACTTCTCTTCCCTCCCCAGGGCCCATTCCTCTCCCTCTTTACTGCTCTCAGCAGCAGTACCTTTCCCTGTGAATGTTTTATTTTCAGCTTTCTCTTCAAAGTTGATAGTGGTTGTACAGAGACAATATAAAACACAACCCAGCATGGCAAGCTCCAAAATAATATTGCTTGCTCACCATACGAATGCTATCCTGTCAATTTGAATCTGGCTCTTCAGGCTCTTCATCCTGCTGGGGTGTGCTATCAGACCCACTGTTGACGGTCTTTTCCCAGCATCACTACAGTCCCAGGATTGATTACTGTAAGGCAGCATTCCTGCATAAATGTGTTCTCTGAATTGAGGAGTGAGGGAGATTTATTGCCATTTTTACATCAAATCTGTGAGCCCAAGGCATGGAAAAAGAAAACAAAATTGTGAGAGGCATCATGGCTGACTTCAGGGAGGAGCATCTGTGGCAGCTGATCAAAATAGCAAGAAGGCAACCAACCATCCAGCTTTCACTATCAACTACCAAGGCTGATGTAACTGTAGATTCACATTGCAGAAAACATCATGTGACGGTGTCCCTAAAATGATCACTAAAATGACTGTAGATGAATGACACAAGCATCCTGTCTTTCAAACACTCTCCAGAATCTTCTGCTTTGCTTGTTGTGTATTTAGCAGCAACCATTTTCATGATAACATATTAAAACAGGTGAACCCTGAAGAGGTTATAATCCATTCTTGAATCAGAATGATAGCTATGGCCAAGGGCTTAGTGGTGCCAGGGCTGACAGCCAGACTAGCCTGCCTGCCCTCCTGGCCAACGGAACAGACGGTCTGCCATGGCATGTCTTCAGGCAGAGCCAGCAGCAGAGTGTTGAGGATACAACCCCCACTGTAGAGAAACTAGTTTTCCACTGTCACACCTCCTGATGGCCACCACTTTCTGCACACCCACTGACTGGTTTTGACATGGCCTCCCTTCCAAGCCCAAACTGCCTTCCCCTTTCTCCCCTCGCTCTTCCAACTAAAGGGAAAAAGAAAGGGGAAAAAAAATGAAAAGAAACCGAGAACTTGAAAGAAACTGAATTAAATCAGAATATATATGTTTTCTAACATTTACAAGTACATATACAGTTTGTACACACCATCAGCAGCTCCCAGTGAAAAAAGGGAAAAGGGAAGGGGAAACAGGGACAAAGAAGAGACAAAACAGAAACAAAACAGACAAATACAAGCAAACCCCCTAGAAAAACTGTCAGAATACAATTTCACCAAAACTTCCCTCAAGAGGAAACCAGCTTCTCCTTGACCTCCTGCAGAGTTGATCATGACAATTCCTGCAACGGGGCCTCAGACTCTGATAAGGGAGACTGATGCTTGGACTGCTTGCTTCCCTGCTTTGCCGGAAGAAGAAGAACTGCAATTTCCTATCTCTCCCTTAGTTATCTTCTCTTGTTATGTAGAAAACACAAATGTGGAATACCTGGGTAATGGCCACTTCCCTAGTTACAACTGGTTACTAAGGGGGTCTGTATCAAAACTATCACACCCACCAACTAACCAGTAAGAACATCATCGCAACTAACAGGCAAATGATTCTTAGGCAATTGTACTTTGCTATGATCCTGTTCCTTCTTTACAGTCAAAGATGGTCTCTAAGACATAATAATTTGTGCATCTATAGGATTACTGGAAAATGTTAAAAGGCAACCCCAAGGAGGACAGCACTGGGAAGGCACCCTGAATATTACTAGCCACATGCATGAGAGAGTTGTTGAAGTTTTAAAATTATGCATTTTATTTGTACGGTTTTTAGTTAAGAAAGTTTTCTGTATCCTCCCCTGTGATCCCCAGGGCTTTTGTTCCCCAAATGAGTTATTGACCTGCTCATTAAGCACGGCCATTCTTTATCCCAGCCCCTCCTGCAGGACCCCTGGGACCAGGACAGTCTGGTCTCTGTCTGCACTCCTCGGCTCCGGAGGACAGGCAGGAACCGCTCTCCTCCCTCTAACATGGCATTATAGGATATATAGTAGAGTGGGCTTTTTTTCATAAATATGTAAATATTTTTGTTTTGCAAAAGACATAGGTAGTTCCTGAATTTACAAGTCCTCATTAAAAAGTCATTTTCTTGGCAAGCTGCAAGTTTATTTTGACATCTCCTTCTATATTCAGAATGAGATTCAAACCAAGATAGAAGGTGCTAACAGTGGTTGTCTAAAATTATGCCATTTATTTCCTGCTAGGCACTTGAATAATTGCTTTAATTTTGTAAAGCACTAAATACCTATCATCTCAAGTAAAGCAAATAACATCAACTTTGTTGCTAAAATGCCAGTTTTGAAAAAGAGATGTCTCTGGAAGTATCTGACTATAGACTTAGAAGTCTGGCTCCAAACACACAAATTTTTCAGTCCATACTTTTGCAATGGAGGCAATTATGGATGTGTTGGCTGGATATGCAGTTAAATGAGAATACTGTATGCTTAGCAAGCAAACACACAAAAAAGTGTCTTAAACTCTCAAACTAACACACGCAGAATTCTAGAGGAGGATGAATTTATGAGTGTACACACATATGACTCCTATATGAGACTTTGCTTAATATATGTTGGTTGTATGATACTTATAGGAGACTGTTATACAAGACTGAATACTGAATTAAGCAGTTACAAGCATCAATAAAATTCCAAAGACTCTAGTACATCAATGAAACCAATTATCTCATACAAGTACATATTTTCTTACAAAGATTTCCTCAGCAATTATGGTTTTAAATAATTTCCTTTCCCTCCTCAGCAGTTAAAAAGCATCACTAGCTGTATAAAACATAACTTTTAGCTGTAATTATTTGAACATTGAACCAGTCTCATTCTTGTCAGTAATTTCTGTCCCCTGAAAAACAGTAACAACACATATATGTGCCATGTCTCTAACTGTCTCCAGAGAACTGGGACTCTGGGTAAGAATTTGGATTTCAGCAGATTTAAAGGGTTTTCGTGTTGAACTTAAATAATAGGGCCTCGTGAACATCAAATCAATAATTTTATTGTCATGAAAATAAGGATTAGGGTTTAAGTGGCTATGGAAAACCTGGCTCTAATTTTTCTGAGTTTGGAAGAACTAAAATGAAGGCACTGGAAAACATGGGGGGAAAGGTATATCCAAAGAGAAGGAAAAATCACGTGGGAACAATGTGTAATTCTAGTGGGCTGGGGGAAATTATTTAAAGTTGTTAGACAGCAGGAGTGAAACTTGTGTTGGACATAAACTCACTGTATTTGGCCAGTGCAGTGCACAAGTATGAACATGATGCTACAACGCTCCCTTACTGGTCCCTTATTGTAAGGCTGTTGGGCCATGACAACCCTTCAGACATATCTGGATCTTCCCAAACTGCTGCTGTGTGAGCAAGGACATTGTAAAACAGCAACACAACCAAAGCATGTTCTGATCCCTTTCTGTAGAGGAAAACAGGTTGGTCTGCCTGAAGTGGAGCCCCAATAGAAAGGTTTCTGATAGAGCTGCACAGCTGAAGTGGCTAGTGTCCAATATTGTCCAGATGCCCCATGAGCTCCATCTTTTTTGTTGCAGTGCTGCTATAATTTTCTTCCTGTGCATCTTGTTTGTTTGGTAAGGGAGTGAGACATGAGTGAGAGACTTCAACCTTTCCTTCCAAAGGACCAGTGCTTCCTCCTCTCTATTACTGCATTCCTTAACAGGTTATGGGAACTTGGCCTCTCTGCAATGTCACATCTGTATGCAGCCGCGCTGAGACTTCAAACGGAGGAAGAAAGAGGTGCATGTGGTAGTGTATGTGTGAGCATCCACTTAGTACAATCTCAGAAATCTCTTTTCCTTAGGAACCTGCAGGTTAGCATCAGTCTGCCAAACCTCCCTCTCCTTTCTCCCTTCCCTGACAGTTCAAAGAAAATTATATAGAGGGACCCTGGGCTTTGCAGCACATGCCTTCCCTGCCCAGACAGGCATGAGAACAGAGCCACAGTGGGGTAGGTGGAATATGAAAATTAGATAATATCTCTCTGACTCAGGGTTGCTTTCCAGTTTGAAATCCCAAAGAGATATATCTGTGTGGTTTGTTTTTGTGTGAGACAAAGGTTAGATGCTGAGCACCCAAGGATACCCATTGAGGACTGAGATCTTTCGCTTTTTTCCTTAGAGGCAACTCTTCTTAATTCTGCTTTGTTTTTATCAGCATGATTTCCCTTCCTTCACTTAGATACATTCTGTGTGTGGAGTATGTTTTTTCTATTATACAAGCATTGTTTTCTTCCCATTCTAGATTACATCTGTAGCAGCCAGCAAAACAGTGTACATAATTTGTAAAAGTCCTCTCTCCATTTTAACCAGTTTTAAAAGTGGTCTCTCTGCTTTGAATTTAAAATACATTGCTTCTAAACGGCACACGTGCAACTGTTATCTTCCACCTGCCCTTGGCATCTCCATTTCCACCTCCATGGTTTGTAACTACAAAGGACTGCTAAAAGCCCTTTTAGATGACAAAAATAAAGCTGTGTATCAGAAGCACTCTTTACCTTTAGAGGTAATTCATCACTTGGGTTTTGAAACTGACAGTAAACAGGGTTTATTAACCAATAGTCTCATTCTGTCCAGACAAAGGAAAATATGAACATGAACACACTCAAGCTCTGAGTTAGGTGAGATGAATCCAGCCAGTTTTTTAGGTAAGGTATGACACAGCTCTAGGAGTGGCAGTGTTTCCTTGAAGCCACAGCTCTTGGAGGCCCCTCATCTACAAGAATCTCACTTTTTAAAGTAGATTTCTGGTTCTCAGATTTGTGGGGCAAAGGTTAAACACATAACCCAACTCAGTGACTCAACTTCAGAAAACAAATAAACCTCTTTTTATTCTGGCATAAGTATAGTGGTCTCTTGTTATGGCTCCCCATGGTATAAACTGCCTAGTCAGCCCAGCTGCAAGTGTGCGGCTGTAGATCTTCAAACCAAGATGGATATTCAAACCAAGGGGAGAAAGGTGGCCAAGCAGGAATTTTACCTGCCTCCCACTTTTGCAATGACTTTTGTAGACCTGAGAGAGTGGCTGCCAGCTGAGGATGGGCTGCATGTTCCAACAACAAGCGCTCAACACTTCAGATAGGAACAACACTTGTACCATAAAAAACACTGCAGTGCAAGGACAATGTGAACAATACTGTTGACAATACAGTTCTTTCAAAACAATCCATTTTTAAACATTTTATAATTGCAGTACTGTTTGAAATAGAGTATGTCTGAATTTACTTTCTCTATTATTTTTAGCCAGAATATCTACTTCACCTCTTTCAGTGGAATTTTTCCATTAATCACATAAAATATGAGAAAAAATTGTTTTGTGCAGTTTATACAAACTCCTGTCAGACATGATGAATTCAGCAACAACAAATATTTTTCCCTTCCAAAAAAAAGAGAAGGTTTTAAGGAAGCATGTGTCAAAATACCTCAGATCTTTCCCACATGAAACTTTAAAATACAGTTTCCCTCACTGAACTGCAGGACTCTCAATTATAGCCTCCACTGTGAAAATAAGAACAGTTTACCTGTACTTCATCATAAGCTACAACAATCTCAAAAAGTGTGCATGTACATGTGTCTGCTTCTTTCCATACCTAGGAACCTCTATGCAGAAACACATTCTCCAGCAAAGCTGGAGAAAGGCATTGCCTCTTCGAATTTGCAATGTAGATAAACAAAATCTCTTGAGCCAAGCAATTCTATATTTTTTAATTATTATTCTTTGTTCCTTAGAATAAATTTAAAAGCCACATCACAGCAGCAAGTCATCAGGACTCAGTCAGAACCACCACATCTTTACTCTTTCTCCTCCCTTTCATGCCCTGTCCTCACCTATCCCCTCCATACCTTCCAACACCAACAGGTCTCCCCTCAAGCTTGCTGAATTCTTAAACACCCATGTGCCATCCTCCAGGATGCTCATCCTGTGCTGAACCATTTCTAGGACATAGTGACTTTCTCCTCCTCCCTGCCCACCCATAAACTCTGGCTTTGGCAGTGTTCAGGCTTTTGCTGTTAAGAACTGCAACATATGCTGTAACTCTACACAGAGTGCTGTTCCTGCCATTGAAGCCATGATCTCGAGGAAAGTTGGAATTACTGTTGGAATTACCAGGAGTTATTGTGGGCAAAGGAGCAATGCATGCCAGTTCAGCTCAGCCTTGTTGCTGATTTGTATCTGATTAGCTGCCCATTAACTTTAACTTCTCCATTGTCATTACTCCTGCAAAATGAGTCTCCTCTATCCTTGTTTGTGATTACGTTTGCTCAGACTCATTAGCATTCCTGTTGCAAAAACGAATTTCATTTTGTTACATTCTGGAAGTACCATCTAATCTCGGATCTCACTGCTGCCGTGTTTTGAGACCATAGCAGTCCTCTGCAGCAGTGTTTGACTCACTACCTTCTGAGAATTTAATTATAGAATCATAGAATCACAGAATAGGCTGAGTTGGAAAGGACCCACAAGGATCATTGAGTCCAACTCTTTGCCTTGCACAGGACCATTCCCAAGAGTCACACCATGTGTCTGGTTGCTGACTTCTTGAACTCTGTCAGGCTTGATCAGTGACCACTTCTCTGGGGAGTCTGTTCCAGTGCCCAACCACTATCTGGATGAAGAACCCTTTTGTAATATCCAACCTAAACCTCCCATGACACAACTTCAGAAATTATCACACTATTTACCACTATCCTTACCTGAGATGACTAGAATAATCAAAACATGGCATTTTTCTTTACCTATCTCACTGCCTATGGAGGATTTCATGGGACCATGTAGTACCTCGAGTAATGGCAGTAACAGAATAATGGTGATGGAGTCAGGTGGGAACAATGTCACACTGATCTGAACTGAGACCCATCTACTACCTTGCCCTAGGGCTGCAAAACCTCTAGGGAGAAAGAAAAATTGGGAGAACTGCAATGTTGCATGTTCTGTTTCAGGTCATTGCATTTCTTCTCATCCACATTATTTTAGCTTGCATCACTAAAACATATTAAAACACATAGCACATTTATCAAGAAAATATAAATAAGGCATATGACATGAGTAAGGGGTATCTGCCCATTGATTAAATGGTCAACATGAATCATGGGAATGATATTTTATTTGTGTTATTTATAGGAGGGGATATTGCAAGACATGGCCTTGCTACTTTCTGTTTCTCTCATTGCCTGATGGACATTACATACCGTATACACATCCTGTAATAGTCACTATACCAGTGCTCAGAAATGAAAAGCTCACATTAGGGAGAAGTTTGGGAATGGAGCTTTTGAAAGAGCAATGCATTTTCACACTGAAACATAAAATAAAAAAGAGAAGAGCAGGGCTTCAAGGCAAAAGAGAGAGTGTGTGTTTATGACCTAGTTACTATGAGGTACCTTTCTCTTCTGCTAAGTGCATTGATTTCTTGGTCACACTCTTGTAGCGTAAATAGGGCAGCTGAAGATAGACTATTCCTCTTCTCAGGTTCAAGCTGGTTTTCACAAAATCAAGGAGAACAAAGAAAATGCAATTCATAACTAGGCAGTCTATGAGTTTGCTTGTTTGCTTGGATTTTCCCTGCTCTCCCCAAAAGAAGCTCTTGTACGTCTCTAAGTTTAATAGGATATGGGAACACAAAATTCAGGGCAGTAATTTTCATGGATTGTAGCTCTCTTTTATGCATGGATATCTGCTTTTTAGAAGCATATAAACATGGGAGTCCTATTATTTCTTATGTCTGGAAGGCAAAGGATTCTTAGCTACTGTTGACACTTTTATATACAAAGCAGCAACCTGGAGAAAGATGGCTCCTTTATGAAATTCATCTTTATCAAAGCAGACAGCTGTCAACTTCTTACCCACAGCACACATGAGGAGACACGACCCAGCCCCCCTCACACGGCACCAGGGATTATTCCACCATTGCTGGCTGCCCTTGATCCTTCCCTTCCATGAGGCAGAGACATGAGGGGCAGCTGGCCAAGACCCCTCTGCTGCTTCTTAAGGCACAAATAGCCTTTTCAGAGTGCGGACTGTGCCCCATCCTAGCCTTGTGGGTGCCTTGCCAGCCTTGGCTCCACTGCTCTTTACACCTTAGAGACCTTGGGGTGCAAGGGTCCACCAGCATCCTCAGGACAGGGCTCTGTCTCCCACCCAGCCTAGGGATCACCACAGGCAAGAGCACATTCATTGTGGTTCTTTGGCTTCAGCTCATGAGAAAGGGGGCTAAGGCAGCGATGACTGTGCCAGCCCCACAGGAGTTGTCCTGGTCTCCTGTCCTCCCAAGCACAGTGCACATTCTTGGGTCCAAGTCACAGCTGGAGTGCTGCTGGCTCTGCACCCACAGCACAGAGGCAGAGCCTTGATGTCCCTTACTGCGTGAAGTATGGTCATAAGTCTGTGAGGAATCAAGGACTCAGCTTTTCCATGGAAATGCAATGGCATCATAATGGTTCATGGCAAAGTAGATGGCCATGGCAAATGGCATAGGGGGAACCTTGGAGTGAAATCCCATCTCAGTGGAAGTCAGGCAGGAAGTCATGGACATCAGTGAACCCAAAGGTCCTATGTTTCTCTTATCTGGATAAAACAACCTGAGTTTTGGTATCAAAGCAAATAAAAAAGTGGGGAGTGTTGCTCTAATTTTTTCTGTTGATTTTTTCTCCCCTCTTTCCTTTTTCTGCCTACAGTCTTCCCTATTCCTCAGGGATCCCACTATGGCGAGACTAAAATAAACTGCTTTCCAAAGTGCAGTCTGAAAGTGGCCACACTATTGATAAACTGGACTTCCCCTAGAACCGACTGGCATCTGCTTGTCTTCCCCATGAGCACCAAGCGTAGCAAGGATAGCACTCTCCCACTGCTTAGGATCAGCAGGCACAATTCAAACACCACAACTGCAACGTGCACCAGTCACTGGATTGACAAAACAGAAGAGAGCCATGAGACAGCAGTTTCACTTCCCCTGTGCTGTGCTGCTGCTTCTGCTTATGATATTTAAAGAGCATTATGGGATTCTGTGGACTTAATAACTGCTCCCTCAGAAGGATTTGGTTGCTGAATACAAATAAGAAGCTATGTTATTAGGTTTCATGCATTTTGATATATTTTATTACATTTTCCTTTTATTTTTTATAAGAAAAAGGAGAATTCAAGCAGGAAGAAAATGCTTTCTCTGGAAACAGTCTTATTGCCAACCTCATAGCTTGCAAACTCTCAGGATAATGCTTGCCCCTCTAAATATGTCGATTTTTAAATTGCAAAAAGTTATATTTCCTAAGTGTAGTAATACTTGAGGAAGCCTGTCACCATCACCTCCAATTATCTCAGGTTGAAAAGGCAGATGCCTAGACAGATTCTGGCTACTCAGATGTTGGTAGCATTTAATTTCTGCTTACAGCTTGGAGGAGAAAGCTGTCTCTCTTTACCCCCCTGATCTGTTCCCATACCTGACAGCCTCCCTCCACCCACTTACTTGCTCCTTCAGCTTCACCTCTAACCAATCTCCTAAATTTGCTCCTTATCCCATGCCACTTATTCTCTCATGTAGGCTTTTCTTACCTTACCCTCATCATCTCCTATCTCATTTACATCCTGCTGTGTTCCCAGTAGACTCCATCTCATCTCACTTTTTTGACTTGTTCCAGTTTTGCTTTGCACTGTCAGGACCCACTGACACTCTCCTGTCCTTGCTCACTATTCTGATTCATTCCTACCCTTACCCACACCTGCCCTTCTGCCCCAGTTGCTTCTTTGCTGCTACCCCCAGTCTCTTCCTTGCTTTACTGTCTTCCATTTCTCTTCTGACTGATCCATGGCTTGAGGAAAACTTTACCACGGCAGTGTAATTGGTGAAAAAGCAAGTATACATTTCTGCTGCAGAGGATCTGCCTGTGTAGCACATATAATACATCTCAGGCGTGGGTGCTTCATATCCATCAGTACATCTGCAGTCTGAAATTAGAAAACTGAAATCTTAATTGTGTGCTCAGTAATGGGACCAAAACGTTGCCATGGTGAAATAACAAGAGGAAGGATAAATTATAAGACATTGAAAAATTAGTTTTCATCACAACATCATGTCCCACAAGAAAAATGCTCAGTCTACCCCTGTACTGTAGTGTCTCTGTTTTGACCAGAAAAAAAGAGATTTTGTTCCCATGTCACCAAATTAGCTTCAGCTGTTGGGTCTAAGGTGATCCAGAATAGGAAGTTCTTCAGTGTTTTTCACCAGTCTTCAGAGCTTTGTGCCCCTGTGATAATATTTTTCACCCCTACTCCATGCTCAGCACTCCTCCTGACAGCATGCTGGTGAAAAGCACAGTGCTGACAGCTACTGTAGGGTCTGGCAGCTGTATCCAGCCCAAATTGCTCTTCATGTCTGCTGGGGCTGGGACTGAAAGTCGTGGGCTGAAAATAGAGAGAAAAAGTTTTATCTGGTCCTGAGGAAAATGTCCACAACATTAGAGTTGGTGAAGCAGAGCAGTTGATTGCTGGGGGATCCCATAGAGACACCCTGATGGGAAGGTTTTGGGAAGAGGTCAGACTAACATCTCTCGGAACAGGTTTTGATAGAGATCCTGCCCTAAGGCAGGGGATGCTCTGGATGACCTACCAGGCCCTGACAGGACTATTTTCTGTCAGTCTGCTTGGGGGTTTTCTTGTGGTCATTTCTGGGGCTCCACAAAATGTCAAGGATTTTCCTTCTACTTGTCTTTCCTTAACTCTCCATCACCCTTTAAAAGCACATGCATTATAATGTGACTATGCATGTTTTTAGAAGTGCTTAGTTTTAATGGCAAAATATTTATATATAACTTTTAAAGCTCACTTATTTTAATATCTGGATTCTTTCTATTTTACATCTAATCAAGAAGCTGGACATTTTCTGTTGTCCCTCTCACAAAGCTGGATTTTGCATAGAATCTCAGAAATGCATTAATTTCACTATAACTTCTTTAAATTTTTAATGTTCTTGTCAGCTTATATGTCTGACAGCTTAATTACTCTTTTATTCTTCCCAACAGGCTGCAATGGAGTACAGTTTCTGGTTATTTCCTGACCTTTCCTTATTTTTTTTTTTCATTCTAGTTAAACTGGGAAGTTTGGTTTTTTTCTGAAACCTGCTTCACATGCAAAGGACTTTGCCAGTTATTTTTTTTCTTCTGATTATATTCTACAAGTATCTTTATTTTAATTCTTTCTAGAAGGCAGGCAGAATGTTTAGGCCCTTGTTCAAAAGCTGTTCCAGTACCTTTTCAGCAGAAGCCCTACCGAACTGTCCTCTACAGAGAGTCAAAGACCTTCTTGTCTGTAGAATATGCAGTATCAAAATATGTTAGCTACAGAAATGAGATAGATGATTGCCTTTCAATCTGATCCTTGCCATTCCAGGCTGGATTCCCTCACTGAGCCGTAAGGTCCTTAAGGGTCAGGCAAGTGTATCAGGCACATCACCCATATCAGGGATGGGAGAATAAAGGCTATAAAGGTGTGATTAATAAGGCAAGGCCTGACTCCATCCTATCCTGCATGTCACTAGCTGAAGCAGGCAGACTGATGCCTGCAGAAAAAGTAAACTGAGTCACAACCAGGGACCCAAAAAGCATCTCCCTTCTGCAGCAAGGTCAGGGCTATGGCACTGTGGGTATACCTGTGTCACAACAGAGTATCAGCCCACGTGCAGGGCTGCAGGAATGTCACTCCTGCACAGCAGGATATTGAGTGTGGCAGCCAGAGGCTTCACCACTGTTCTCTTTGCAGTGTTTCTGGTGCTGCAAAGGTGAGTTGTGATTTGCTCAGACTGATTCATTGGCAACAGCCATTGTTGGTCCTGTGGTGTCCTTCCAAAGGGCTGTCAAGGCTGGGACACCTCAGTGTGGGGTTGGCAATGCCAAACCCTTTGAGCTGCTGTCTCACTTTTTGTCATATGGCACGGTGCTGCCTGGCTGGGGCCAAAGCTCACACCCAAGAGATTTGCACACATATGTCTGAATGCAAGCACATTCTTAGAGTGTCCATTTGTAAAGTACTTTTAGAGGACAGTAAGATGGTAGGAGAGAGCTAGGAGGTTCTGTGAAGGCAATCAGTTTCAGACTGGTCTAATTTCCTCCCTTAATGGGCTAACAGGCCAAACTGAAGCACAAATGTGGTATTGAAGTTGTTAAAGCTTCTTGACCATCTTGCACAATATTTTCATAAAATATTGGAAAATATGATCAAGATAACAGTGGTTTAAAATAGATACAGGACTAGTTGAAAAACTGTTCTGAAAGAGGTGTTATGTATGTTCCACTGTCAATATGGGAGGGCATTCCCAGTGGGTTCAGTCCTAAATATGAGGCTAGGAAGAATTTTCAATGACTATCTGCATGCTAAAGTAGACTGTGTGCTTATAAAAGCTGCACATGCTACCAAGCTAGCAGGGGTTGTAAGCACCTCAAAGGACAGGATCAGAATTCAAAACGGTCTTGATAAATTGAAGGACCTGAAATCAATAAGATGAAATTCAATAAAGACAAGTGCAAAGTGATACACTTAGCAAGGAGAAATCAAATGCACAAATACAAAATGAAGAATAACTGGTGAAGCAGCAACTCTGCCAGAAAAGGTCCTGGGGGCATTGTATATCGTGAGCTGAATATAAATTAGCAACATGATCTTGCCTTAAAAATGGCTGATGACATGCCCAGATGTATTAATATTTAAGTTATTACAGGAAGTAGTTGTTTTCATTTACTTATTTGCTTGTTACTGCTTAGGTCAGTGACAAACCACTGAGTTCTGCTCTGGACAGCAAATTTACCAAAAGAGCAAAATAGCCTAGAATAAAGAAATTATAAAGACTAGAGAACAGCAGAATGTAACCTATAAAGCAAGAGTGAAAAAATATTGTTCCTAGTGAGAACGAAGACCATTTTCAAATATATAAAAAAAGCCCTCTGCAAAAACCACAATCAAATGAGTTGTTTTGCCAATTGAAGGAGACAGGAAAAGTTGCTGTTGGCTTAATTTTGCAGAAAGCGAGAATCAAATTTGGTATTAATAGAAATGAAGGGACAATAGTTCAGCACTGTTTTGTAGAATATCCCCATTTGGGTAGGTGGTATTGTGGGAAGTTTTTAAGACTGATTGGAGAATTATGTTCTAGTGCTGGCCTAGGTACACCTATCTTGTTTCACAGTAGGAAAATTAATTGAATAATAAGTCTTTTGTTCTTTAACACAATATGAGGCAGCACTACAGAACTCCAATTTTAAATCTTACTTTAGCAGTTGTCTTGCTCAGCTATTAATTTCAACAAAAAACCCTGAAGATGTGGGATGGACTGAAAGTGCCCTTTTTAGAATTGTGTTGATAAGATGGTGACACAAGGGTCAATTAGTTTCTGAGCACACATTGCAGCACCAGACAAACACAGAATAAAACCATAATTCCTAACCCACTGGATATACATTTTGAGAGACCAAATTAATGCAGGTCCATAGAGGTGCAGAAGGACGAAATATTAATCAGAATTGCAGTGGTACGAATATGAAAGCCATATAGTTGTAATTTTTTTGTAGGTGTTGCAGCCAAGGAAAATGTTGAAGCAAGATCTGAAGGGAAATAAAAAAGTGCTTTTAGAGAGTAGACTTTTCCAAGCACTACAATAGGGGCAAAAAGTAAAATATTTGTTTGAAAATATAGAATACTGATGAGAGGTTTGTATTTGGTCCAAAGAAGAGCGTTTACCTTTACAGAGCATGAGTTGCACAGAAGGAGACTCTGAGAAGAAAGCAGGTGTTGGTACACTGGAGGGTTAATTTTTTGTTTACAATGTTGCTATTGTTATTGTGGCAGGTTGGGAAATTCAAATGCACAGCATGAATCTGAATGGATGAGAGTTAGAAAGGCTGCTTTAGCTTGAGATGCAAGGTGATAGCTTAGACCCACTAAAAGAATTTCATTTGCATGGTTGGATAAGAAAGGCTGTATCTTTGACACACTGTGTGGAAGAGTCTTGTATGGTCTTGATGTGAGCACTGAGAGAGAATTCAGGTAACACCCAGGTAACAAGAATAAGTGACAGGCAAGATAATGGAATTGCCAAGAGCAAGACAGAGAGCAGCAATGGTGAGGAGTTAGGAAGAGAGCTAAAAAATTTACTTTTAAAATACTGAACTTGAATTGGCAGTGGAAAGTCCCGAAACAGATGCCAGGAAGACAGGCCAGATCTGGGACAGAGAATACCACTTCTAGGTCGTTTGCCCTAACCTCTCTAATACACAAATCTTCCTGTCCATCCACACAGCCAAGACAATTCTTCATCTGTGGGAACATTTCTGGAGAGTATGATGCAGACAGAAAATGCAGAGTAGAGACCTGGAGGGAACATAAAACTATCTGGAGAGTAGAGAGAAATTGTAATAGGCATGAGAGAGGAAAGTTTCAAAGAAACCAGTTAAAATCAAGGTATATCACAGATTAACTTAGCTATTGCTTAGTACTATTGCTTAGTAGCGGCAAGAAGGAGACAGCCTCTTCCGAGAAACTGAAGCCTTAACCTGCTGGGACCATGAATTTCTGGTCATCCAAACTGAATAAGTGCATCTCAAGGCTGGAGGATACTTTATGAATCTTTCAAGTGGCCATCTGTTACTGAATGCTATAACTTTTGCACATCTTACCCAGGTCTGTACATAGCCTCTTTCATATTTAATCAGTGCATAAACCCTGTAATGTGTTTCTGGTGCTCCTCAATTCATGACAAATGACGTTTGCCCAGAGATGTCAGCTCCTATAGTCTCCAGGATGGCGTCACTAAACAAAAGCACTGCCTAGCACCAAGCACACCCTTCTGCCACAGCTCAAGAGTGAGCTCTGAGCCAGGACCTGTATGCAAAGTCCCTGTGCTGGAGTCTCAGCAAGGCTTTCTGAGCAAATGTCCACATTGCTCAGCATTCAGTGCATCGTGGCTCTATGTAACATTTTGTGATCAGGTGAGAATGACAAGAAGACACTCACCCAGAGAACTCCTTATCTAAGCAGGAAAGATGCTGATAAGACAAGGAGAATGGCTGTGAAAAGACCTTCAGAGACAACGTGGTGAAGTTAAGCACAATTTGCTTGGGTTGTGACTTTTTTAAACTGCCTTTATTTTTTTCAGAGTGCTACTTAACATTTCCTGAGTTAAAAACTAATATTTACTATCTGCAGTGTTATGAAATTATCCTGATTTTATGACTTGAGCAATGAAAACGTACAGTGGGTAATATATATTCTCTCAGAGAGACCTGGAATTCTGGTTGCCCATTATTAATAAACTGCTGTTACTCCTAATATTTTTTAAGTTTATATGATTACTTGATTGCAAATCTACTTTTTCTATTTCTTTTGGCAATCTTAGATGTCTCCTGGAATGAATAATGAAAAATTAAACAGCGTGACTGTAGCAGGAGGACACTTAGAACAGGAAGATGAGCTGAGTCATGGACCTTTTTCCTCTGTCATGCATTCCACAAGACCTCCCAGCATCACCAGTCCTGGCTCTGCTCCACAGTGAAGAACTCAACATAGCGACTGCCTACATGCAGAGAGAAATCTTACAAGATACAAGGTCTCTCTTTTTCATACAGGGAATGTGTTCTAATTTCAGATTTCCCTATATGCTTTAATTTTTTTTCAAATGATCTTGCAATCTACACTAAAATACTGTTATGAATTTTATAAATTGATGTCCAAGTTATGAAATGAGATGACTACTGAAAATGGAATGAAGAACTGCCTGTTCCAGCTTGAGAGCCTCTTTTCTAGGTGTAATTTTCTCTATTTCATTACTTATTATTTGAAGATCAGAAAATATATTTTCCTGACCCTTCTGTAATGTACTCTGTTACACTGAATTTAAGAATTGAGATAACAAATACAGAATAAGGAGAAAGAGACTCAGTTCCAGCACCAGTGAACAAACTTTATTTCGTCTCACTTCTTACTGCTTTTATACACCAGTCTGTCTCCAAAGGCACTGGAGATTTATGTCTGCAGCCATGGCAGAAGAATTGGCCTACACATTGCAGGAGATGAATACTTCAGAAACAATGGACAAATAGTTCAAAACCTCTCCACCGTTTCTCTCCTCATAGCTGTAGAGGATTTCCATTCCCTTCAAGAACAAAATACATGGAAGTATACCAAATAGGTATTCTAGAAATATTAGCCAATATTTGAAACTTCTCAGAAGTCTCAGAGTAAACTGAAAAAAAACCCAAAAAACCTTTATGTTCTCAGCCCTGAAAAAGTGTCACCAGCACTTTAAATGCGACATTAGGCTACCTTCCTCTTATGTTTTGGACTTGAACTAATTTAGTAGCTTTCTCTCAATGTGCGTCTCAGGGGAAAATGTGCACAAGCCTATGATTTTCCATGCAACTTTTGCATCCCTGGGAAGCAAACAAATGCAGACCCACTCTGTGTCATGGCAGCCAGTGCAGTGGTGCTGTCAGTGAATGCTCCGTGTCGTGTGGGGGTTTTCACACCTCAAACATTCAAGCTTGCTGTATTTTTCCCATTTCTCACTCTGTGGATGCATTCTAGATCCCAGGTGTAAACAGGCCTGCATTACGTTAAAAATAGCATGGAAAGCAGAAGGAGCCAAAGCCATCTCTGTAGGACTGAAGCCTCATAAAAAATATCTGCAGTGACCTTGGCACACACCAGAAGGGACAAGCCTTGCTGACACAGTAGCCTCCATGGGACACCTCTCCTTCTGGAAATGGCAGATCCCCTGAGAAGTCAGGAGGGCACATCAGCCCCGACACCTGTGGACTGGTTTACACCTCAGGCTGCCCAACAGGTGCTGCCTGTCATCAGGTGTGGCCACCACAAGCACAACACTTAGGGGCATCCACAGGCTCTTTCAGTCCTAATCTTGGATGGGAGTGAGACAGAACAAGCAAAATGTGCACAAAATAAATTACTAGGTGGAAATCATTAATCACAATGCTGGATTACTGAGGCAATTGTAATTAATTGTCTCTAGTAGGAGAAAATTAGAGTCATGACCTTTCAGTTATTTCACATATGAGGCTATGAGGCCAGAAAATACATTTATACTTATTCCAGTGTTTTTAAAAAATAAACTTGAGATGCAAGTTATATTTATTTTTCCTATTAGTCAAATTTCCAGGATGTATAATAGCAATCTACGTAGCCTGTTTTTATCATAGCTCCAAAATTCTCAACACAATTTTCAAAAATTCAACTTTTATAGACAGGAATTTTTAAGACCTTTAATGTTATTCAATCTTTAAGTAAATATGTGACACTATATGACAAGTAACAACGACACAAATGTCAATAAGATGGCAGTGCTAAGGCAATGATGACTGAAAAAAATTAAAATTTTAAAAATAAAAATGAGACAAAGAAAAATTCATCACTGGAATGCTGTTGTGTAGGATGTTGCTTGTACAAAAACATAGCTGCATATTGCTCATATAAAAGGGAGATAGAACTTGCACTGTGAACATGTAGATACACCCTAGATAATACCAATGGTATTTTGCAATTAACTATTTCTCTTACTGTAATATCTGAGCATCATCAAATTGCATAAATATCAACAATTCACATTAAAAGGAGTATTTGGGATCATTCTTATCATTAGTAAAAGAATTTGCTGTTACCTTTTTCATTACATGGAAGAGAGATTCCATGTGTATATTTTTATCACTTTTTGCTCGGTTCATAAATGCACAATTCCTGAAGCATAAAGATCCATCCTGAATCTGTACCTGAACCCAAGAAAACAAGCACAGAAAGTGAAATCAAAGAACTTGGCTGTTACCCTGGTACGTTCCTAGCCTGCTTCCATCCTCCTGTTTCCATGGCTATCTGAAGCTGCTAGTGCTGCTGGGGTGCTTTGCAACTCCTGAGTGTCCTCAGAGAGATAAGAATGAACTCATAATCTTTCCCTATGGAAAACAAGTTAAAAAGAAGGGTTAGAACTTGAGAGTGGATAACTCTAGTTCATAAATACACATTTTCCTGGCCTTGACCCCAAGAAGGGGGAGGTAAACCACAGGGACAGCTTTTCTGGTTCAGATCCAGGGAAAACACGGATATAGCTTGTCAGATTTTCTTCAGTGACAAATTCAGGATATAAATCCTTAATTTACTGTATGGATTTACCTTCATCTTTAACCAAAATCTAGACCTGATGGATTTGCATCTAGCCTCTTCTTGAGCTGTTGGGACTACAGCTTCAAAATGTGAAAGGAGATTAATGGCCACAAAAGGAAGGACACAAAAATTCTCCCAGGCAATAGAGTAACTTCAGCCTTTTGGATAGAAAGGAAAACAATCTTCATTTCAATGGGACAGCAGGGAGAGAGTACCAGATTTACTTTCCTACTGTGGTCAACACACCTGAGTTTCTGACTTCACCTCAGGGATCACCTAATGCCATCCCAGGGCTGGCAGGGCTCTCTATTTTGTGCAACTAACAACGCTGGCTATACTGTCTTTGGCCTGCCTACCTATATAGGAAGGGTGACAGCTACTTTGCTCAGGGTCTTCTCTCCCCACACCTCCCTTAACCAGGAGAAAGGGAGCATTTGTAGCAGTACAACAACAAAAAAAAAGCACCTTATGCGGCCTGGGTGAGCTGAGTTGTCTCAAACCACCCATCACACTTAATGTGAACTGAACAGGGAAAGGGGGTCTCTGTAGTGCAGCTTGAATGAAAAATGGTTAGCTATCAAAGGTGAGCAAACAAGGAAATATAAGTGAAAAACGAAACAAACCAACCTTTTTAGCAGCATGATTTGCTTTGTGCTTTCCAGGCTTGGCACCTGTTCTGGGAAGAGGTTCCAGATGCTTTTTTAGAAATACTTCCCTCTTATTTGTAAATGGTCAGACTAATGGAAGTGTTTATTCCTCTTAACAGAAATATCTACCCTGTGGGCATTTACCTCTGAGCTAGTTGGCTGGACTTCTTTATGGTCTACAGAGAGTGATAGACATGCTGCAGGTCTCACCTCTCTCAGCCAGAGGTAGAGGATCTGAAATATATTGGAAGGATCCTCTAGCAGAATTGCCCATCTTTTTCCACTGACTCTATTGCAAAACCCTCACAGTGAGGTCAGATTAGTGGCCTACAATGCAGACATCTCTGTACAGATCAGTCCTCCACCAAGAAGAATACTGACTTTTTCATGTTTTAACAGATTTGATTCCTCTATCCCATTTCTCTCTTGACAAACAAAACACTTTGTCAAAGGAAAGGTTGAGCTAGAAGGTAAAAACACAGCTGGAAATGACTTTGGTACAAGGATTAATTTGACTGCAAGATAGTAGCATAAAATTGCTCCTTGCAGCCTAGCACTAAACACAGTATTTTTCATACACTTCTGAAATATGCTACTGATTTTGCTGATGACTACCAAAGAATTTGGCTGGGTTTTCCAATTCATAACCATGACTCCTTGACTTTTTTTACATCCTGCCATTGCTCAGATACTAATGCAACCTTAGTGGCAAGTGTTCAGTAACCCAGATGAGATGCCAAAGGTTAATAATAACTTTTGAACAAACACTGCTGAAGTGGCAGTGCATACTTGAAAAGACATGATTTTTCCCAGCAGTACAATATTGTGTTTTAACTTTGTATGCAGAGAGCCTGTGGGTGTCTTTTTATTTGTCAACAGCATGCAACAGAGTACTGCCATTTTGCACTCTGGTGGGAAAGTGTTACTTTAACCTAATTGACTCAGTTGCTGCATGGAAGTTATTTACCTAGAAATACTACAGTAGAGGGCCAAATTGCTTTCAATAAAAAGATCCAATTACTCGAGATCTTTTTACAGGCTGAAGACATTGCATTGTAGCAGTAGCTACCCTCTATTGTTAAGGCTAAAATGATGTACAGAACAAACTCTCCTTAGGCTCTTACTTTCTCTTGGTTCTTGAGTTTGTAGGGCAAGACAGCAGGGCTGTTCACCAAAAGAAAGGGAAAGGGAACATTATTCAAAACTAGTCCATTTAGCTGTATTTGGATTATGTTCCAGTCAGAGGAACTGAGGAAGGAAAAGCACACAAGTACTGAATTTCTTTTAAATAAATTGACTTTATTTTGTGTGTTGTCTTGACATTTAAAAGCTAAGCTGGAAAACTGAGTCTGTGATTGAGTCTATAAACCCATTCTGCTTTTAGAAGTCCATAGAAGAGACGATCAGGTACTGCATATCATAGAAAAGAAAAAAAATAGGATTTAGCTCTAAACCAGGAAAAATTAAAAAAAAAGAGGACCAAAAAGTTTCACAAACAAATCAGAATATTGTCAATTTTTAGAAACATGATGATACAATTAATCAATTAATTTCTTTGTAAACAAGTAGGAAATACATGGAGATAACAGTCACCATGGGTATGTGAGGAACAGATTACAAACTTCTCTTTCACAGTAGTATGTATGACATGTTTTGTTAGAAGCAAAATATACAGGATTTAAATTTTTACTTTCCCTGCCCTTTTGACTCTACCAGATAATGGTTTTGTAATCAAGTCTGAGGAACTTGGCAATGATAAAACCACAATAAGGAACAAAACAGGTTGGAAAACAATAATGTACAAATAGCTGTTGGAAGTTCATGGCAAACCAAAAGGTGTTTGGAGAAGTGCTTGGCAATGTTCTGCCTGGAGTCCGCATAGAATTCACATGCAGTAAGAGGGACTAAAAGCCACTGGTTATGGACCTTGACATCATTGGGAACTCAGAGGAGCTCCTGAGCAGAAACAAAGAAGCATTATGTGAGGGATGGTAGTGCAGCACAGGAGCATCAAGAATAAGGCACATCAAGAATAAGGCACATCAACAAACACACCACTAGTGCCAGTGGCCATGAGGTTTCAACAGGGATTCTATGCCCAGAAAGCTTCATGCTATTGGACAAATCTAGAAAATCACAGCTCATGACTGTAAGAGAGAAAATACTCAAGAGAAGCTGAGAGGCGTATTATAAAGCAAAATCTGTTCTATTTGTTATTTGTGCTCTGTGAGTACATACTGTTCAATGAAAGAAAGGCTGAAAGGAGAACAGAGTGTTAGAGCTCTGCTCCTCCATTTGCTCCTTGGCTTTTTCCAAAGGGTACCAAACATCCCTTGCTGAGACACCTCCCAAGCATAGTTTGAGTAAGAGGTCACTTAGGTCTCTCTCAAGACAGAGCAGGGATGTGACTGTGCCCAGCTTAGCTCTCTGCCAGAGTCCTCTTTCACGCATCCTGCTACAGCCTTTGTGCTCTCAAGAACCTCTCTCAGGCAAACGCCAAAGGCCACATGCGGCTCACTGTCCTGTGTCGTAGAGACTCCAAACTGGGCAAATGACATAGGAGTGCCACTGCAGCCTCATAGATGGTGCTGAGGACACTACTCAGAGCCAAAGCCTGCATCAGCCAGTCTGCTCAGCCTTAGGCAGCCAGTTCTGCAACAAATGGAGGTGATTAATACTGCTTAGCAGTGTGATCATGATCTGTCTCTGTCCTAGTTGTCTTGCACAAAAGTATGACTAATTCTGCAGGTTCATTTGTACCTTCTGAATGTAAATCCCTGAAAACCAACAGTTTTATAGTTACAATAGGATACTTATACCCACTTCCTCATTTCTTATACAAGATCTGAACATGCTTGTTTTTTTAATTCATACCTACAATGTAGATTTAATGGCTTATATAATCATGTGATCGATGCATTTTTAATAACAGTTTTGTCTCCCTAAACCTTTTCGATAATTTCTTTCATACCCTAATAAAACTTAGAAATGGCTAAACAAAATGAAGTTCAAGCACTTTCATGGCACTAATCTGAAATCCAAAGTATTTGAAAGACACTGTAATGTATGGTGAGAAAAGCTGTGTCTTTCCTAGCAATGATTTCTTATTGAGGCATCAGTAAAGATTACTTTGTTCTTATCATCAGATACTCCAGCATACAAGCAGAACTGTTTTCAAGTTGTAAGTGGCAAACAATCATCTTTCTGAAAATTTTTGTTTTGTTTTGTTTTGTCTTTAGTTAGCAAGAAAAATGCAGCTAATAATTACCTCATTTTTTTGATGTTGTTAATGCATCACCAGCAACGAATTAATGTTACTTCCAAGTATTTTAAGTTTGTGTAGAAATACAAAAATTCTGGTGTTTTGTGAAAATCATGAGATGTCAGAAATAGTTTTCCTCATAAATAAATATGAAAACTAGAGTTTTCATGAACAGCAGTGGAGAAAGAAGAGTGAAAGATTGAATGTAGATCCCTCATAGACTTGATTGAAATATAGAGTGGATATTATCGGGATGCAGCTTCTCCTCAAACCATAACATTTTTGTTATAACAGATGCATATCTGAAAAGGTTTTGGTTCCAACAAACCAGAGCATTTTTTGCATATATCAAGGAGTAATGGCCATAAAATGTAACACGACAGGCTCCACCTCAACATGGAGGGTGGCAGAGCACTGGAACAGGTTGTCCAAGGAGATTGTGAAGTCTCCCTCTCTGAAGACAATAAAAACCCACCTGTGTCACCGGCTCCAGGTGACCCTGCCTTCACAGGGGGAGTTTGGACTAAATGATGTCCAGAGGTCCTTTTCAGCCTTAACTATTCTATGATTCTGTGATTTTTAAGAAAAGAAATTAAACAACATTCCTAACCCTTTCTAGGGTTGGGACACCTACACATAACAGTTGTTAATTTATAGCACACTATTTTGAATAGAGTCTGCAGAATAAATGTCTAAGGTCCCTGTTGTGTGTCTTTATGTCAATTACAAATCACATTACAATAATGTACATTACTTTCTCTTTAGTTGTCAATTACAATCTTTCTTCCTAATTGCAACTTCTTTAAAAGTCCATATAGTGCACGCCTGTATAGTGCATGTCCTTTTTGGTTTTTTACAGGTAAATGACATTATTC
Organism: Hafferia zeledoni; assembly: GCA_035583235.1. Taxonomy (NCBI): domain Eukaryota; kingdom Metazoa; phylum Chordata; class Aves; order Passeriformes; family Thamnophilidae; genus Hafferia; species Hafferia zeledoni. The sequence goes on along the minus strand of JAWWEV010000001.1, from coordinate 104,919,924 downwards.
TAAGTTCATTCTAGGACCACATTATTTTTTGCTTACCAAAAAGTAATAATCTGGGTGAAATAAACTTCTGATCTAATGTCATTGATCTCTTTGTATTTACTCAAGAAACGTCCATGAGGTTTCTTCTGATATTATCAGCTATTTGCATGATTGTAGAAAATAATGAGTATAAATGTAATTAGATTTTCCCCTGGTGCTTATACAGTGCAGGCTTCCCCTTCAGCTTCGTGTTGCATTAATTCCCATGCCATGAGAAAGGTACCAGGGTGGTTATGGGTGTCTCTCCAGTTCATAGTGTACTCTGGGTCCTAATGAATGTCTCACAGCATAGTGGGTCATGACACGTGTCTTCTTGGGCCAAGGACAATCCTCAACCCTAAGAGTGTAAACACTGTTTGCATGGCAGGGAGCTGGGGAATTGTTTGTTCATTGCCATTGTCTTGGATGCCATTTTATGACCAGGTCTTTTCTTATTTGTGGTACAACTCTGTGCCACATTCCTGCTGAACTGAGTTCTTGAGTAAAGCACTCAGAAATCTAAACAGAGCTGGCGAAAATGGGTTTAGTGGTTTTTGAAGGATCCTTTCTGTATTTGAAACAAGACAAATTCACCAGAATGAAAGTATTTTGTAGGGCTGTTATAAAGTCCACCCAAATTGTTATTTTTGTAATGGCAACTATGCAAACGTTTGGAATTAGGGAATAGCTGCTTAAAGGCACAGTAAATAGCTGACAATTTAAAAATCTCTGTTTTATTTTGAATAAAGTTGAATTCAGTTGCAGATCTGCACATCTAGGCATGTACCTGAATATCATAAAAGCATAAGAACAGAGAGAACATTTTGTGCATTTTTACCTGTGTCTTTGATTGAAAGGTGGATACAAGCGAAACCAACAAGGAATGAAACTGATATTTTATTTCAGTTAGACTTTGATATTGAATGAGCTAAAATCATCACCTCTTTCAATATTAATATGGTGTCTGAGCTCACAGTCTGTTACCAGCAGTGAGCTTAAAAGGTGATGTAAACCAGGATGTTCTTTTCTTACTTTCTCTAGACTGCAAACACTTTTTGTAAAACAAATTAGTATTGCATAGCCTTTGTTTTGTTCACTTCTCTGCAAAGGATTTGACCCATTTCAGAAATATAAAATTCTTTTTTTGTTTTTAAACAAAATATGATGGTATACTGTATTCCTCAATAAGGAGAGGACCCCAAACTATCCCATGTGCAGCTGAAATGGAACTTCAGTCTTATGCCAACTTTTGGCAAGAGGACAGGGCAGGGCTTTGTTACCATGAGTGCTTATAGAGTTCTCCCAAGTTCTTTGTAACACAGAAGACAGACTCACAAGTGTCTTCCCATATTCTTTAATATAATTTTCTATACCCCTCTGCTGAGTACTCATAAATCAGCTCCTTCAACCTGGAGCTCCTTTTCTCAGACCAATTCAACATTTCATCCTGCCTCCAAAATCTCTGAGCTTAATGGCTGTGAAAATAATCTGTTTTGCTGCTTGCCACTCTCCTGCAGTCAACATTTCTGCTGTGACAACAATATCACCTCATTCCTTACTAAACACCTCTCTCATTCTATCATAATCTAGCCATTTCCTAATCTTGCTATATTATTTTCCCAGCGAAGTTCTGGTTATTTTCCACCATCTCAAAACAAAAAAGCCCAGGGCCCTCTCCACCAGCTCCTCCGTTGATCACTGTAATTTCCCCTTGTGTAGTTTCCTAGGCACCTCCCCATCCCATACACACTGCTTCCTCCCAAAACAGTTTAACTTTTTCCATCTCATACATTCCTCTCCTCTACTTTTAAGAACATCTTCACATCAAATTTTAACTGCTTTCCCTTACATCTACACATCTTTACTTACACATGCCTCACCGTATGGCAGAATTTCAGCTCTCCTACAGGTAGCCATCTCTAGCTAATTGGCTAATGCTAGGATGGGATTCTGCTTATGCTAAAAGCATAGTCATGTTACATTTATTTATAAATATCACCCTGGTAATACAACTTAGAGAGTTCATATGCTTTTTCATCCACCTACACCTATTCATGTGGGCACATGCTTAGTTTTACACTACTGCTGCCTTTTTCAGTCAGGTATGTCTTGACAGAGCCATTTATCCATCTGAGTGACTCAAGCAGACACAGGCCAAGAAAGAAGTTTAAATACACCCATTATGGTGCAGGATGAGTAACAGAACATAGTTTATGCTTCGTTTGTCAGTCACATTTAGGGAAATCCAGTCTGTTCCAGAAAGTTAGACATGAATCCAGCTGCAGCAGGAGGAGCTTCGTTTTACATGCCAGCAACTGGCAACACAAGAGGGATTTAGTAGGTGTAAATGCCATCATACAGAAGTGTCACATAAGTTCTTCTGCATTGCTAACAAATGTTCACCTTTTGCTCAAAGTGATTTCATTGAATTGCCATCAGTGAGGAACTAAAGCTAGCTTTTCCCCAAAGGATTCATAAAACAAAGTGTGAAAGCCTGAAATAAAAATATTAGACAATATACTCTCTTACTGCAAAATACATAAAAAGGAATTACTCCTCAAAGTAATATTATCTCATCTCTGCATATATCTCTTTCACCTGGAGGAGGTGTTTCCCTCTTTTAGGCTCTATTATGCAAATTTAATGTGGAATTGAGCCAGTTTTCTTCCAAGTCCTTTTTTAACAGAAACATTTTCTGTGGCCTTTTATGGCTAGCCATGTGCCCTCAGGGTTGCAAGAATATCTACTGCCTTTTGTAAAGGAAATTAGAATTATGCTACATTTGAGATTAAAAAAAAGAGAGAGAGAGAAAAAAAGATAAAAAGAAACTAGGGACATCAGGCAGATGGTGAAAAGACATCCAGCAGGTTAAATGAAAACACATTTTTTTGCAAGATAATCAAGTTAAGGGACAACAACTTGTTAAAGACCATAGGCCTTCTGCTGAGTAACTTCAGGAGCTTGTGATACCTCCCATGCAGGGAAATACCATGCTTCATGCTTCATGTTTTCTGATCCTTTCTTCTTCTCTATTTAACTCTCACCTTCACATAAAACAAATTTGATGCTTGTGGCTGGTTATGGAAATGCGAAGAGCAAAAGCTGCCGACCAAAGATCTCTTTTTATGCAAGTGTCGTTTGTAATTAGAAGCATAGCATGAGATACGTATTTGCATTAAAACTACTTACATAATCGATTTTTAAACTATTTCCCAGCATATTTCTGAGACACCAGTAGGTCCTAAAAACCCATCTCCAACCTCTGGCCTGACTTATTCTCACTATGAGTGATAGTTACTGTTCATCATCTTTGATGTAGGTTGACTGGTAATTGAAAAGTTTTGCAACTTTGGAGATTTGGAGAAAGACAAGCTTTTAAACATTTTTTAAAATAAAGTGTGTTAGCTAAAATTTGGAGTGGTGTTGAGATGTAAAGACATTCTTGCCTCCTGTACAGCTTTATTTTCATGCAATGGAACAGCCTAGCAGAGATATTGTGGTAGGAGGGGACCCACAGCATCTGGGTTTCTCCTACCAGCTCCACCACCAGCCAGTTGAGAAAATCACTCTCCTACTGCTCCTGTGATAGTTTTAATTATCTATCTTCTGAAATTATCTGAAGCAATTACAGCTCTTTTTTTTTTTTTCCCTGGGCAATACTGAACTTCTTACATACATGAAGGAAATATATCAAAACTCTGAACATTACAATACAGTCTGGATTTGGATTCATATGCTATACAACAAAAAACTCATCAGTAATTCAAGCACTCTAACAAAGTGCTGCAAATTTCTTTCCATCAATGAAGTTGACAGATGACAGTATCTGGAATGGAAGAGTGGGAGAGAGGGGATCTTCACCATCAACACTGCAAGAGGAGGATGAGCAGATTTTGTTGTTGTTGTTGTGATGCCAAAGGGGTTTTTGATGTTTTGATTTTCACATTTTGTAAATTTTAGGTACACAGTAACTGTAGCAAATGTAGTGTTCATATTTCTAACAGCTTAAGTTCATTGTTTATATATCCTAACCCCTACCACAGATCAGTAGCTCAAATTCTTTTAGCTGTTTAGGCACTCTTCAAGGCAGAAAAACTGAAGACTATCAGAAAGGCCTGCAGAACAAGACATACACATAAGCAAACAACCTTGGGACTCAGAACATTGGAAGAACTCCAGAAACCAGAGGAAAATGAAGACAGAGGGTCTCAGCGACCCCAGACTCAAATCTTTAGGAGGTGTAACCAGGGGCTGGACTGAGAGATGTGTAAAGTAATGATTGGGTGGACCATATTATAAAAAACATAGAAACCAGTGTTTGGGAGGGGAGGGGGAGGGCGGTGGGGACAGAGATGTCATCATGTATTCCTAGAAAGCCCTAAGCCTGGACATTAAAGAATCTACCTTTCTATCTTATCCCATGTTAACTTGGCTTGGAGTCCTGTTTTTGGGTTCTCTCACAGCATCAGTTGCACACATTTTCTCAACAGCAAATTTTCACTGATTACTGGACTTCAGCTTTTCTAATTCAATTCCCAAACAACAGCTTATTCATGGTGTGCTTGCAGGAGCTCTTTTTGGCTTTACATAAACTTGTGACTTTTGTTATCTGAGTTTTAGAGTTTTTCTGCTATTCTGTTACTTGAGGGTAATTTTGTACTAGGGTAGTTTAGCCAACTTAAAACATAGACAGTTTCAGACTAGTATCTACAGTTTCTCTCTACTTAGGTTCTCAAATCCCTTGCACTGCATGAATCTCCTGTATCAATAGCTGCACTTAGTAGACAGTTATGCTTTTCTCATCAGTGAGCTAAGGACATACAAATTTGTCATGTCCATATTCTCCTTATGAGTCTCACTTATAAAAATGGATTTATATTCCCATAATCTCTGTTTCCAAAAGGTACCTGTTCACATACAGCTAATACCACACTTTGCAAGCAGCTATCAGAATATAAAAACAAAGCAAAAAAAACCATTTAGCATGTACTTTGCATCTCTAGCCCATCATTCCCTTTCCATCTTCTTGCTACCCATCCGACTACCCAAATGGGGAAATTCAGTATATGACTTCACAGATTTTAAATTCAAAATATTTTTCCTGAGGAAGGGAACATGCTGTATTTCTTAGCATAAGCAAAGTACAAAAACATTTGGACTGCAATACTTGATGTAGTCTCTCTACAGACATTCCTACAAAAAGTTTTACTGCTTAAGGACAACTTTTAATGTCCTTCTTCTGAATATTTCTCTTTAGTTGTAGGTGCCATTTTTAAGGAGATATTCCACATTACCCAAATTTGCTTATTATACTTCCTTCAAAGAGGAGGGTCGTTTTGCATAAAAACTGCATTATAGAATCACAGAACCTCTGAATCACAGAATGGTTGATGTTGTAAGGAACCTCTAAAATTCAACTGGACAATATCCCTGCTCAAGCAGGACCACCTAAAACCAGTTTCCCAGAACTGTGGCCAGACGACTTTTGAATATCTCCAAGCATGGAGACCCCAGAACCTCCCTGGACAGCCAGTGCTTGGTCACCCTCACAGTGAAAAAGTGTTTTCTGATGTGCAGACAGAATGTCCTGTGTTTCAGTCTGTGCCTGTTGCCTCTGGTCCTGCCTGAGGACACCACTGAAAAAAGCCTGGCTCCCTTCTCTTTGCACCCTCCCTCCAGGTGCTTACACATATTCGAGACACCCCCTGAGCCTTCTCTGGGCTAAGCTCAGCTCTCAGCCTCTTGTTATGGGAGAGATGTGCCAGTCCCGTCATCATTTTGGTTCCCTTCACAAGATGCTCTCCAGTGTGTCCTTGCCCCTTTTGAACTGGGAAGCCCAGAGCTGGACACAGCACTCCAGGTGTGGCCTCACCAGTGCTGAGTAGAGTGGAAGGATCACCTCCCTCTGCCTATGGGCAACACTTTGCCTAAAACAACACAAATCATTGCTGTTGACCAGAATGCTCCAAAGACATATTTAGTAGGTGGTGCTGATATCTTCTTGATACTTCATCAAATCTGATACCAGTTTCCTAATCATACACTCTTTTCCTCTTGAGTGCTGATTATGATTTTGCATACAGAAGTGGAGTGACTTAGCAATCACTTACGAGTTTTGTGAGCAAAAATCATGAGCACACGTAAATGAGACATAGCATTGACCAGCCTTCACACAATAGAGAATAAAGTGCAAGCAATCCATTCAAAAAAAGAAAACAACAACTGTGGCTCATATTCTCAGAGCAGAATCATTTTATAAAACTATATTTTGCTTTAAGTCTCAAACAAAGAGCAAGACTATAACTGGGAAAAAAAAATTAAGGGGGAAAATACTTCTTCTAAGCAAAAAAATCAAGTCCAGATTTCTATGTTACATACATAGGCAAATATTTTTCCCATTCTAAATTATGGGAAAGGAGAGTTTGCAATAATAAAGTTTGTGGATGGTAAATTACTTTGTGGTTTTTACCCTTTTGTGTGTCTCCTAGTGCAAAATGACTCCTCTTCTGCTGCCATAAATCTGACTTGTGAAGCACACATGTAGATAAGATTCCTAAGTTTAACACCTCAGAGTGAGAACATTGGCTTTGGCACATTTACTTTCCTAACAGCTGATGCCATTGTTGCAGCAAGAAGGCTTGACTTTAAAGTCAGGAGTAGTGCAAACATCTGGAAGTTTACCTGACCAAATATAAGGTCATATAAGACATTCTGCTGTACCTTTGGGCTCCCAAGTGGGAAGTGACAGACAGGGTCCTGGATGTACCATGTGATCACCAATAACTATGATTCACTGAGGTAACCAACCAACAGAGAGTGAGAATTGACCACAGGATATAATACATATGGTATTTCCGGTGGAAACAGGAAAATATCAAGACTGCTCTAAAAGGTAGAGATCTTCTCTAAGTGTCCATATCAAATTCTGGCCAGTTGAGCCCAAGGAAAGGTTGCAGAGATGTAACACTGCAAGTATGTTCAAGAGTATGGAAAGACAGGAGAATATGACAGAAAAGCTTCATTTATTTATTTATGTCAGCAAAATGAAAGTGGAAAGGGCATGTAATTGGTGTTTATAAATAAGTGTGGCAGAAGAGAAAGCAGGCCTGCAAGAATGAAAAAAACCCAAAACGAAACACAAAATCCCATCCCATTTGAGAATAATTTTTCAGTATCAGCACAAGAACAAATTTCTGGAAATCAGAAACGGGATTCTAATGACAAAGGTATTGGAGCAACGTTCTAGTGATAGCAAAAGGACTACTTCTCTTTTTCTCTCAAATGCATGAAAGGGTCAAAATAGCTCTCAGTAAGAGCAAATGATCCAGGAAGTCTCTTCCAGATCTGTAACACCATGGCTACCCCTCAGTTCCAGAACTGCCCTGGATAAGTAACTGCATACCGGCTGAAATAGCTCATGAAGTGCTAGATGAGATATATCTGTAGCAATAGTTTCCTCCTAAGCTGGTAGAAGTTCCATTCTTATCATGAACAGATTTTTATTTCTAGGCTGCAAATGTTTCAACTAGCTAGATAGCTGCTAACTATCTCTAAGTGCCAGCAGCAGCTCAGCTTAACCAGAGTGAGCAAATGGGCGTCAGGACTAGCAGCCAGTAATTCCAGCCAATTCCCACTGCCTTTCCTTGGAGACAAGCAGCTGTCAACAAAAAGGGGTGAACATGCACAAGCCAAAAGCAGGTTACACTTCCAAAATGCCTGAGAAGTGCTACGTTGGAAAGATGCATTGATACAAGATGCTAACTAAACTTATCCTCACCACTGGAATGATCAGTGACATGAACCCCATACCTGATACCCTAAGCAAGCTGTAGACAGGAATCAGCTTTCCTCTCTGAGCTTGTACAGTGGAAGAATTACTTCAGAGTTTTTCGGCATATTTGTGTTTCAGCTTACAGCACTGATAACAGTTCTGACCCTGACAAGGTTTAAATGAAGCTAAGCAAGAAATGAAGAACTTCTTTTCTGTTCTCAGTTCCCTTATAATTTATGGTTATATTTCCAAATGCTCCATTCAGAGTCATAGCAATAAAAAGCAACCATACTTTTTCTCCTCTTATCCAGCAGCACTTTGTAAAGGTAGTAATTTTTTGACATTTTTTATGTTCTTCACACCCTGCACAATGGCTTATTTCACTGTCAAGGTACATCTAGACTGGCACATATCTGTGTGTGGTTTAACCACAGGTTTATTGAAGTGATCATGGTCATTACCTCTTCCTTTCCTTGAATGTGTATCATCTCACACAGGGCTCTACTATTATCCCTGACATGAGGATATCTGAGTGGAGTAATTTTAAAGATTAATTCAAAATATCGCATAATATTTCATCTAATGGCACAAAACTGATTTACAGCTTTTCAGAAAAGTTATTTGCACTGTTATATAGCATGGTTAATAGCTGAGGTCCATAAAGACTGCAATCAAGGCATTCCACCAGGTTTTATATCTGTCTGCCTTTTACTGATAGGTTCCTTCTCTGCTATATGTGCCCTTTAACATGAATTATCTCTTCATTTCTAGGGAGTTAATTCACTCTGTCTCTGTTGTTACAGCTACTAGTGGATCATTCACATGTTTAATACAGGGTGGCACAATTTTTCCAAATATCAAATTTCCCCTATTTCCAAAAACGTGAAATTCTTAATTTTGTATTTGCCATACATTAAGCTAAAGTAAATAAATGAGATTTGACAAGATGGAGATGACAATCTTAAGCCATGCCATCTGGGAACAGTGGGATTTGTTTACAGTTTCATTTCTCACTCCTAATCCTACCGTGTCCCAGCGTGTAAAGATCTGTTAAGGAACAGTGCCATCAGCTAAAGCATGTTGGATACCCTGGAGTGGCCAGGAGAATTGGACAGAGGGTTGTTGCAGTGTTCAAAAAATTACAGTTAATTTACAAGCTCTCAGAAAGCCCAAAGTTGGAATTGCCACAAATGGCATTGATTCTTCATCCTTTTAACGTGACACAACCTCACAGTGGCATAATTTTTGTTTCAAAATTCAAAACTTCAGAACAACTCAAAGCTGTTGGCAGTCCTGCAATAAGAAATGGCTCAGGTTTGATTTGCGTTTATAGTCTTCTTTGTAAAGGAAGAAGAGGTTGTGCTTAGGAATGAAGAGCACATGGAAAGAAAGAGGCCCAATGACACATGAGGTAGAGGTCAAGCCCAGGTTCAAGAGTTGATTCCTATTGCTGGACAAATTATTTGATTTCTCTATTTACAACAGAGATTATTATGTCTCCTGGAGTGGAGACAGCTTTTTAAAGGAGGTTCTCTTCTCTCTTCTCATATACAAAAAGTTTAGCAACAAAGGGCTGTGACTTTGGTGGAAGCATCCACAGTCTCCTAGAAGGATATAATATTTGCATGGAATTTGCTTTGAAAGGAAATTATATCCTAATAGCTTTATTCCTGTCATTCTGCTCTTTTCTGAGATATACTAAAGCTCTGAATTTTATCTGAGTCCTTGAAAAGCCTCTCATTTAGCTATTTAATTTATATAATACATATGATCTTGGCAGTTGGATGCTTTACAGGAAAGAAAAAATTTATTATTACATAAGCCACCCACAACAGGTAACAAAAGCTAAATTACTGCTGTTGTTGCTATTGAAAACCTTGACAGTCAACTTAACAAAACAAAAACCAAATCCATCAAAAGCTAAACACAGCACACAAAATTTGCTTTACACTCTTCAAGCCACAAAACTTGGTTGGATTTAAGTGACAAACTGGAAAATCCTTCTGCTGGAAAAAACACTGCCCTGATCTTGCTCACATGTAGGACCAGGATGTCTGGTGGAGATCCCTCACTGCCAGGCAGCCTGAATAATGAATACAGACCTGCTACAGAGTTTTCTTGGCTATTTGCTTTTGAATAGTGTAAGCATTTTCCTTCTCTGGAATGTGAGTGTAATGTTGGTAATACTCCCTTCAAGGAAAAAGTGGGTAAGGTTCAGTGCCCCCAGTAAAATGGACACAAGTCATAGGGAGTCATGAGCCTGTAGTATGTCAAGCTGCTGTTTCCCTCATCCCAGGCAAGATGAGTGCCATCCCTTAATTAGTTTCACATGGACCATATGGCTCTACAGTTCCTGAATGCTGGTTTTACATAATTAGACAAACCTCTGGGATGTAAGGGATATTCAGTTCTCTGTGTGCAGAGAACAGTACAATAACTGATTTAACTAGGCTTACATCCGGAACTGTTTAGGAAAATAAAATCTCGCTTTGAGAGGGAATGTGATCCTATGAATTAACACCGAGATGAGCATAGTTTGCTTAACTGACTGTTACTGAAATGTCACATGTACTTGGACTGCACTGGGAAAATCATGAGCTTCAGCAAGATGCAGCTTGCCACCCCACCTGAAACACTTCCCCCTCCCAATTAGTCAGCCATGCAACTGGCCTAATCTACAGAGGTGTTAAGCACCTGCAACTCATTCTGACTTCCACATCTAAAAAACAAATTCCGTGGGAGGTGTGAACAACTATTACCTCTGAAAATCAAGCTATTTGGGTATAAAGGTAGTAATTTCATGCACTTTTTTTGGTTGTTTTGTGGGGTGTTTGGGGGGGTTTTTTGTGGTTTTTGTTTGTTTGTTTGTTTGTTTTAAAGGTTCTGGCAGCATTATGCTTTAGTTTTCTCATTTCAGAGATCATAACAGTTTTACCAGGTTCATAGGAGCATAGCATTTGTTACTGTGGAAAACACTAAATAAATGTTGGATGTTATTAGGTTCTCATTGCTTCTGCAATGAACATGTTTATGACAGCTGTTGGCTCCAGAAGGCACTGGGCAAGGTTGGCATCACAGGCTGCTCTGAGGGCAAAGATTCCCAGTCTGCAACCAGTTACCACTTTCATCTGGCAAAGCCACACTGTGGCCCCAAGGCTGTGCATCACTACTCCAGGCAAAGACCTGTCTCTGAAACATTCAAGTTCCTATGTGCACTAAACCTAAATAATACAGGCAGTGATCACAGGAGCTCACAAGTCCAGCAGTAATTCCATAAATAATTCAGCTTAGGAGTTCAGTCTGCATGATCAGCATGAAGTTGAAATGTAAGAATACCATGAATACAGATATCTAACATCTTTTTGTGGGAATATTGTGTGAGTAGTATAGCCGTAATAGCCTAAGGGCAGAAGTAAACCAAAGTTTGTGGGGAAAAGTGAAATATTTTATTAGACTAGTCAGTTAAAGCTGGAATCAACAATGAAGTGATTGGACACACAGCCCCTCTTGAGGTCTGGAACAGAAACAGCAGCTGTCAAAGCTGAAATTAACCCATCAGGCTGTCTGAAACAAACCAAAAAATGGTAAGTACCTGAGACAAAAAGCTTAGTAAATATTCTGGACAAGAATGAGAAATCTATTTATCCCTCTTCAAGATTAGAGTGGTTATGTTGGGATGGAATGTGTTAAATGATAACAGGTCTCAAGAGAGGCTTTAATCTCCTAGTATTTGCAAGAGCGATGATTTCTAGTACCTGTTCTCCTGTTTTGGTGTTTCATTGTGGCTCTGTGTGAATAAATCAAAAATCTCAGAGGTGATGTGTCTGCATTGAGAGAATTATCCCCCACGGAAAGATGAAAGTTTCTGTTGATCACTGGGTGCATGAGTTCATCCTGGTGCATCACAGTTGTTTATTCTTGGCTGTTGTGTCCCGGATGGCTTGTGGCACAGTGGATGAGCTGTAAAAATGTCTTGTAAAGGCTCCAAGGACTGCAGTTGTGAGAGGATGTGTTGTCAAATTCAGTGTTAGCTGTGCAAATATAGTGGTACAGGCTGGCCCTGAGTATCTGCTTCTGCGGCTGAAGTTAGTGAGGTTACAGCTGCATGAATTATAGGATTTCTGCTTTTTCTTTTAATTTAGGATTTTTTAAATTGTTAATGATTGATTTTATAAGTCCCAAATTAAGCTATTAACAATAGTGCTTGACACTGTTTTCAGTTCTTGTAACTCATGGATGCGAACCACCTGCCAAGGGAATACTCCTGTCCAGGAAAGACTTATGTAATTAAAATTATTTCCATGAGTGATCTTTTCAGAGCAAATGAGGTGAAGTTTGAAAAGCTGAACAGTGATTTTCTTCAGGTAGGCATATTTATCTGTAAGTGTCTTACTACAGTTGGTAAATTGTAGTTTCATAGTGATCAGATTATCTAAGGTGATTTCAATGCGATGATATTCAAGAGAATTTGATTGAGGGACAGTTGTTACTGAATTTGATAAAAATCAGCAAGGAAATCTGTATTTTCAGTGCAAATCATAAAGCTTTCACTTAAATATATAAAATAGACAACAGCCTTAATGTTAAAAATAAATATTGGATCTTTTTAGTTTCCTTTACCTTTTCTCTATTCTTTTTCTCTCTCTCTCTCTCCCTCTCCCCCCCCCACCACCCCCCCCCCCCCCCCCCCTTTTTTTTTTTTGGTAGGTGAATCATAATAAGGTCAAAATCTTATAGAATTATCTTATGTTTATACTGTGCCCATTTTGGAAAAAAAAATTGAAATGAAAATGAAATGAAATGAAATTGAAATGAAGCTGCAAGGATGAACAAGATGACTTTTGATTTGCGTGGGCTGGAGCCTCACTGGAGTCTCATTGTGGAGACAAACTGAGGACAAAACAGGATACTTTCAGAGAGTGGAACATGGTGGACAGACTAGGAACATTCCCAGTGGACATGACAGTACTATAGTGGGTAGGAAGTTATGGTCATTAACTGGTTCACTGGAGAAAAAATATTTTATTTTCTGCACAGTCTTTCTTGACTTCATTAGTCATAGTGTCAGCTAGTTTCATGTTTGCACTACTTGTGATTTAGGACAGACTTTCGTTTTGAGACAGAAAAAAATTCTAATACTGAGTCGTTCGTTATTTCTCTTCTGGCTCTTTTCCTTAAGTAGTCAACAGAGTAGTCCAAAAGGAGGGGTTTGTCTCAAGGCTACAAACCCAATGTTTCCCTGTCTTCTTCCTGAAATTGCTATAGGAGAAGGAATACCAAACTTAAGTTATGGCTTGCTAAAGAAGTATGAAGGAAAGTCAGCAAAGTAACTCGAATTCCTCATACAGAAGCATTTAATCTGGTTGTCCCTCTTAGGAAGACATTTTGGCTTTAGGAGCAGACAGTTCACTTTGGGTTTGCAGATATTTCATTGACTGAAGATGTTTGAATGGTTCTATATCAGGTAGAGGCTGGGGCAGCTGCTGTTGTGTTAGTTGGTTCTTGTGCTCAGTGCCTGTCATGGTTGTTTTTTATGGCATTCTGGAGTCTTGTAAAATGGTTGGGGAAACTTCAGCAGCACTTCATTTTAGCTGCCTTCTTGTTTTATTTCATCACTTTGTAGCGGTTAGAGAAAGGAAATTGTTTTCCAGGATTTTCTAGCATTCCCATGCATACTCCTACAGTGTATTTGTAATGGTGAATCTTAATCTAAGGGTTACTGATGGCCACGTCCTCTGGAAGGCCTGGAATAACTTCATAAAGTAGAAGAAAAATTTTTGAGTTAACAATTTATCACCCCTCCCTCTGCTAAGATACTGTCTCCATTTCACAGACACCAGCTGCCTTTTCTGTTTGGTAATCTAACTTGTTAACATAAAGAAATTAGGTTCAGAGTAATTGCTCTCTACCTGCATTTATCTTTGAAGTTTTCAGCTTTCATTTCAGACCTGCAAAAGACTTGGCATTCCCGAAAGATACCTATTTTCTCCATCCACAGTAATTGGGTCAATAAAAAAAATATTACCTCTGTCTTCAAACCTTGCTTTGCCCTAAGTCACCATAGCTCCTGCTTGAAGTGCAATGGCACACTTCCAGGTTCTCAGCTGAGGCAGAAGGTCAAAAGGATTATAAACAATTAAGCACACCTTAATCCCCATTAAATGGTGGTGAATCACTGAGGAATGTCCAGGGCAGATCAAAAGCTGTTGCAAGAAGGCAAGCTGATAGAGGGAGGCTCCGTAGAAGCACCAAGAGGATTCTGGTCTTTCCAACGTCCCCATGCAAAGGGTAGACAGCACCTTAAAAATGGAGATGACTCATTTTGCTTTTTAACAGGTATTTTTTACCAGTAGTGATTTTTCCCTGAAAAAATACTTTAAAGAGACTGCCTACTCATTGTGTTATTCACTATCCTTGCCCTCAAAGGGAATGGCACTTCAGCATGGAACCTGCTGTCAAGCATGCAGAAGACACAGAATTAGGTAAAACCTGCAAGCCAGGAATGACAGCTTCACATAGTCATGTCCCAGGTCATGCCTTCATGTGGGAAAGTGCACAGCTACAATCTGAGTCAGAAAATACCTAAAACCTACGAGGAAGAGGAAGAGAATACTATTTAAAAAGCTGGATGTCTTAGGGATGCTTTTCAGATGTCATCTATGATAATGTCAACGAATTAGGCATTTAGAAGTGTCAAAGTTTCCAGAGCTTAAAAATATTTTAAAGAAGAACTGTTGTGTTTGTGCATCATAGAAACATCCAGAACTTTCTTACTCATGAGAAAACAAAACACTAGTGCTTTGGCAGTACTGGTGCCTTGATGTACCATCCCACAAGCTAGGCAAAAATTTTCTGAAACCCTCAACAGTAGATGGTTTCTTGATTTCACAATCCCCCTTTTAAGTTTCTGTAGAGCATAGATAACTAGCCACTGCCAGACAAAAAACGTCGAGTATCTGGCTTGTTGTTTTAGTAGGGGAAAAATCTTCCGGTCCCCAAATCTATGACTACCTGAAAGAAATGAGAATGTAATGCCTTTGAAATGGTTAGCAAATGAAGGGAGGAAAAGCATTGTTTCAAATTGATCTTTAGCCTGTAATTCTGCCACAGGTAGGTATAAAAGAACATCTTTTATTCTGCCTATGGCTATCATAAAATCCAATTATTTTTGTGTTGTCCAAGCTTCGTTTCAAATAAAGTAATAAAGGAAGGATTGATGGGGCTGGGGAAGAACTTGTGCATCCTTTCTTTTCCAGGCTCCTGGATGAATCATAATCACACATGTCTGAGTAATCAATTTCACTGGTACTGTGCCCAAACTCCCCAGCTGTAACTACGACAACGCAGTTAGAGATTGATGTCTTTAGAAAAAGAGAAGAACTTAATTCACCCATCTCCTTTACACCCTGCTAAGAGTAATTAAGTGCCTTTTAAGCAAAGTAGCAGGAGATAACCTTCTAACACTGGAGTGACCTCTGCAAAGTGGACATGAGACCACAGGGGCAAGCTGTGTTCTGTCTCCACCCTGTTGCTTTGTAATAACTCTGTAATTAGGGAATGCTGTCAAAAATTATATGTTACATTGTAATTAAAGAGAGCACTGCAGCATAAATACAAACATACATTTATTCACATGTGTGTGTGTAGATGGATGGATAGTACACATATGTGCATATAAGATACCTAATTCTGCTGGTAAAGGATACCTTAATTCTGGCATTTTTTACTTAGGAGTGTTTGGCCTTGCCATTGTCACAGTTTCAATTTCATCTTATTTTGCTGGTGCAAAGGAGCCTACCAGGTTGCAGGCTGTCCTGGGTTTAGTTAGGCCCAAATTTAGGCTTTAGTTTTGAGAGCAGGCCTTGGATTATCCGCTGACTCAAGCTGGGTCAGGCCAGCTGACTTCTACTGGCCAGTGATATTCCATACCACGTTCTGATGTCATCTCAGTATAAATACAGTAGGGTTGGAGGAGTTTTGTCTTTTCTGATCATGGCTGTAGCCCTAGGAGGACATGCTGCTGTTCTGCTAAGATTAGGCCTCACTGCCACCCCACTGCTGGTACCTTAGGAAGTAAACATTTTATTGTTAGTTTTTCTTCTCTCTTCCCAGGTGTCTCTTGGGAGGTGTCTTTTGGGGTGTTTTGTGGCTGGGGTGGTGGAATTTGTGTTCAGTGGGAAGTGGAGAATTGTTTCTAACTTTTGTGGGGGTGTGTTACGTTGTAACTTGCTTTTAATTTTCCCTCTTTCATGTAAATATATAAACCAGTTTCTGGTTTAAGTTTTGGGGGTTTTCTCCCTTTTCTCAGTAGGGGAAGGGAGCTTTACTGTGTGGTTGAATACTTGGTATCTTGCCAAGGTTTCAAACCAAAACACAGACCTGAATGACCTGAGCAACCAGTGCTGCAAGAGGACAGCGCGGACATGACAGCCAGGAAACCTCGCTCTGCTGCTGACTCCACCATCACTTTCTACTGTGACCTTGGGTCACATCACCGCTGTCCTGGCAAATCCATTTCTAAAATAGGGGTGGCACATACTTGTTCTGTTTGAGTTCATGTCAACCAGCTGTGTCACTTTGACCACGGAGGGAGCTGCTCTTCTTCCAGTGTGTGCCCAGTGTCCTCTGTCAATCTGGGAGAGACATCCAGGCATGACTGGTGAATAATTCAGTCTGAAAATAGGAAACAGCATATGAGGCTGTAAGATACTCAGTTTTGAATTAGAAAAGGGGAAAAACACCAGAGAATTTAGTGTGGTTCCATACATTAATGAATCTGGGAAATATGAGAAAGTTCTGTAACAGACTGAACAATTCAAAGTATCTACCTGTGTGGATCATTTCCTGTGATTTGCTGGAAGGGATCCATAGCTGCTGAGGATAGTTAATAGCTATTACTTAACATCTTCTGCCAGACAGAGAATTATTCATGCAACCCAAGCTAATGCAGGCACCAAACAGACCTTCTTTATGACTGGCACTTGTGCTCTCCTAAATTCATCATCAGTCACTCAAACCACATATCTCCAGTAAAACACTGAAGTCACATTAAAGGTATCATGCAGAAAGCTGATTAAATGCTTACCAGTACCAAAATGACATTTTTCTACAGCAACAAATTATCTTACACATTGCTATCTTTGGGTCAAGAGAATTTCAAAGTGATACGATTATTAACCAATTAACTGTTTTCCTTTTCCTGTTTCTCTTGAGTAGAAGTTTACTATTGGGACAATTAACAGCTGCTGATGATTTCTATTATATGCTGCAAGAATTTTGGTATAACAATCCTTATTTGCAAAAAAGAAACCCTTCCCTAAACAGTTTAGCTTCTTCCTTCATCCCCTGTAAATGACAGGTAAAATTAAAATGCTTCTACATGTCTGACCTTTGTTATACTGATTAGTCACAATCTCTTCTGAGGTGTTATTCTGTCAATCCAGAATGATTTTAATGGCCCCCACTAATTCTTCTGGAGAATGCAAATTTGCCTCGAAGAAGGAAAACACTTTATTTCATTGGCTAATATTTAAGCCAAAAGACATAATAGATAACCAGTATCATTTCACCCTATTTCTCTTTTAACTGCAGTTGTATCTTCCTCTTATTCCTGAATGGTATGGAGAAAGACCATCAACTTAGCACAGGAAGAGGAAGGAATGCAGTGCATGTTTTCATGTGAGAGTCTATAATCCCATCTCTATATGTCTCTGTCTAAACTGTCTGTACCAGAACAGACCAGAATAGACTGAACTACATCGTAGGTAGAATTCATCTCTGATATTGTCTTCTATTGCTATTTGTGTCAGGTAATCACTTTCATAGAAAGAATATAGTTTTCAGAAATGAAACAAAGGAACCTATTTTTTCTCCTAGGAAGTCCTCTTATTTACCATTTCAGTAAAAATAGGACATTTTGCAATTTTTTTTTTATATTTCCATTCTGCTTTTACATGGGGGAAAAAAGGTTTGTTTTTTTTATAAGAACTCTACACAGCATGGGTTCTAGGCCCACAAATAACCAGGCAACTGCTTAGAATGGGTTTGTGTCTGGATTGTACTTAAAATACTGAATTTTATCTAAAATTTTTCCTTCCATGCACCTATTCTATAACAGATACACAAAGGAAATTTATGATAGAGCCATTGCAAACATCACATAGATAAAGAGAAGATTAAAAAAAAAATTAAAAGCAGAACAACAACCTATTTCAGAAATAGAGATTTCATGTTAGATACACAATATACCATTCTCATTATCACCATTATTCATAAGGATGACTCACACTGACAACTGATGTCTGTTTATTTTAAATCTTTTTACATTTTTTGTTCTCTACAGAATCAGAGTTGATAAGGTGACAGTTTTCTTTCATACATTGATTATAAAAGGAAAATAGAATCTCCCTCATTTCCATGAGCAATTAAGCATAAAAATATTGCCTGTGTTTCTTTGTTTCTTACACATTACAGAATCAGCATGGGGTCAGGAGCAGTCAGCATTTATCCAAGCACACTGATGCATGGGTTTTTCCAGAAGAACTCACATTAAGTTTATGGTAAACTATAGTTGTATATAGAATATTAGGCACGTTTTGTCAAAAAATATGACCAAAAATTTGACCAAACCATACTAGACATAGACTTTAATTGGTTGTACTTTAGAACTTACTTCTATACATTGTGCTTGTTTGTTCCTTTCATGTTAAAACCATTCAAAACTCAATCAGCTAATAGCATTGTGTCAGAAAGAGAAAAATTACTACAGTTTGTTCATTTTTTATTCATGTATGATCTGTGATTTTTTTTTTATTTAAATTATAACCAATCATTTTATGCATATGAGTCCTTGCCATAGATCAGAAATTTTCATATAGAACTTAAACCTTGCATGTGCACCCACTGTTAAAGGAGGTTTTCAGGTCTGGTTCAGGTGGAAAAGGTTATTTTTCTGTTATTTCCCCTAGACAGAAGCTCAAATATTAAGTTCAGGTTCCTACATACACTTTGAACATTCTGAACATTTTACCTAGAAACTACATCTGTGCCCTGCATGTGATGGATTTGATTACATTTATGAGTTTGGTTTTTCATTTTGCTAATGCACTGTCAATTTGGCAATCAAATTCATCTTATAAGAAGCTGGTATTGTAGTAAGACTTTTCCCTGATACTGAGAAAGAGTTAAAGCATACAGGATGCTTTTGTTCAGCCATTATCTGCATGACTAATTAATATTACAAGGAAACAGAAGTCCTAGTCTAGAACAGTCAGCTCCATGTTCAACTCGACTGCCTTCAGAAAGCCAGTTATTGACTTCCCTCATGCAATGTAGAGCAAACAAAAGCTTAAAGCTCTGGACACTACCCTGAGTACTGAACACAAAAAAAAATCCCTGCTAGTATGCATTGGCTAAATACTTTATGGGATCTACTCCTTGGACTGTTGATTTACATTCATAATTGAAAAGATTCTTCAAATTGTTTGAATTATTTAGTACATTTAGTTCTCAGTTTTGTAGGGATTAGGAATGAACTTCTGCAGTCAGATGAGAAATTTATAGCAAAACTCAGTGTTTCAAGACAGCAGGTATACATAAATGCAGGGAAACTGCAAATGCTGGAATGAATTGCATTTATATTGCAAATCTTGTTGTCAGAGGGAGTTACTTGCTTTATCTTAGATGCTCACTCTTTACCAGTTAGTTTGCTGAATTTAAAGGGCAAGAATCATATCTTTTGTCTCCAGTGCTGTAATTTGAGTCTACTCCACTTGTCAGTAGCTCTCTCTTTTTGCTATTATTAAATTCCCACTCAATAGATCAGGTCTCCCTGCCAGTACCTTCAAGATAACATTAATTCAGGAAATCTGTGCCTAAACTTCTAGCATTTTCTAAAATACCAGCTATTATGTGACTTCTGAACACACAACATTCAAAGTTTGAAGTGATTGTGAACTTCTAGAGAATGGTAATCATGCATCCATCAGCATATTAAACTGTATTTCACATCTCAGTGTAAAAAAAATCAGATCTTTTCAAACTGAATTGAACAATTTGGTACAACCTGAGGAAAAGGTCATAGGTTTATCCTTTCAGTAAAACAAAGCACAAAGGTACTCGCTAACTTTATTGTGAAACTAAGTCTACCATGAAACTCAAGTTTATTCTAAGCCTGTATTTTCATGTAAACTTTTTCTTTCAGGTTGTCAGCTTGAAGTCACAAACCTTTACAGCATCAGTTTTACCAAAACCACTTCTTCCAACACATTTATTCAGTGAGTGATTTCAGAAGGAACTGGAGAAAAAGACTAAGAGTTCATAGTGATTTATATTTATAAGTAACTATGTAAGTGTTCATAATATAGTGATTCAAAAATTCTGTTGTGGTGAAACAGTAAGAATTTAGTCCCGTATAGGCTCCTGGTAGTTATTTGATAAGTGTATAGACCTACAACCACCTGGATCCACTGCTTACAGCAACATCATATCTAATTTTAGTTATTTGATGTATCTATCTGTCCTGGCTATGGCATGAATAATATCTTCTCGGAAGTTTTCTGAGTTATCGGGTCCACAGTTGTGTGGGTTTTGGGACAGGAAGAGTCCAGCATAAGAAAGCAAAAATAGACACAGAGATTACAGATTTGAGAACTGATCTAATTATACGTTCTCTCAAGTCAACAGAGGATGAGGGAGTAAGTCATTGCCAGATAGGATGGCAAATGTGGTGTACCAGTTACCCAGTTTACAGATAATTCTGGCTGGGAAGCATTGTTATTGCTCTTCCATTTGTCCACTGCTATTTTCCTTGCTCTGGGCTATATGCAACCTATGAAATGGATCTTCTTTCCCTACACCTGGCATGGCATTACAAATATATGACTCCATCAGCAAATATACAGATAAAAAGGAAAGGAATTTGTGCACTTGAGTGAAAAGCCTCTCTGTGTAAACTGCTTCCTTTCCTTTGAGTTACCATTGACTACCCCCAGCACTGATTGATCTGATTACTCATAGAAATTTGAATTTACATTTTCTATGGCACTCCTTTCTCATCATTGAGACCAAAACTTGCCCATGTCTAATGAGGAGACAACCTGAATTGCACAACCTTGTACTTGTGAGGATGCACTGGGCCCAGTCTGACTCCCTGCTTGAATTCTCAGAGCTGGCAACTGCAACTTAAAAGGAAAAAGAAGCAAAAATAGGCATCATTTACATATGTGTAAAAAAAATAAAAATATATATATATACACACACATACATATAAATCCTATTCTGTGTAAGTCCTTTTCCTATTCTTATCAACATCAGAACAGAGCATATTCCAGTATGATTAAAATAAAAGATTCATACCTGTCACATGTGGTTGTATTTTCCTCTCAAGGTAGACAATAAACTTCAAACCCCACTCTGTAAGTTTTTCAGTTATTTCCAAGGGAATTAACTTCAGCTATTTCTGTGGAGTAAACTGGGGGAGAATACACCATGTTGCTGTCCCAGAATATTATGGTGAGGGGTTTTTTTTAACATTTGCCCTACAATTTTGAAGGAGATGCCTTAGCTTTGGAACAAGAGCACACCTAACAGCAGATCAGTTGTTTCCCCAGCTGACATCCTCTTCTTCTTCCAAATCTCTGTGTGTAATTAGACCTCATCTCCTTAGATACTGAACTAATTTGAATTTTA
>JAWWEV010000001.1:104880739-104897771 GCA_035583235.1 Hafferia zeledoni | reverse complement strand
TTAACTTCAGCTATTTCTGTGGAGTAAACTGGGGGAGAATACACCATGTTGCTGTCCCAGAATATTATGGTGAGGGGGTTTTTTTAACATTTGCCCTACAATTTTGAAGGAGATGCCTTAGCTTTGGAACAAGAGCACACCTAACAGCAGACATCCTCTTCTTCTTCCAAATCTCTGTGTGTAATTAGACCTCATCTCCTTAGATACTGAACTAATTTGAATTTTACTTCTTAGCCACTTGCACATTTTATCCCTCCCTTACGCTGGACATGCAACTGGACTCTGACCCATGCTCAAGCAGAACCTGACTTACTGGAGTTGAACTGATGCCCATTTACCATCAGCTGCATGTGTTTGAATTACAACCATTATCTGTAAAGTGCTGCTTTCCTGAGCAGCCTTTTCATGTTTGTTACAACTGTGTTTAACATGGACTGCATTGTTGCAGAAACCCTCTGGATCTTGCCCATTCCTCAGGTAACATTTATCACTGCTAGAGAAGTTTCGCACCTACAGCATGGATAGAAAGAAAAGGCTTAATAGAAGTGAAGCTTCACAGTCAAGTGATACATCTCAGTAAAACAATACCCGTAGTATTTTTCCTTAATTACAAATTTGTTTTATCATAGTCGGTTTTAGTGGCAGTCTTTCTTTTGTAAGTATAGGATATATCACCACTTTATAAGTTCATTGAATTTAATTCAAATACTGAAACACACCACTTCTCATCTGGCAAACTACCAAGAATAATGGCTAATGCTTCCAAAATTTATTCAGAAATTCAATTTTTTAATAATATTATGTTAACAAGAATAACCTAAAATAGATCACTTCACAATTTTAGATCTAGCATGAAAACTGAAGAAAAAATTTGCATCTATATGTCAATGTTGTTAAAAATTTGGCTCTGCTAACATTCAAGCTTTGTTGCATTGAAGTTCAAATAGAATTCTGACTGCCTTCAAAAAGTCTAGACCCACCAGAAATAGGACATATGTCCAGTCTAGGTCTCATTCCTAATGTGACTACATTAACTTGTCCAGCAGGATTTCTGTCTGTATCTTTATGTACCGTTAAATAAGGTCTGAATGATATCAACAACTAAAAATATACTTAAAAGGTTGAAAACTTGGCTTCTCATCTTCATTTTAAATGTACTATAGCTACATAATACAAAGAATCTAAGAAAATAGAAGAAAACTCCTTTTTTTTTTTTATTAAGCAATATGGGGAAGACTAACTAGTTATTTACAAACCTGAAATTTCCCCTTTCACTTGGCTTCCCATTATAACATGATGATGGATATATACAAGAACTTTTATTGAAAAATTTTTAGGTATTGAAAGACTTCTGGAAGTTAAATGTTCTTTGCATAGCAATACTGATTAATCTTCTGCCTTTCACTACCTCAGATTGTCTTTCTCCTCTGAGTAATCAATATTTTTTGATGAGTCTTTATTATCATGGCTGCAGGGAAATCATCATTATATTTGTTTGCAATATGGGATAAATGATAACTTCTGGTTTTCAGACATAGTATTCCAAAGCAAAATTGGAATTTCCTTTTTTCTTCCAGTCAATGTCTTTCAACAGTGTGCAAGTGAAGTGATCTGCTCTGTTATGATGGAGTGCTGTCCTTACTTGCCCCTGCTCCTCTCTCCACCTCCCTCCTCCTCCCTCCTCATCCTCTGTAGCTGAGAGTCATTTCAGGCTCTGTAACTTCCAGAATCACCCCAAATCACCCACGTTTTTTCTTTCTGTTTCTAAGAAACATTCAGGCCTTCTGTTACTCTATTATTTAAACATTTAAAAGCCCAAGACTTTTCAACAGCGGAACAGCTTCACCTGAGGGCAAAGTTTCAAGTTTAAGGTATTTTCCTTTCAGATAGTGACTTATATTTTTATATAGGGAGGAAAAAAAAGGCAAGAAGAAAAATAAAGAAGAAAGAAAGATCTTCTTGTTTGGCTGGAGGCCCAGAGAAAAAGGTTTTGAGATACATGAGTCATATGCATTGCAACAGAAGCTCTGAATGTTGTAAGTGCTAAAAGTACAAATACTTAAATTGTGCACAACCTGAAGCACCACTCAATTTGGAAACAGGCAGACTTGGGCTTCTTGGGAAAGCTGATGGAGACAAAAATTGGTGTTTCATTGATTATGACAAATATGATCTTGAAAAGCTGCATCAGCAGAAGAAGAGCTATGCTAAGGTTTTAGAGTATATAACTGATTGTGCAACTGAGGTCAGACTGAATTGAGTGCAGCTTCACCTGCTGTACAGTTCCTGATGTACCAGGAACCTGTCAAGGGGCAGTGGATTTTTTGGGATACTTTTGAGATATATCAAAAATATTTAGCCAAAACAGGTTGTTGAATGCTTGCTCTAGAGATACTCTTCCCAGAGAATATGATTTCATCTTTAA
This sequence comes from Hafferia zeledoni, assembly GCA_035583235.1. NCBI lineage: Eukaryota > Metazoa > Chordata > Aves > Passeriformes > Thamnophilidae > Hafferia > Hafferia zeledoni. The sequence goes on along the minus strand of JAWWEV010000001.1, from coordinate 104,895,346 downwards.
AATCCTTTAAAACCCAAAGACCATTGGTTTCTTCTAGAGGGGAAAAAATCTAAAACCCCTAGTGTCCTTCTTTTGTAACAAAATTGTTGATTATTTAACAGCTGGAATAGTGAAGTTGAATTGGTTACTTCTGTTTATCCCTACTTAAGGTTTGCCTCCTTCTGAAAAGCATGGGAGTAAGAGTGAGGGTGAAGCATTTCAGTTTCAGTCCTTTGCAGACCACTTTTTAGTTATGAGTTTCAGAAATATTGCCTTAAAGGCTGAGACAGGTGGCAAGGGCCTACATAGGCTGGCATGAAAACCCATCCTGTGCATTTTCTAGCTCATTTTCTGCTATTAGTGGTTGTGATGGCTGTGAGCAGGTATGGTCACCCTGCAGGAACCTTTCAGGACTTCACTGACTCATCACTCTGCTCGGCACGACTGCTGGTGCATGATATGTTGGAACAACTCACCTCCAGGTGCTAACAAAAGTCCCCAGCAAATAAACTAAGAAGGAGATGGTGAAAACATTCCTGACAAAACTGCTGTCCATATTTGTGCTGCATTTTTAGACAATACTTTTGCAGCAGAAATCAGTGGGAACCATTTGTACATTATTTGCCACGCAGCAGTGACGCTCAAGAAATTAAAAGAAAGTTCTGTTCATAGACTGTAGTTGTTAAAGATCATAAATGGATCTGATTTTTGCCTTCAGTGAAAAAAAGAAAGAAAAACCAATCCCTGCTGCCAAAGAGCCTATAAGCAAAGCCAAAAAGCTTGCACGCTTTTGAGCTGAAGAAGAGTTTGGCAAATCTTCAAAATGCAAAATATTTTGTTTCAAGGCCCACCCAAAATAAGAATCCCATGGTTATCTTTTCAATACGTATTTAAATCCTTGACAAGAAGGTGGTGTGTATTTAACTCAGTGCACAGTGGCTTAGCTATGTAGCCTCCATGCAGCATTTAGTCTTAATGACTTCCATGGTGCCAAACATGTATCCAGCTCCGCAGATTGCAGTTCATTCCAAGTGACTTCAGGTCAAACTCCATGTCAATAAGGCCTATATATACAAGGCTTCTTCAGAGTAGTCTAAAGGCACATACAGAAGAAGCTAAAGAGTGGCAAATCTGAATTCTTCAGCCAAGATTAAGCCTTCTAGCAGAGAAGTTGAGGAACAGGACAGGTTGGATAAGCAGCCCAAAATCCCTATGAAATGTGTTGCTGAATGCTGTTTGAGCATGATTTAGTGTACTCTTATTAAAACACTTCAGAATATTTGCATTTTTATTGACTAGTTTGTTTTAATCTATAGTGATTTCAACCATGTTCTAATCTGTCTACTTCATCATGTATTTGGGAACACTCTCTGCTCAAGTGGCTCCACTATGGAGCTAAAGTGTAGGCAGTCTTGCTGATAGGCCCTTGAAATCAGTTTAATTATTAAATTCCCTTTGAACATTCCTTACATTAACAGCATTTAATGCAACTGACACCATGAATCTAATTTTCCTTCTCCACTATGGAGGATCACCACCTCCCTAAGATTGTGGTCTGTGGTGAACTCGTTACCAGCTGCCGCGAGAGGAGCCCCAAATAGGAGATGCAAGGACTCCCTGAAAAAAACACCTCAGCCTTGGCCATATTGACTGCCATCAGTGATCCACTCTGGCCTCCAATCAGGATTCATGGAGACACACCATTCATGATGCTGCTGCCTCCTTTGAGAACACACACAGAGCCAGTCTTGAGGAGAAAAGAAAACGCAGAAAGAACCATTCCTCCCCAATATTGCCTAAGGAGACATTCCGCTGTGCCTTTTGTGACCAGACTTGCCTATCCTGCATCTGCCTTTTAAGCCACCAGAACACTTGCCACAAGCGCGGGTAAAGCCCTTTCCAAATATTTGTTTGTGAAGCCAAGCCATGATCATGATGATGATGATGATGAATGCAGAAATAAAAATATAATTGTGCAAAAGCCGCAGGTCTTTCTGCTTCAGACCATGATACTACCTCATTTTTCCACAAAAGGCAAAATAAAGTGTGACTGTGACATGCAGCACATTTAGGCTTAGGCAGGTTTGCCTTTGTAGTGGGCATCAGATTAGGGCAAAATTCAGTCTTAAACACAAGAACAAGCCTCCTTCAATTTTCATGAGATTTAAAATGGCCCCAAGTCCACCCTAAAAGGCAGCACCAGTAGCATTGCATACCACTTGAGGAGCCAGCTCTCCAGACACCCCAGTAAGAGAGCCCATTCACAAGTCTGTTTTTCCTCCATCATAAGAAAGGTAAGTGAGCAGTGGCAAGCAGCTGAGAGGAACAGGAGAGAAGAAATGGGTCACTTCCTAGCTCTGCTTCCAGTCAGTGGTGCGGGTTATTTCAACTACACCGGTACAGGCAATCAGCAAAGCTCTCAGAACCAGAGTGCTTGCTCATTGTCTGTGCTCTGAACCTCTGTGCCACCACTGATTTTTGTCCAAACTGCAGAGCAGCCTAGGCTGGCCTTGAATCCCTTCACCATCAACTATTCAACATGTGCTGCAATAGTGGTGAGATAAAATGGCACAGGCTTGTGTCTGGGCTGGCATCCAGCAGAGGGATGCCACAGAGCCCCAGGATGCATTCCTAGTAAAGGGAAAGCCTGTACAAAGTCTGTGCTATTGTATCTGCGCTGCTGCTGTTGCTTGTGTTACTTACATTCACTCAGTGAAGCCGGTTAGCCTATGCTGCCATTCTATGTACAAATGATGGGTGTACCTTAGAAACAGCCTCTGGATACTTGTGATGTGCCCATCACTACTATATCTGTGCAGCCATACAGCTGTGAAAACTTAAAGATCTGCTGATGCACGAGTGAGAAACAGTTTGATTTTTCCTGATTTGATAAGGTAGTCTTATCCTGGGGAACAACAATGTGCATAATACAAATTCAATTGCAGTAATCTTTTACAGGGGAAAGGAGACTGTAACTAGGCATTGGAATACTTTACAAAGGACTATATGGCATTTTTCACACCTCAAGTCTTCAACCTCTTAGAAGACGCCTTTTTGAAAAGTATCCTTTAACTTGACTTTGTGTTACCCAATGTGACAAAGGACTGCATGGCTGTGTTCTGCAGCTTTTCTGTGCTATTTAGGAGTTCCCATAGCTGAATGGCTAGTTATTATGGTGTCTTTCCCAAAAATTATCATCTATTCTCAAAACTTCAATGCATAACACATAAATTGCTTGAGCTCAAGAAGAGAATTATATTATTTCACCGGAGTTTATTGTGATAAAGTTAAAAAAGCTACAGTACAGAAAGTTCTTATGCAGAAGACTGTCCTGAATAAGAAGTTAATGCAACTCTCATCCTTTGAATATCAGCCAAAAATTGGAAATCTTGGCAGTGCTTTGGATTTGACAAATTGGATATGTCCAGAGGAGGTAACACTTTTTCTGGAGAACAGTTTCTGGGAAGTAGAAGAGATTTAAAGGGAAAAACCTTGGAGGACTTGAAAGCAGCCACACCATGTGGCTCTGTCTCTCAAGCTCTTACACCCCCACACACTTTTGATGCACATAATTGCATTTTCCAAAAGACAGTAATTTTCAGCACTTAATTCCAAATACATGCCAATGTGTTTTTTTCTTTTGGTGTAAGTAGATTTTTTTGTTTTGAGGCAGAGAAGACATGGAGTGTTATGTTTCTGCATATAACACCCATACAGCTTTAGATTTCGTCATAAGGCCAAATGTTTAGTAAATATGGGGTCTGGCCATCTGGGAGAGGACTCTGTCTTTAACTATGCAGTTACAATCTAGTGGGGCTCCTGCTTGACCACTGTCACCGTAATATCTCAACGCACCTAGTTAGAAATAGCAAAATATTTATTATGGCCTAACTCTTCCTTTGCTGTCACTAAGAATATATATTTTGTTATAGGAAGCTGTTCTTTTATTTCTGATATGTGTGTAAGAGGGGGAAGATATTACAAGACTGTCCTTTGTATTAGTCATTTCTATAAATAATAACATTTTAAATGAAAATCTCTACATTAGATCTATATACTCAATAAAAATCTATAGACTAGACCAGCTCAAGGACAAATCATGTTCCATACACATGCTTCCTTCCTGCTGATCCACAAAATGTTTGCCAAAAGCTTTAAGGTCAGAAAAATCAAATACCAGGAAATTTATTGTAGAACATTTGAAGTTTAAAGGCTCTTCCTTTTAAAAATGGCATTTATGTATGTATGAGGCTCCTCAATCTTTCTACTAAATTTTGTGACCTTCACAGGATACAGGACCCACTGGATTTTACCACTTTTAGCCAAAGTTCAATAAATACATTTCTGTTAGATCTTTGGTGCAGATGTAGCTTTCGCCATTCAATTGGGCTGAAAAACTAGAATAGACCTGATACACTAAGCCACAAAGAAGTCCAAAGAATAACCTGGAAGGTCAGCAGGACACTTACTATACTCTCACCAAGTATCCAAGAACAGCCTATCGAAAATTTGACTTTTTACAATGTCCCCAAGCTGCACGTACCAGCATGGTCACAACATGCACCTTTTTGTGAGACCTTTATGGCATACTATTCTCAATTCCCTGCCAGACTAAATTTTAGAAGGAGGAAGGCGTTACTTCATCTTAACACCCCCACCCCCACCCCCAAAAGTATAGCCCCTCACTGGGAAATATATTAGGAAGTGTATTTATGGAAACTGTGAGTTTTCCAGACAATTCCATGTTATCTTCAATAATATTCTAATAGGTAACTTCAGGTTCTATACTTCTCTTCACATGAAGTACAATTACTTTCACTGAGATAAATAGCTGTTAATATGAAATGTATTCTGTTCATTATGCCCCATATACATACATATACAGGCTAGAGTTAAATTTGATTCTGAATTATTTCATTCCAAAGCCTAAATGCATAAAACAATAGAAAAATATATCTTACAGTTATTTAGCTGCTGAAAATCAGCACAATTGCCAAATCATCAAATTAGGAGTAAGAGAATACCACAGCAACAGGACACCTTACCTGCATTAATTCTGTCTGCCTCTCAGCAGAACTCATTAGGCTTGATGGAGTTCTCAACTAACATAATTACACAGCAGCTGGTACCCAGGCTAATTTGTTTAGAGCTCGTTTGGGTAACCCTGCACCCATATACTCTTTCAATGTAGACTTACCATACAAGGAACATTTCAATTCAATTTGTAAGGAAAACTCCATGGCTTGTGCATCCAAAATGTCAGATTATCTCATTATAAGAGTCTTTCATATGGAAAGGTTTAAAGTTCTGCAAAGACAAGGAGTGTACTTTAAAAATCACTCTGTACTATAAGATTTGGAGAGGGTTTGGATTATGCCAGCATGGGACTTTTTATTTTCCATTGCCCTACATCTTTTATACTAAGTTATGCAAAGTGGATGCAATATGTTACAGCTCATACCTGGAAATATTTAATTTTGCTTGCTAAAAGCAGTGTAAGAGAGAAAGGGAGAACATCTGTAACTCTCTCAATGCTCTAATTTATAGTTGACATTCAGAAATCTTAGGAGATTGAGAATATTATCTAGAGTGGGACAGAACACTTCTGTCATGTTGCTGTACTGGCTCTGCTCCTGTAAATCCATGCCATGTCAGTATTAAGCGTTTCTGCAGCAGATGAATATTTAGTCTGGTTAAGTATTTGGGAGAAAAAAGTGCGCTCAGGACAATAGCAGGGAGTCACGGTTGTGTCAATTACGTGAACAAAAGAAGCAAGAATTCTGAAATCAAACCACTAGAAGCTTAATATTATTCCTTGCATTTCCTGCCAGATAAGATGGTTTTGCAAAGTTCAGCCATATAAAAGGCTGTAGCATGGCAATGTTGTGTGTAAGAAGGAATATCAGACACTTGGTCCTCAAACTCAGATGAGACCCTGATGAAACTAAGTTATCCCGATTATTCTTTAGTATTAGGATGGGCTAGCCTTGCCCTTACTCTAAAATACAGTATGTTAAAGCTCCTCCTAATGTATGCCTGCTTATGCTGATCTCCAAGGAAGTAGTATTCCTCCAGCTATGTCTCTTTTTCAACTACAGCACTGGAAAGGAAGTGTGCTGGTTTAAACCGTCAGGAGAAATGAACCCAGCTCAAGAGAGATTACAAGTCAAAGTTACAATTTATTATAAAGGTTACAATAAATACAGTGATACAGAGAAAACTGATTTTCAACACACAAAGACAGAGGTATAACCCAGCACCTTGGGACAAGAATGGAGCAGTATTCATTAGCCCCTGCACTGAGCACCACGTGGTCCACTTGAGTACAAAGTAAAAGGAAAGGAAACCTGTTGGTAAGGATGATGGTTGCAGTTCTGTTGAGAGTTGCAGTCCTGTTGAGGTTCTGGTCCTCTTCTAGATCAGACAAGTGGTACAGAAGTTCCAAACCCCAAAGATTATATATGCTCAGGTTCAGGTGGGAATGCTCAGTACCTCCCCCAGGGCGAGTGGTTTCACAATGGGTAATTTAACTCTGTGAGTCATGGGTTATTTTTCGAAGCTTTGATGGTCTGTGTTGTTTCAGCTGCCTATTATGCCAGTCCCTAATGGCCCATTAGCAGAGATGACTCCTCAAACTCGGTGTGAAGGTGCTAATGCCTGCCTGGAGGGGAGTTATCACAGCTGAGTCATTGGTGTGAAGACAGAAACACTCCTCTGTCTCACAGGGTTCTCTAACACCCAGCTTGCAGTCTGAGGTGTCAGGTGTGCCCTGGGCAGCTGCTGCAAATGATCCATTATTAACAGTTCATCAGAAATTACATAGAGGGTGTAGAATAGACAGTTTTGGTTATACCCACATAGTGATAAACTGGTCCCAGCCCCTGTAACTAGGACAGAGAAAGTAGAGACCAAAAGGAGATATTAAGTAATTTCTAGCAGATAATAAACACAATGCAATAAAGAATAAAAAAAAAAATCTTGTTCAGTTTCTGTATGGGAGCTGCTTTTTCTTTCCCACCTCTTCCCTTCTTAAATCTTTCTTGTTAGGATAAGGTTTACAGGCAAGTATGAAAAACAATACAGACATAAACATATGATACAGTGACATGAAATCTAGATGATGGCCAGTAAGGAGCAATGTACCCCAGGGGACAATATTGAGTCCAATCCTATTTACCATCTTCATTAAGGATCTGGATGATGGAGCAGAGGGGTGAGACTGTACACTCAGCAAGTCTGTTGATTACCCAAAACTGGGAGGGGTGGCTGATACACTAAAAGGCTTGTGCTGTCATACAGAGGGACCTCAACACACAGGGAAAATCACCTGAAAGGAACCTTATGACTTGCTACCAGGGAAAATGCAAAGTCCTGCCCTTGGGGAGGAACAACCCTAGACATCACTATATGCTGAGGAAAAAGGGCCTGGGGTGTCCTGGTGGGGACCAAGTTGAACACAAGACAGCAATGAGCCCTGTTGCAAAAATGCTAATGGTGTCCTAGGCAAAGTTAAGAGAGGTGATCCTTCCTGTTTACTCAGCACTGGTAAGGCCACACCTGGAGAGCTGTGTCCAGCTTTGGGTTCCCCAGGACAAGAGAGACATGGACATACTGGGGAGAGTCCAATGAAGGGCCACAAAGATGACTGAGGGACTGGAGTACCTCTCATATGGGAAAAAGCTAAGAGAGTTGGGGCAGTTCCACCTGTAGAAGACAAGGCTCATGGGAATCTCATACATGAATATAAATACTAAAAGGAGGATGCAGAGAGGATAGAGAAAGCCTCTTTTCAGTAGTGCTCAGTGGCAAAACAACAGGCCATGGGATAAGCTGAAACACAGGAAGTTACCTCTAAATAACAGGAAACCCTTTCATTACTTCAAGGTTTGCTTGGAGTTTTTGAAAATCTGCCTGAGCACAGTCTTGGACAACCTGGGTAGTGCCTCTTGAACAGAGGCTTGGATCAGGTGACCTCCAGAGATCCCTTCCAATCTCCACTGTTCTGTGATGCTGTGATACCAGATGACATGAGAATATGCAGCATAAGAGAGATACACCACATTGATCTGTCTCAACTGATGTTGTTTCCCACATCATGAAAGAATGTGGGAAGAATATGGATAGATTCACACATCTTAATCTTCAAAATACTTCAGTAGTTCTCCTTGTACTCCAAACTTTAAGTGAAGAATCCAGAACAAATTAGAACAGAAAGCCTTGGAAAGAGAGAAGTCAAATATTCATGAAGTTTAGTTCAGTAGAATTACCTTTCAATCTTCCCACTCATTAAGCTCCCGTCTCAAAACTCTCTCTTTCTGCACATATATCGAGGATTCAAAAAATGTACTCATTCCCTCTTATAGCCTCTAAACAAAGCACTGAAGTAAGAATTTAAAGGACTGTCTTCTTTTCCAAATACTGCTCTATTGCATGATTTTAAAAGATGAGATGGCGTCTTCCCTCTGTTGTTTCGTTTGTCTGAACCATGGGGATAACACCCCTGACTGCATTGCAGTTGAGATTTACTGATAAAAAGTAATATGTGGACTCCATCCTCACATGTATTTCAGAACCAAGGCATTTTACTGACACCATATATTTAAGTCATGTATAATAGTACTAACATATTTTTTAATTATCCCCTGGATGTGTAAACACCTGAAGCACATGTAGACACAGTCTTCGTGCTTCTTCCTCTCCCTCTACAGTGAAGGCAGGCAGTGAAGAGTAGTGATGAACACTGCCTTGAAGACATGTCATTGTACAAATTTGGGTAAGTGAATGAGTTTGACTGCTGTGGTCTCTGCGAGATGCCTTTTAGTCCTCTGAAACAGAATTCTGCTCTGACTCATTACTGTAATAAGTACCTGTAGTGTCCTGCAATTCCTGCTGGTGCTCTGTATCACAGTTACATGGCTACAAACAGGTCTTTACTAAGACATAATCAGGCACTAATCTGTCTGATGTAGCTGCAAGAGACACATTTCTGGTCATGTAATGGGGAAGTTGTTGTGAGGTTGCTAGATCTCCCTTTCTCTTCTTTCCCTGGCAACACCATGGCTGTCTCCAGCATTGTTTATCAGACTTCTTCCAGAAACCTTGTTCAAATTTCAAAGCAAAGCAGATTTTTAAAATAGTCTTATGTATCTGGCTTTGCAATTTCTTCATTGTGTCTTTTTACTGTGTGAGTGGAGCATGTTGAACGTTGCCTCTTACAGCACCTTCTGGTTTCAGTCTCTCATACATGCTAACTTTCACAGCCTGACAATAGCTAAGCAAACAAAAATCATTATTCAGCAACTCTAAATCTCCACACAAGTCGGAATACTCCTGTGAACTTGGTACACTGTATGGCTGAATCTGACCCATGCTTCTTAAACCATAAGCCATCTGTTCTTGAGCCATCTGGATTTACTTTGATTCCTGATGGGCAGATAGCATTGCTGAAAGAAAGCATGTGTTAAAACAGAGAAAAATAAATGTCACCAGTGTGGAACTTTAAACAGAGAGATTAAATTTAAGGCACTGGGGGCTGCAAAGTTTCTCTTTTTTCTGTGTAATGAGAGTTTTCTATTATTTTTCAAAGACAGATATTTTCACAGTAAAAACCCCCACCTTACACAAAGTGTTCCTTTTAACAGTTTCCTATAATAGTCAGACATTTTATAGCACAGCAGTATGACCATCTATCTTTATTACAGCAAAAACTGACAGGGGAAATACACATCTGTAGCCCTTTGATCTTTTATCATGTCACTAATAAGGAAGGAGTTTATAGTGAATTGATGTCAGTCTTTCTGTGAATTGAATGTTTCTTTCTCACCATTCATTAACTAAAAACAGGTTTGATTTTCACTCTGGAAGAATGTATGCATTGGTTCATAATGGCTAGGCTTCATGAACAAAGATTTGGGAAGGGCACTACCCACACTTGCTGCAAACGTGCTGGTGGCTAAAAAGGCTGATGCAGGATAGGCAAGTCAGGTCACAGAAGGCACAGTGGAAGGTCTCATTAGGCAATATTGGTGATGGATGGTTCTTTCTGCATTGTCTTTTCTCCTCGAGACTGGCTCTGTGTGTGTTCTCGAAGCAGAAGCATCGTGGATGGTGTCTCCATGGATCCCGATTGGAGGCCAGAGTGGACCATTGGTGGTAGTCAATATGGCCAAGGCTGAGGTTAATCATGCCCAGAACAGCATCCAAACCTCAAAACCACTGAGATTTGTGACCTTTGAAATGTGGATAGTGCCTGTAAAACAGGCACATATTTAAACATAATTTCCATGTGTGGCTATTTTAGAGGCTAAGGGAGCCATGCAAGGGCCTGATTGTGTTTCACCCCCAGGAAATTGCAGCTAAGTCTAAAAGATGTTCACGGTCGTTTCACAGCACTCTGATTCATTAATGAAAAAGGATTTAGCCAGCATTATCTGTGAAAAAAATGCTGTATTTGCATCTGGATATGCCCAGCAAACTTATATAGCATCCTAAGCATTGGGAAGGAGAAGGGTTACGAAGCTTCACAGCTGTAACCTGCTCATAGCCAGATATTTGGCCCTCACATCCAGCCATTGCAGGCGCATGCTTCTTTAAAAAACCTGAGTGTCTCTGTGACAAAGCAGTGCCTCATGAACCATGTGACATGCAACTAACTGGATGCAAAGAGAAGCTGATAAAACTTTAGAGTGGGAACAGCTACTTCTGTTTCATAAATTATGTCTGAAATTACAGAAATAGTTAAAAGGCAGGTTTTGGATTGTAAATAAAGAACCTACTAAGTTGCAGTGTCCTGGTTTGGCTTCCCCAGAATTTGCCTTTGTCCTCACAGCATGTAATGTTTTTATTGATGACTCAGTATCAAAATGTTACTGATAAAGCTCGTGGGTGTACAGATACCAGAGGAGTTTCAGATGAAACAGAATAGATCATATACAAAAAAAAAAAAAAAGGCGGAGGCAAAATCTGTGCAATTTAACATGGTTTAATGTAGAAACAGGACAAGAAGCCAGATGTCACTCTTATGGGATAGAAAACTAAGTCTTAGAAAATGATAATTCTGAAATCAATTTGCAAACCACAGTGGATAATCTGTTGAATATGAACTACAGTAAAATGTTGTGGCCAAGAGGATATCACCCTGGGAAAGTTATATCATTTGCATAATTGGCACTAGGATAACGTCCAGTGACAGTATCCACATTTTGACAAGGAATCAGATTAGAACCATGATGAATATAAAAGGATTGGAAAACAAATCCTAAAATGAATGATTCAAAGACCTTAATTGATTAAGCTTACCAAAAGAGGGCTAAGAGCTGAGCTGCATGCAGTCAAAGCATCCATAAGGGAAAACAAGTCGATGATAGAGGGATATCCAAAACAACCAAGACTTGGAAAGATACAACAGCTGGAAGATGAGACTCAAGTCATTCTGGCCTGTAAATATCAGATGTATATTATTAACAACTTTAACTCAAGTGTGGGTAGTTTTGTTTTCAAAAGATGTGGTCTGGTTCTTGAAGAAATTTGCCAAGCAAAGTCCCACATCCTTGCCTTAAAGGAGGTCACGGCTCATCACAGTGTTCCTCCCTGGCTATAGATCACTAGTGGTACAGGAAGAATTAAGCATCTTGTGAAAAGTATTCAGTCAAAATTTTGCCCTGTTCCACTGGAAGAGCAAAATGCCAATGAGCAGATGGAATATGATTTGTACATTAATGTGGGGTTTATCTTTCCTAACTTAATTGGCAGAAGATAGCCTTAACCAGCTGACTCCTTCAGTTTTCTCTATTGCCGCTTGCAAGAAGATGAATGTAGGCATAGACAACCAGATAACCACTTTTAAACAGATAAATTTAGAAAAAAAATCCCTTCATGGTTCCTTGACCCTAGAGACAAAGGAACAATAGGTCCCATGTGAATGATTATTATTTTGTGGTAAATTTAATTATACAAAACTGCATTGCATGAAAACATTCATAGAGGCTAAATCATTCATAAATCCCTAATTCAAAAATTATTCATAAAAACCAAGCTAACTGAATAAGTTAAAAAACATTTTTTATGGACCAAGAATTTGGGGGTTGGACTATATGATCTCCAGAGGTTCCTTCCTATCCTAATGGTTCTGTGATTCTGTGACCATTTGTCATTAATTGTGTAATTTTATAGTCTCTGCTTTACTTTATCTTTATGTTATCAAACCCTGCTGAAGCAATGCCCAAAGGACTTTGATACCACTCAAAATTTCACTACAAAAAAAAAGTGTTTAAAAGATGTCATTAGTCTAGTTCAATCACAAGAACCATAGCAATGTTCATTGTTATGGCAACAAAAATCTTTGCTCATATCCTGTAACTTCACCTACATGAGAGATTTTGCACTCTTTCTGCCTGTGGGTCAAGCCTTTGAGTGAGGTAAAGTGGCAAAATTTTGCTGAAATCACTGTTATTTCATGCAAGATCATAGGATTATGAATACAATTATAAATGAGCTAGTAAATAGAGTTTCAAGTCCATATTTATTTTATTTATAGTTTATATAACCATATTTTTTAACAAAAATGCACTCTTCAATCAAAATTCCATCAAATACGTATGACATTAATTCAGTACAAAATGTCAGTAGGATATTTCCACGTATTTTCAATGTTAATAGTGTCAAGACCAAAACCCCAAATCTGAAGGAATTTTGATTCAGCCCTGAATGCTGTGTTACATTTGTAGAACATGAATTAAATGGTCACAGACTAGGAGCCAGATTTGCAGGAGTTTTCAGCTTCAAAGTGGAGGCTAATAGGAGTTATCAGCTGTAATACATGTATCATTAATAGTGCATGAGCTATTTTGAGCCATACACAAGCTGACACAGAGCCAGATCTACCCTTATCATTTCTCATACTGCTGTTCCCAATACCTGTCCCCTGCACTACCATGATGTGCTATAAAACTGTCTTGTAAATCTCTGCTTTAAATTATTGTATATGATACCAGCAGGCTGGGTTGTGGGAACTCAACTCTCTCCTCCTCCATGGACAAGCACAGTCTAGTGCAGATGTGGTCACCAATCAGGGATACCCCAACTGCTCTGGAATACACATCAATGCTCAAAGCCCCAAGAGACCACCAAAACAAATGAGGATAGCTGGTGTTCCCCAACACACAAGATATTTCCAGGCTCCACAGGTTTCCTTCTGTAGAAGAGGTCATCATGGAGCTGCATCTGATGATTTTCCTTTTGGCTTGCACCAGCAGAGCAGTTCAAGACAGCTATAAAGTAGCATTTGGCACCAGATCCGATCATTCAGCCCCTTGACGGAGTTCAAATCTGAATCCCAGTTAGACTGCCCAGGCTCATTTCTACTTTTAAAATCATGTTCTAGTTAAATGAGTCCTTTCTACAAACTTAAGAAGGGAAATGCAATTTAGAAGAGTGGAAAGTATTGTTTTAAGGTTGATTAATTGTGTATGCACCATGCTGAACACCACTTCTAGAGGCAAGGGATGTGCTGTGTTACCAAATGATTATTTAATGACTCATAATCCCTGTGCATGAGATGTCACTCCTGAGGAATTAGTTTTAAATGGGATAGTGGTGTCTACTCAAGATGTGGAGCTTGATGCCAAATCATCATAATAGCTACATTTTTGCATCTGCCAACATCGAATTTTAGCAGTTTGTGGCTGGAATCACTAATGCATATACCCACTGCTGGACTGATTCATGGCTGCAGAGTTAAAAAATGATTTACAAAAAGGCTTTTGGTGCCAAATGGTAGACTTCAATAAATTAAACTTTGAACCAAAATATTTATATTCCTGCTTTTGGATATCCCATTCCATTTAGTGCTTGCCAATTGAGTTGGCTCACTGCCCTCCTGTAATTGTTATCCAGCTGCTACCTACATGTAAAACACATGCAGCATTTCACGGCAGAGTATTGCTCACAGATTCAGCAAAAACATGAATAAATGGAAGGGATCCAGAGGCAGCAAATTTTCTATATCTGATCTGTGCATTCATAATTTCATCTGCCTTCAACGACACAGTGTATAAAGGCTACTTAATGCAAACTTCTATGGAAAAGGAGAAAATTACAAAACAATGAATAGGAGTGTTTCTTCTAAGAGAAGCAGCCCTTGAACTCCTTTGTTGATGTTTACTAAATAAGAATTGTGAGACATTAATAATGGGTTCTTAAAGTCTTTATAAAATACAGTTCATTGTCCTGATTTAGAAAAGTGCTTGAGAATATGTGAATGGATGTCCTTGCTCAGATCAAAAGTCCACCTAGACCCAGCAACATCTCTCTGACAGATGCTGAGTTCCCAACAAATGTGTTCAATTGAACATAAGCATGGGTTTAAAATAAACACTGCTAAACAGAGAGGGCATGAACAACTGACCTAAAGCCTGCTTCTGAGATTATAAATATGTGGCCTATGATTATACTACCATGGAAAATGAAAATAATCATAGATTAATATATGGAAGTTTCAATATCTGCCTTGCATGGATTTAATAATCTTGATCTACAGTGGCAGTCAATGGACTGTTATGGTTTCAGCAAGGTGGGCCTAAATCCAGGTTTTAAAGTTCAGACTAGGCCTGAAAATTGTCAGGTGACTTA
>JAWWEV010000001.1:104854496-104880639 GCA_035583235.1 Hafferia zeledoni | reverse complement strand
TTAATTTTCTCTTTTCTGTATAAATACATGTAGTTAGTTTTAAGCATAAACCTGGTTTTAGAGGTTTTTTCCCCTCTCCCTCTTCTTTCTCCTTTAGCTGGTTGGGGGGAAGGAACCCTTTTCACTCTGTCTCGGACAGTTGGCGTTTAGCCAGCTCAACCCAAGACAATGGACAAAGGAAAAACCTTTAGAAATACATTCACTGGTCTAATTTCATGCCATTGTTTCCTTAAGTAACACACTGCACATGCGTCTTTCATGTGGATCATTACCATGGGATGGGGTTTTCACTATCTCCTTTTTTTAAATGGACTTATATTATAAATGTTAATGATTGTGTTAGTGCATTACCATTCATAAAGGCAGGTGAAGGACTGCACAAAGTCATAAACAATCTAAAGGGGAGATTCACAAGCAATGACAAACTCTGCCTTATTTCTAATGGTATGTGCCAGGGTTGATAGCACTGGCTATCAGGGCTTTCATTCTAGAATTTGGGTCAAACGTGGATGGATGCCACATCTGAGCACCTAGAGAAGCAACATGATATTTAAAAATGCTGAGCTGCCTTCATTCCTGCTGACTTTACTGATCACTGAAGAAATTGTTTGGAACAGAGCTAACAAGACTTGAGACCACAGGCATATGCTGTCGTACGTTCAGATAGCTGGAGGAGATCAGACAGCTCTTTCTGTTTGTTGTCTTTTACAGCTGCTAATTAGACAGGCCATTTTGGATAAATGTGTGATGTGTTCATCACTCAGCATCTAATGAACTTTGTGGGATGTAGATTTTGAGCGGTTTGTAACAAATTGCTTTAAAGACGTATTCTCAGTTGTTCAGATTAAAGAACCAAATATAAAAGCAGTATTTAGGCAAAATGATGTGCAGTGCCTTCACTCATTCTTTCAGGATATCAAATCCAGAAGTACATAGTGAAAAAACTAATTGGACACCTAAGCATGTTCGAGTGAGTGAGGAAAAAATACCTAAAATATTAAAGTCAAACCAGGATTCAGACAAAAATCCAAACAGGATTTCTAAGAAAATCTCTCCATCTCTTGGTAGAGGATATGTGTTTGTATGTAGATATGAAGTGCTTTGGTGAAACTCTGACACTGGCTTAAAATAATAGTGTAAGCTGAGGTGCTTTAGATGCCCATTTCAAGAGACTTCCAAAACTGATGGTGACTCTCTTCCTACTGGGTATTGACCTACTGGTTGAATCACTCACCTGGTATACATGAAACTG
The DNA here is from genome assembly GCA_035583235.1 of Hafferia zeledoni. Taxonomy (NCBI): domain Eukaryota; kingdom Metazoa; phylum Chordata; class Aves; order Passeriformes; family Thamnophilidae; genus Hafferia; species Hafferia zeledoni. The sequence continues at coordinate 104,879,387 of JAWWEV010000001.1, read as the reverse complement.
AGGTGCAATTAGTCCTTGGTATAATGGCATTCAAATACACAGCTCCTGTAGAGTAAATCCAGACAGAAACCAACTTTGAGGTCTTCTTTGAAGATGCGCATTCAAGAATGCAAGATTTATTAAACCAGTAGACCAAGAGTGAGTCTAACTCTGTAGCTGATGTACCATGAGCAGCAGGGACCATAACCTCCCACTCCTTGTGTGTTCATGCTCTGAAACTAGTAGGCAGCCAGACTTTATCCCTGGGACATGAGTTTTGCATGGTGTATGACATTGTGGTAACCTTGAATTACTTTTAGGGGAGTCACAAGATTAGGTCACTCAAAGGGTGTTTGAAGGACTTAGATTGACGTGGGACTCACATGTAAGTCAGAGGATGAGGTGCATGGTCTGGAGCAGAACTGCAGGTTCTTCTGAGGGTGAAAGCTCTCTGAAGACTTAAGTGGTTTAGTCCACTTGTTTGTGAATTATGGCCTTGACATAGGCACATAAGTTCCACCTTAATTGTTCAGAAATTAATTGGTTTTTTGGACTTCACCCTATGTTCCCATATATCCAGCCAGGAATCAAGAGTAAAAACAGTGCTGTTTGGGAAAGCAGGATTAGATCAAAATGAAGACAAGCAGAAGGACCCCATGAGCAATATTTAACCCACTTTTAGTGGTTTTGCTGTAAGAAATTGTTAAAAGAAAATTCCCAATCGTCAGTAAATTGAAACCATTGCTTAGTGCATCAACTCTTTGCTGTACAAGTTATACTTTCAATTCTTCAGTGCAATTCAATGTCTGACACTGACATAAAACAGGATCACCTTTTTCTTAATAAATGTTAGTCAGTTGGAGTCTGTATTTAAGTCATTCATATTGTGTACAGCTCTCTGTCTCTTTGGATTAGAAAGAGAAACAACCTACCACTCACTATATGAGAAAGAATTCAGTTGGCATCATTATTACAAATATCCTGCATGTGTCTCATTGATTCCTAACTGCTTATAAAAAGGATTCTCAGAATAAAAGCTTGTCTGACCTATGAGAAGGTTTCACAGTTGACATGTGAATATTGACTCTGTGCCTTAAAAGCAAGGTATCAGAAACATAGTCCTTCCTTTAATCCTTTAGATTTGTATTGTGAAAAATGGGCATCATAACAATAAGTTGCTCTTTTGTTGATAATCTTGCACGTACTTTTAGGATGTTGAAATACACATTAGTTTAGCTGGAAGGAGCTAAAGGGCAAAATTAGGCTGCAGAAACAATAATAGTAATAATAGCAACAACAATAATAAAAATAATTACAAGCAGATTGTGCATAGAGTTTTCCATCCACAAATCACAAACACATTAGGTATTATTAGAGCCATTTTAGAGATGAAACAATAAAGAGAGATGACTTGCCTGAGGTGACCAAACAAGTAATAGCATTCAGTCACTTTTGCTGACATCTTACACCAGCATCTGCAATCTGCCTTTGCATGTGAGATCACTAAATGCTCTCTATTCTGGGCCTAAACACTAAACTGGTTCTGTGGGCAGAACATCTTGGAAAGAAGCAATAGATTCCTAGGCAAATGTGTCTGTGTTAGAGAAAAGGGAGACAGAAAATAAACAGTGGTTGTTTCTTATCCAGAAACAGGCACTATGACATGGAGGAAAAGGACAATCTGAGAATCTAAGTACACAATTTCCAAAATAAAAAAATAGGAAAAAAAAAGAAAAAATCTAGAAAGGCATATAAACTCCCAGAGATTTCAGATGGAAGAAGTGGAATGAGAAAGTGAAAAACAAAGAGCAACAAGGGGAGAAATGACAGAATTTTCTCTGTGAGAAAAAGCAGGACCATTCACATTGGCAGGAGTCGAGCCATCCATGGGCACAAAAATGAAAGGAATCTGATGGAGAATCTTTGTCAGCTGCAACTTCAGGTTGCCTCTCATCTCTGAGCTGCTCCAACACACTGACAAGCCATGTCTCATTCCACAGTACGAGCCCTAGGGCATTCAGCAGTGCCTGGGTTCACTCAGACAGATGCTGATGGGGATGGTCACCGGTAAGCAAAGGCATCCAATGGGATTCCCAGGCCAGAGATGGCTGGGAAGACTTCTCAGAGGGTAGGTGGTGCTGGAAAAAGATTCCTTCATTATATTCTAAGGAAGCAGTAAATTCACACACCATTCTGAAAATAAAAGAGAAAAACCCAAGGGTACAACATTTTTTCAGCTGTTTAAGGTTCTGGGGAAATGATGAGTGAGCCTGTAATTTACTTATCAGTTATAGGGCTGAGAAAGTAAGTGGCATGTGGCACATAGACCTGGGAATACACCTACTAAACTTATAAAGGTTTAAAAAATATAGACCAATGTAGACCAAAATCTGTCCCAAGCAGGAGGAAACAGTCATTTCCAAGGAGGATGCTTGCGGATGAGTAGACTGCAATTGATTTCCCTTGGCTGATTTGTCTTTTGTGCGACAAAGAGACAAAAAGTTTCACCTCTGAGTGGCTGGCAGAGGTCAGCAACTGCTGCAACACAGATTGCACTAAGATACCAATACACTGCATAAATTTCAGTAACTCCAAAATGGCTGAATTTTAAAATACCAAAACATTCCCCATACTCATGTGTTCCCAACAGAGAGTTTTTCCAGTCTTTTCAGAAAAATAAACAAACCAACCTGAGCTATAGATGACAATAAAATACTATTTGGTGAATATCAGGCAGGACACTTCTGCTAAGTGACAGTGCTCTTTGTGTGGTTCCAAGAGGTTGGAAGAGAATAAAATAACTGACAAAAATTTTCACAGCGATTTTGTCAAATTCTTTCAACACAAAATTCTAGGCATACACATGCATTTCACACAGCACAGCACAACTAATACCCCTTTTTGTTTCTAGTTATTTTGCCTCTTTATATTTTTTTTCCTAAATAAGGTGAAAATTAAATGTCAACATTTTCCATAGTTCAAAAGTTAGAGCATTTCAACATAAGCATATGTTCACGAGTCCAAAAAAAAAAAAAAAAAAAGAAAAGTCTCTGAGACGGTTCAATTTTACATCTAATGAGTCACTGAAAGTTTAAGATTTTCATCTATATGAATATGATTCAGAAGCTAAGGTTTCCTGAAAACACAGAATTTCATTGCTCCCATAGAAATCAAGGAAAGTTTTACCACTATAACATATACAAAGATATTAGATGTTAGAACATGGGTTAAAAATTATGTTTGGAAGTATCTCTCAGATACTTTCATGAAACTGCCAATCACAGAAAAATTATAATCTAAGTACTTCTTAAAACAGACCAAAAGCAAGGCCATAAATAATTCATCCTTAGCATCCTACATACTATTTTTGCATACTTGAGATGGTATTTTACCATAAATGTATACTAGGGCATGAACTGAAGGCTTTGCAAGTCTAATATAAAACATGAAAATAGAATTGTCCTTATTACAATTTGGGCCATCCTTCTATTTATAATAATTCTTGTCTGTAAAGGACCTCAAAAGTACAGTCTTGTCTGATTTTGGATCAGTCTGGAAAAAGCTTTTCTCCACTGTAATCACCTTCTTTACAGGTTGGATCTGTTCCAATTAGCTGTCAATGTACAAACCAGGGAGCCTGTGCTCCTCCCATAAGTGAGGATCCAGAGTTCTTTCTTCCTTCTGCATTGCCAGCATTCTGAATGTAACTTCTGCTGCCTCATTGTCAGCCTTATTCATTCAGTAGTTTACTTCGGGCAGCGGTCCCTATTTTACATGTTTCTGATGTGTATGTTGGCCTCGTCTTGTTTCCAGGACTGGATACAAGAATCACATCATCTTTTAAGACAAAAATCACTTACTGATGTATTCTCTCTTTGATGGCAGGTAAAAAAATCTTAGAATTACAAAAGAAAGTTAAGCACAGGATTCTTTTTTTTTTTTTTTTCAGTCTTCCAGGGAGGTCTGATCCACCCTCTGATTTGAATTTGGCTCAAAATGAGGTTTGAAATTTCCTGAAGTCACTTATGATGGAGACAGTGCACAACTGGAAGCACAAATTCATATCTCAACAGATGGATTGGTGTAGAAGTGATTTGTAGTCTTGTGATGTTGACTGTCAAATGAACAGTTCAAGAACACCTGTTATTGCCTGCACTGTGAATTTCTCAGCTCGAAAGAATAGAAGTTACTGGAGCAGGACTTGTCTATAATTTGCTTAACTAAGAAAAGAATTTTCATCTTGGCCAAAACTTCCCAGCTACTTTACCTTGGGCAGTAACTGTTTTCTTAGGGGGTCTCTCTTACCAGGTCACATGGAAGAGCTGAATACTTGACAGACAAATCTGGTATGGGCTGCTCACATCCTGCGTGTACTCAGTCTGAGCATTCATTGCTATCTGTCATTATTTTCCAACCATTAACTTATTTAGCAAATCATTTTTCAAGGAAACATTAGCATAATAAAATATTCTTTTGCACATTGCGGATAATTGTCCTCTATCTATTAGCTCTTCTCTTCAATTTGTTCCAGGATTGTTTCTTCAGGTTGTTTCGCTGTAATGCTTACTAGCATCAATCAAACAGCAGTCAACTGCAAAACCTCCCACAGCCTCTGGAATGATTTAGAACCATTCAGATGCTTACCACGGAATCCTTTACATGTGTTGCTCTGTCACTGTTTCCTTGTCATCCTCACCACTCACACTTTCTGCTAATTAGAATGCAAGACTGTTATTTTTTTAATGTGCCTTTACCACATCCAGCATCACCAGATGTCAAACTTCATGGTACTCTGCAACACAAATGGATTGTTGACAAGGTAAGCCAGTGCCCTTGTTTGAGGTAGATCTGTATGGAGAGAGGCTGATGTATAGCAAAATTTCAAGGTCAAGCCCTGGAAAGAATAAACCCACATGAATTATTTTTTTCATGTAAGTATTCAGTATAAATATGATAGAACTGCCTTGTGTGTGTGTGTGTGTATGCATGTAACTTTTTAGGTGTCTTCCTAATGCAATAGTTAATGAATGTATTTGTTTTGCCACTGAAGACATTCTCTATATAGGCCTTGCACTCCTCCCAAGGTCTGAATCAGAAAGTCTTCATATCCTTCAGCTGAAATGGTCTTCTCAGGATAGCATAGATAGACTTGAACAATTGTAAAAGAGCGTGAACTGGTTTCTTGAATAGGTACAGTCGATGGCACCTAAACTGTAGTTCTAGAACAACAAACTCAAAGAAACTTTTTCCCCTCTCACATGTCTCTGTGAAAGAGTATTTTAATGTTTGGCAAGAAACACTGACAGGAAATACACAAGATATTTGCACTAGCATTCAAAGAAAGACAAAATGTTTTTCATTCACTTGTTTAATTAAAAAAAAAAAAGAAAACAAACCAACAACAACAAAAAAAAACCCCCACTCAAGTAAAATTACAGTTTCCAAACAACTTCACCTTCATGCGAATCACTGGAAATCAGTCCCATCCTAAAAAGTGGGACAAATGGCATCTTAAGCCCAGATGATATCACAGGCTTAGACACCGAAGTAGAACAACTGATCTCTTTTCCCACAAACAGTGCTCTTCTACTGTTTGAGCAGCAACATGACTAAGACCATGAATCTCACAGTCAACCAGTTCATCACTATTTTGCTTGTGAATAATTTTTCATCAAACAGAATTAAATCTTTCTACACATAATCAATTTACTTAACTTCATTAGTTTTATTTCTGTAATTATTTGCAATCACGTAAGTAACAAGGCATTTAGGAATGTTTAGGTAATAAATTAAAGATGCAAACCATTGTAGATCGCTCTTAAATGAAGTTATTATTACCACTGGAACATATATGAAGTACACCCAGTTAAAAGATGTTCTAGTTTTATCTCTTACCCATGGACTGTATATCAGTCCTTTGACTTGTTTTCTTTTATCATTCTAATAATTTTGTTAATACCTGAACATCTGACATTATAATATCTCTTACTACTATTGTGAAATATCCTGTTGTAGACAATCTTTTTAAATAAGTTTCTTTTGTAACAACAAATTCCCCATGGTGAAATTGTAGTGTTGACTGGCATCCATATCCATTGAAGGAGCCAAACCAGAAGTGTTCCTTTCATTGATATTCCAATCCAACCACTCATGACTAAATCCTTAGATTTCATTACAACTTAAAGGAAAACACATATGTATTTTCACTGTATTTTTCCCACTTTAGCTACATTTCTTTGGGATGAGTGATAAGTGAAATATTGGATCTCCTCAATTAACTAGGAATTTTGCTAATGATCTGGTGGATCCAACCCTGTATCTTCCCATGAATGTGGAGATCACCTAAAGTGTTGTAAGAAAAATAAACAAATATAATTTTATACTGAATTGCATTAAAACAATTTTTCCTTTATTTTATACTTGTATCATTTGATAGATATAAATGCCTAGTTGTTGTTATTATAGCTAAAAATAATCTGCATTTGCTGTAATGGTATAGTACTTCTTCGTTAGCTCCTGTATACAAAAATAGAACAAATTCAATTTTTACAGGCAGAGAATTGGAAACCAATACTCTTTCAAGACAGAAAGATAGATAATGAGAAAAAGGATGGCCAGGAGATGGAAGGAAGGCTTTAGTCACATAAGCTGTCATATGAACAGAACAGAATAAAACTGTGAAGGCAAGTTCTCTTAAAATGGAAGTTGACTAGAATGTAACTATCTTAAGAAATTGTTATACTATGGCAGCTTTTGTACAGATAAAGGAAAGCATCTGGCTTCTTTCTAGAAGTGCAAGCAGCCTTCAGAAACTCCTTCAGACATATGGGCTTTTCATATACTGTCCAGGTGTAATGTTTTTCAAAGTCCCAGGTGACTCACCTTTTTATTTCCTCTGCTGTCCAGCCTCAGAAGTCACACAAGGGGAACTGCAAGTATGTCCAAGAGCAGTAGGAGGAGCTTCAGAATCATCATGTCATCATGGATTTGCTTGATCCTCTAGCCACTCTGCTACTCTGCACCTGAGTTTGCTGCTCTTCCATCATGTTGCCCAAATACAGGTGGTGAGTCACAGTTGTGCCTCCCCTTCACACTCCTAAGTAGCACAGCATGTTTCTTGAAAAACCTCATGCAGGAATAGAGCCATTTCATTCATAGAATCATAGAATGTTAAGGGTTGGAAAGGGATCTTAAAGATCATCTAATCCCAATGGCCTCTGCCATGCACAGGGACACCTCCCACTAGACCAGGTTGCTCAAAGCCTTATCCAACCTGGCTTTGGACACTGACAGAGTTTGGACATCCACAAATTCCCTGGGCAACTTGTTCCAGCATCCCACCACTCCCACAGTAAAGAATTTCTTTCTAATATCTAACTTATGTTTTTCCTCTTTCAATTTGTACCCTTTATTCATTGTCCTATCACTGCAGATCCTGAAGAGTCCCTCTCTGGCTCCCCTGTAGGCCCTTTTCAGATAATGGAAGGTTGCTATGAGGTATCCATACAACCTTCACTTCTCCAGGCTGAACAACCCCAATTTTCTCAGTATGTCTTCCTAGGAGAGGAACTCCAGTCCTCTTACCACCTTTGTTGCCCTCCTCTGGACTTGCTCCAACAGTTCCTTGTCTTTCTTGTGTTGGGGGCACCCGGACTGTACATAGTGATCCAGGTGGGGTCTAACAAGAGCAGAGTAGAGAGGGTGAATGACCTTCTTTGACCTGCTGGCCATGTTCCTTTTGATGCAACCTGGGTCACAGTTGGCTTTCTGGGCTGTAAGCACATGCACATTGCTGGCTCGTGTTCAGTTTTTCATCAGCCATTGCCCCCAAGTCTTTCTCCACAAGGCTGCTCTCAGTCACTTCTCCACCCAGCCTTTAGGTGTGCCTGGGATTGCTGCAACCCAGGTGTAGAACCTTGCACTTCACTTTGTTGAACTCCATGAGTTTTGTATCAGCCCACCTCTCAAGTGTGTCATAGTCCCTCTGGATGGCATTCCTTCCCTCCAACGTGTCAACTGCAACACACAAGTTGATGTTGTCAGATAACTTGCCAAGGGTGCACTCAACTCCACTCGATTCCATGTTGCCAACAAAAATGTTGAACAGTACAGGCCCCAGTACCAACCCATGATGGTCACCACTTTGTCACTGGCTTCATCACACATTCACCAAAGCTGATCCTGTTATCAGAGGACAACATGAAGTCAAGAACCATCCCCACAGACAGATCTGTGAAAGTCCTGTTATAGAATCATAATTTTGGAAATGTCAACCCTAACAGCTGAGCAAAGATGAGCAGAGGACTGACAGAAGGACCTTGAAAGTCAAGCTGAGGACAAAAAAACTAACAAATATTTGCAGCATGAACAAACACCTCAGATACAGAGAACCACTCTTGATAGATATTTAATATGAAGTGTTATTGATGCAGAACATCACTTTGTCTCCCTAGAGTCAGCTAAGGATTAAAAGGCTAAAAGTGTTGCCTCATGCAAATGAGAAATGTCTCTCTCAAGGAAGCAGACATCCTTTCTTAGCTAGATAAAACCTAGCAGATTTTGTGATCAATGGGAAGCAGTTCAATACTTGCTGACACACTTTTGGAGCTGCAGTTTACATAATACACAGTTATACCTGAGACACTGTGCAGGCGTAACCCCTGGGTGTACTGAAAAAGCAAAGAGATCCCATACCTTCTCTTCAGTTGTGTTTGTCCTGATATAACTATGAAGCATGCAAAATCTTCTCCTGCAGCTGGAAAAATTCAATAAAAGACTACATCTTTTGTCTAACTTTAAGATTAGATATAATCAGCAAAAATTCTCTGAGACAGGAAGTAGCCTTGAATTTCAGGTTTGCAACAACCTCTGACTCAGTCTCTTAACACAACTACAATATGAGTAAGAAAGCATTACAACCTTCTGGTGCTGCTGATTTTAGTTCTATATCCTATCTTAAAAACATACAGGAATATTAACTTCTCCTGAAAGTTCTGTTAACAAACATTCCCTTTACAACACAGCTCTTCCAGGTGAATTTTCTCTCCTTTCTGATTTCTAGATAGCTCTTCTTTGATGGTGACTTTAGCCTTATTCAGTACAGCGGAATTTCTTGTTAGTTGGTTTGCTTGTTTTTCATTATTTTCTATTCCAGAATAGTGGTAGCAAAAAAACTCTTGCCATTTCAGACCTATTACCTTTGCCTCCCGGCTTAAACACAAACATTTGAAAACAAGTTATTTTTTTCACTAGTGTCTTGTTACTTACATATATCTCATCATTCCCCATAATCCAGGAGGAAATGGTTGATGACCTGCCATGCCAATAAGACACCTACAAGTCTATGATCCCCGAGGGGATGCACTTGAGAGTAATGAGGGAGCTGTCAAAAGAGCTTGCCAAGCCATTTTCAATCATTTAGCAGCAGTCCTGGTTAACCAGAGAAGTCCCATGTGACTGGAAATTAGGAAACGATATCCCCATCTGCAAGTAGAGTTAGAAGGACAATCCCAAAAACCACAGACCTGTCAACCTTGATAATAGGGAAGGTCATGGAACAGATCATCCTGAGTGCCATCACATGGAATGTACAGGACAACTAGAGGATCAGGTCCAGCCAACAGGGGTTTACAAAAGGCAGGTCCTGCTTAACCAACTGGTCTCCTTCCATGACAAAGTGATCTGCTTAGTAGATGGGGAGAAAAGACTGTGGATGTTGGTTAATAACCTTCAGTAAAGCCTTTCCTTACCATTTCCCACAACATTCTCCTGGAGAAACCCATGGCTTGCATGGGTATACTCTTTACTGTGTAAAAATCTGGCTGGATGGCAGGGTCCAGAGAGTGGTAGGGAATGGAGTTACATCCAGATGGTGGCTGGTCATGAGTGATGTTCTCCAGGTCTCAGTGTTTGCGACCAGTTCTGTTCCGTATCTCTGATTTGGATAAGGGGATCAAAAGCACCCTCAGTAAGTTCACACACAACACTAAGCTGGGTGGGAGTATTGATCTGTAAGAGAGCAGGAAGGCTGTGAAGAAGGATATGGACAGGATGAATCAATGGACTGTGGACAGCTGCATGAGGTTCAATAAGGCTAAATGCCAAGTCCGGCACTTGGGTCAAAACAACCCCAGGCAGTGCTACAGGCCAAGGAAGGAGTGACTTGAGAGCTGCCCAGCAGAAAAGATCTTGGGGGTGCTGGTCAACAGCCAGATGAACATGAGTCAGTGTGTGCCCAGCTGATCAAGAAGGCCAGTGGTATCTTAGCCTGTATCAAGGACAGTGTGACCAGCAGGACTAGAGCAGTGATAGTCCCACTGTACTTTGCACTGGTGAAGCTGCACCACAAATCCTGTCGTTTAGCCTCTCACTTCAAAAAGGACATTGATGTGCTGAATAGTGTCCAGAAAAGGACAATGGAGCTGGTGAAGGATCTGGAGCACAAGTCTTATGAGAATAACTGAGGGAACTGAAGTCGTCTACTCTGAAGAAAAGGAGTCTCAGAAGGACCTCATTGCTCTCTTCAACTAAAGAGTCTGTAGTGAGGTGGTGGTCAGTCTGTTCCACCATGTCTCATTAAGGAAATGACCTTAAGTTGCACCAGGGAAGGTTCAGATTAGGTATTAGAAAAACATTTTCCACTGAAAGAGTGGCCAGGCATTGGAATAAGTTCCCCAGGGAGGGGTGCATTCACTGTTTCTGGAAGCGTTTAAGAGACATTTGGATGTGGCACTTGAGGATATGGTTTGGGGTGATTATGGTGGTGCTGGGTTGACAGTTGAACAAGGTGATCTTGAAGGTCTCTTCCAAACTTGGCAATATTGAGATTCACTCAATATTCTCATAAAGTTCAGATACAGGATCTTTTTGGTGTGCTCTTAGGCACACCCAAAATCATAGAATCATAGAATCGATTGGGTTGGAAAAGACCTCCGAGATCATCGAGTCCAACCCTTGGTCCAACTCCAGTCCATTTACTAGATCATGGCACTCAGTGCCACGTCCAATCTGCTTTTAAAAATTTGCAGGCTTATCAGGGTTTATACTGAAATTAAATGAAAACATGGAGAGGTCCAGACAAAACTTTACAGCTCTTCAGAAATAGTTTCCAGAGAAGTTGGACAAATGTAGTCTTACTGTCAGTAACCTTTCTCATAATCTTTACACTGGAAATATTTTTTAAGATATATCAAATGGCATTTACAGAATTCCACTTTGCAAATATTTAACCCCTATCTGCAAAGGAAAAAACAAACTCCCTGAGTCCAACAAGGACAGAAACTCTAAGCAGACCTCCTAGCCAGTGGCTATGAGCCTGTAGATCAAGCACCCTTGAGAGTTTAGACTTACATCTAAAAGACTAGTGAGGAGTTACTTAAAGTTCCCATTTGTAATGCAAAAACTTACAAATATCCCTGTTCCCAAGAATTTATAATTGCTTGTTATTGTCCGGAAACTACTCAGATACTATAATGAATGGGGGCAACGTGAAACCATGGGCAAATTTAGCAGAGCCAAAACACCAAGCTGCAAATAGAAACATAAATCCCATCATTACAGAAGCAGTTGGTTCTTTGAGAATGTACCTTCTCCACAGGTATATTTGATAAATATTTTAGAAGTAAGTTGATCAGTCTGCGTTTGTCATCAGCTGTTGGATAAATCAGCTGTCTTTCATATACAATTTCTAAAGTAATCTAAAACCCAGCAAACAGCCCAGCACTGCATATGGCTGCTGTTTGGACCACTAATATAGCTGTGAATTATTACAAAACTGTCTTTGTGAATAGTGAAGGACAAATTTAGTCTTTGGATTCCTCAGCTGCATATGAACAACAGTATAACTGTACTAATATTTACATCCACTTGGGTACGTGTTAAGGACATAAAATCTGCACTGCCACAACAGGAAAACATCTGCTAATATGGTAATTCAGATCATAAATAACAACATTCTTTATCATTAAAGCTATATAAAATTTGCATCTTTTAATGATAACTTTCAAAATACAAAAATACGTTTTAGAATGCAATTCAAATTCTAAGACATTGCAGTAAAATATTAGGTGCCATTTCCTAGGCACCTTGAATCTTTGTGCCTCAATGAAAATGCCTCACCAAAGTTCAGATAACAGCTGAGGATCTATCTTCCTTACCCTCCTTTAAAATTATATACTGTGGAGTTAGTTCTGTTTTAACTTCCTGTGGTAATGATTAGGGAGGAGAAACAGACCTCAGATAAGCAGCCAGTCTGACATTAACTTCAGACATCCCTGAAGGTCTCTGACATTGAAACTGCCTTTAGCTCCAGCTCCAGTGACACCTCCATGCAATACTGAAACTGCAGTTCCTAGAACAGAAGGAATTGTACCCTCATTACATTTCCTTAATGAAGTCCATGAGTTTAGGGATAGCAAAAAAACTAGTGTTTGCTTGTTTCTAATCTCACTTTACCTTCAGCTGGTGCAAAGCCACCCTGTTCAAGTTCACTACCTTGCACAGTACTTACTGAGGAGACACAGTGCTGGGACAGTGCCACATGTCTTCACACATTTCTACATACACATGGAGGAGAGGAATGCATTCTACACAGAGATTTTGGGGAATGCCACAGACCACAGGAGGTCCTCAAGGTTTAGCGTCTTAAACTTATAGAAACTGAAATCTCTGCCTCACACAGAGAACTAGGTATAAAAAAAGCCTGATGATCACTTTGATTTAGATTCTACTTGACACTTAACCACAACTGATGTACATAACATCATAGAAGAAATTTTTCACTCAAGCAAAGTCCAGCAGGGGAGTATGTAGTTGAATCTCAGCTGAAAATAAGACAAGTAAGCCAGTCTGATACTGCTAATGCACAATTGCCTCATTATTTAACTAATCCCAATTAGAAAAAGGGGGAAAGCATGAAACAAAAAACACACACACCCCCAACATCCTTTTTTGCAGTAAATAGATTTGAAAATATACTCGTAGAAAACATCATCCTGTACTACAAGCATAACATTTTCTAGCTTATCTGTAACATAGACTTCTATTCTCTGCACACAGTTGTTTTCCTGTTTTAAATTATATCTCCCACTGGTGGAATTCCAGATAGCCTGTAAGAGATATTTTCCAATAGGAGATATCAAAATATTATCTTTATATTTTCCGAATCTTCACCATCTCTGTTCAGCAACCCCCATGCCATGTACTGAGGACCAAGCTCACTCTATTTTTGGTCATTTCTGCTGTAAGGCAGCAGACATTTTTATATCCTTTACAGCCAGCAGAATCTGTGTGTCATCAGATACCCTATGGCATGGTATTTGGCCATAGATGTTTGATCATGACTGGGCTTGCAGGTCTATCATGTAACAAGCAGACCGTGTACTGCCGTCAGGAGATGCAGGGTCAATGCTGCTCACCCCAGCATCACAGACCATTACATCACTCTGTTCGTTTTGGCTTCACTTGCTATCCTTGGAAGGCTGTATGTAGGAAAAAACGAGAGAATGCACAGAAAACCTTGACGAATTTCCCTGCTATTTCTGGAAGGCAGCACAGTGAAACTGTGATCTTCCCCACACAGAAATAGGTCCTGGTTCCCAACTGGTAGGATGAACATGTTTCTGCTGAAAACCTATGAAGAGCAGTTGCTAAGAAGAACCAAATAATACCTGTTTTTTTGTTAGCACCAAATAATACCTAGTCTGTTGTTTATCTTTCCATTTATCCAAAATGTAACAAAAGGGGTATTTCATAATAGAGTATCTAACAAGATGGCTTGTGCAATATCAACACGCAGGGGCCAGGCTCCCTGACCAAGCTTTATTCAGATGTTATACTGTCTTGACTAATCCTTCCTAATCCTATCATCAGCTGCCACTGTGTCAAGACATGTCAGCCTTAAAAATGAAGAGATATCTTAAGGAAATGATGCCTTGCAAGGAGTAATGCTGAATTTGGATTTAATAGGAAGATAAGGACTTGTTTTTTTGTTGAAGAGCCATCTTCTGCAGCTGGTAGTAGTTCCCAAACATACTCTTTATTTCTTACAGCTGCTCAGGATTTTTTATTTCTTTTTAAGATGTTTCACCTAAATTGTGCTTCAAGATAAAAGAACAAACCTGCCAGGGAGATCCTGCAGAGGAAATTGACTTGCCATTGAATCTCCTGAGGTCTGGAAACTGATTGTAAATGAAACACAAGCTTAACTTTGAAAGTATACTCTCTTGGACTTATAATATATTGTGTCAGACAAACCTTAGCTAAACTTGATTTACAACTGCCTTTCAGTGCAAGGATTGCTATGCTAGAGTTACTACTTGTTGGTGGTGCTGATTGTCATGGTACTCACAGTTTTAACTATACCGGTCCTGAAAATAGGGACAATTTCAAATACTTGGTGCAAACTGATTGCCATTTGTTAAAACAATGCTCCCAGACAACCATGAAAAGATTTTTTTCATTCTGCTTTGAAGAGCTATTGATGAACAAGTATTAATTTGAAAGTATAGCTCAATAAATGTCAAAACCAGAATTTTTAGGGTGAAATCATGGAACCAACCCCACCAACTTTGCCAGAATCTTCATTACCATCATATCAAAGAGGAAGGAATTGGTTTTTCTCTAAATTGAGTTTATATCACCAAAAAAATGAAGAATTAAAACAGTGCTGTAAATTCTGCTTGAGGATCTTTGGTGTACAGGTGCCCATGTCAACCACATTGTCACGTTTCCATTATCATAGACAATGAGGGAAACCCCAATAAAAGTTTGGTCCCATAGTACTTTCTCTGCTTATTTAATGAAACACTCCAAACCATCTTTTATTCCATTTCCTCATGTTTCATTTACAAAACCAGCTTAAACTTACTGTAATTCTATGAACTCCACACCTCTTTACAGAGAAATAGTATGTGGCATTTTGCCTGTACTAGATTGCCTTTATCTCCGTTGAGTATTTTATCCATTAGGTGTTGATTTCCATAAGATTGAAGAAAAGCTTTGTTCAACAAATCCTCTAAACTTTTGTTTATCTCTGTACAGAAAGAAGCAGATAGTTATGCCCTACCTGCCAGCTCTCCAGGTGCAATAGGTGAATCACTTTATATCTCAGAGTTGTTTAGGCACATTAATATGTGATCATCTATGCTACTAAGCCTTGCCTTTTATGTTAGTCTCAGCATGTTGGTCTGACATATCCAAGCTGCGTGATTCCACCAGGGATCTCAAAAGAAAATAATCTCTCATCAGATGCTTCATAATTCACAAGGTCATGTATGAATACCAAAGGACATGCAGAAAAGGTTTAGCCAATTTGTTCTTTGGACTTATTTTCTTACTCAAAACATGAGAAGGATGACAAAATGCAGAAATCCAATCTTTCCATTTCAACCCACTGGTTTTAATTTAAGAGAGAAACCTTAGTGTAGTCCTACTTTTCACTGAACTAGTTCATATAAAGTTGGAGCTGAGTAAACAGGTAAATTTCATTAGGTAGGTATAGAGCATTTTGATCAAGAAGCAGATGATGGCATAAAGAACTGTTATCAATAAGTTAGAAAACATCGCAGTAGTAATTTAGAAATACTTATAATGCAAAGGGGGATCAAGGGGAGGAAGATGTTTATAGAATATAAATATATTAAAAACTGGAAAAAACCACACAGCTGTTTCTTGTGCTTAACAGTAGGCTGTCATTTCTTAAATTTCCTTAATGGGGCTTTCTGACAAATTTAAATATTCTCTGACTTGAAAGTTAATAGTTCACATGACTGTCTGATAACATTCAGAACTGCAACAAGAAAAACTTAGCAATTTTGCCTATTTTATGTCTCTCTATATATTCTTTCCTCTGCTTTATGTCGGAAAATTAATCACCAGCATTAATTGTTATCAAGATCAGGACATGCTACAGGTAGTCTTCAGCACACAAGATTGATGGGAGACATGGTAGGAAATTCAATTAGATATCAGATAATTTGTTCCAAGATAATTTGCTTTCTGTAACTTGCTTGGAATCCTGAAGTATTTTGCTAAAGATCTTAAATGTTACAGTCTTTTTCTGCACGCATCACAAATCTGATTATGCCTTGCTCTGCCCTTTGTACAGAAATAGTCTCTCTCTCCAGAGAGAGACTCCAAAGCATATGGAAATCATGAGTCAGCCCTAACACGTTGAACTGGGAGTTTGGATGGAGGAAAGAAACAGCAGCATTTTAAAACAGTAAGTGGAGATCTTTACCTTGTTTCTGATGTCTTTTATAATGTTTTATAGATCTAACAACTAGATAAAACAAATGTTTTCTATTTAATGTTAGAATTATTTGAGGAAAAAAAAATAAAGGAAAGAAGTTACATAATGCAGTCAGATCTGTAAAGAAGTAAAGGATCCCAAGACCTGCAAGGTCCATAGGCTCACACCAACAGCTGTCAGACAGAGGGACAACAAAAGGAAAGATTTATACTGCAGGCCTGTCATTATATTGTTGAGCCTAAATGTTATCAAAAGGAACCTCCTTAATTACCCTGAAATGGGTTTCAGCTCAGCTAAATGCAGACAGGAATAAATAACAATAATAACAGCAACAACAAAGCCAAACAGGCTGTAAAGCCCCATAATTGGATTCATAAATCTGAATGTTTTAGAAGGTTAGTGCTGAGGCTAATGCGGCTTGACCGGGAGTGATTGCTGGTGCTGCTGCAGTTATAGGACTCCTGCCGGTGAGCAGTGAGGGGGAAAATAAATAAATAAATCAACGAGCCTCTCAGGAGCACTTTAGGAATCACCCTTTCAGTCTGCCATAGTTATCATTCAGCCTGCAGCATCTCAGCACTAGCTGACTGGAGACAGCAATCTAATCTTTAGGCTGCAGTAAGCTGGAGAAACAGCACCCCAGCTGCTGGAACAGGGAAAATACTTCACAGACAGCAGAGAGCTGATAATTGCTGATGTCAAACAAGCTTATTACATGGAAGGATTTCATCCTCTCCACTCCACCCTCCCGGCAGCTGCACCCTGTACAGCAACGTGACTGTAGTTCCCAACAGTGATCTGAGACGCTGCAGTTCACAACACCATTACCAGCCTGAGGCTCAGTCCTGCGAAGCACCAGCAGGGCTCCCACCCTCAGCAGCCTCTGGTGCCCTCCTGTTCCCTGGGAGACGCCACCAGCAGTAATAAAGTTTGCCTTGAGAAGGGTTGGCATTTTGTGAGCCCTTGTTCTGCAGAGCACTTTCTGCACAGCAATCACATCCTGCTCTGTTTGCTTTTTTGTTGCTTTTATCTGAATTATTTTTAGAGGATATAATACACCTCATTGCTGTTAAATGTACCATAGGGGCATAACCTTTCTGCAAGTTATACTGCTCTTAAATAGCAGCTGCTTGACACAAATTAACACATTAAGTGGTATCTACAAATAAAAACAACAACAATAATAATAGTGATGGTATCTTGATAGCTTTATTAATGTAACAGCTTGTACCATATTCAGGTAGCACCCTTAAAACTCTGTAGCTCAACAGTGCAAGGTCTCGTTTTGGTTGGCAAATAGCCTATGAGTTTGGGTGATTATTCAAACATGCCACTGAAACATCATCTCTGTCAAATTACAAAAAGAAGGTGAAAATTAGTCCAGGTCTCAACATTTCTCAGCTTTAAATCTGTTTCTTGATGTTATGGCTCAACCATCTTCCAAAGGTTTAGGCTGGAACTACCCCTGAGAATAACTGTGTACAGGTCTCTGAGCATCTCTGGGTGGTTTTGCTCGCTTTCTCACAGCCATAATACTGGAAAACAAACCCTAGTTTCTCTCCAGTTGAGGACAATAAGGTCTGAACAATGTCTGTGCCATACCTTCACATAATTCCTTAAATTTCCAATAAAATTGGGTATGAAGGTTAAAGTTTAGAGAGAAACTGGCTTTGTAAACATTGTGGTACAATCTCATTAATGCCCTTAGCCTATGAAGACAGTTCTCAACCTGAATGCAAGACCAGAAAAAGCTAAGCCTCCGTTTTCCTCCTCATCCCTTAATAGACAGTAGAAATCTATTTAATGTTTCTTTACAATCTGATCAGAGTAAACATATCAGAATTAACTTTCCAAGCCTTAGGACAAATTCATTTTACTCATACTTCCATAGCAAAACCCCCCCAAATGCTTGAGAATTGTTCAATAGTTCATTGCAGAAGCTTCTCTAGAGAAGATAAAGCATATTTTTTTACCTGTTTCCTGTTTCAACCCCTAATGAAAAGATAATTTTCAGTATTTACTAAGAGCATTAAATTTCATTTCCAAATACTGATAGCACTCATAGTGAGTTCCACAATACTTTCATATTTGTCGGTTGGATATGCTTTTTTCCTCTGCTCTAATGGTGATCTTTATACTTTCTATATCCATTTCCTACACAACCTTCATAAAAATTATTTCCAGAGTTAGCATTTTTTTCCTTAATGCAACTTTCCATCACGTCATTAAATTACTGTATGAATTTGCACTAATTTCTATACCAAAGCTGGGTTTAGGGGTTTTCAAACTCTCATTTGGAAAGCTCTCAAATTTTAATGCATTGAAGTTCTGAGTTACCTCCAGGATAGTGATTTTTTTAATCAGCCACTGTTATGTCAGTTTTGCTTTTGCCTTCGTTTATACCTGGAAATTCTTAGTACATGAAACTTTAACCCAAGTACCCTAAACCCCAAAGACAGAGACAATACAAAATGTAAACCAGTCATGACTCTGGGAATCATGCAAAACATGCATCAGATTAATAACATAAGAAAAAAAGAGAAAAATAAGATAGGAAATATGAGGTATTTTCTAAAAGCAGCCTTCTCCTCACTAGTAGGAGGCCAAATATTTCCCTCTCTCTCTTGGAGAGTCATCCTTTAAAAGCATTGGAGACAAGGGGTACCCATGAGTTTTATGTTATGTGTTATATATATTATTTGTAATTAAGGTGTTTTTTTAAAAAAGGAGACAGAAAATGCCCAAACCACTCAGCTATTTTCAGCACCAAATCAAACTTGGCATAACTGTAAGAGACCTCATACTCAGAATCAAAATTTTCTCAAATTTACTTGTTACGCCTCAAACAGCTGCTGCAGAACTAGTATGTGTTACTGAATCAATCAATCATGCCAAAAACAGGATGATAAACACCACTCTAGGTCATCAGTGTCAACCTTTAGAAAGTTCTGAAACAATATTTTACTTCTAATGCTAAGCTACTGTTTCTGTCTTTGGTTGCCTCTGTCTCAGGCATCACAAACACTATTGTGGGTAACAGTGGAGCTCATTTGGACACATGGGGAAAAGACCCATTCTTAGACTCCATGGAAATGTTTCAGCCTACAGGTAATTTAAAAAGGAGAGTATTTTGTACACTAAAAGTTGGTATATTTGCTCTTGTAATTGAACTCACAGAGGGTCTGGGTTTAGGAATGCTGGGCAGTACTGAGAGCTTCACCCAAAAATTAAAAGCAGATGGTGTGCAGCCAGTTTTGCTCTATAGAACATTTCTGTGTATACATAAAAAGTTGGTTACTTTATTTTCTGTATGTCTTTTGAATTTCACAGAGACTTTCGACTTCTTGGTCTACAAGCATGGCAATATCTCATCATTGTCTTTGTTCTATCCCAAAACTGTAGGGTTTTGTACGTGAAGAGGCAAAGAGGAAAACAGGAGAACTCTTCTCTCTGGCCATTCATAGAACACGCCATGAGTTCTCTGTGTTAAGGAGATGATCAGTGCAAGTATTTCCCAAAAAAGAAAGGAGACTCCTAGGATCATGGTCTCCTACTAAAAATCCTGCCTGTCTAACAGGATTTGAAATAGTTCCCCTGCTTTGTATAGGCCCAATTCTTCCAAGTCCTGGATACTACCTCACTCAAAATGGTGGATTACAAATAGATCATAAGCTTGTATGTCTCCTTTGTAGTGTTCACTAGACAGGTGAAACTATCAGACCTGTTTGTTAAGTGAGAGATGTATTTAGCAATGCAAGGTAGTGCAAGCAAAGATGAGTTTGTGAAAGACTCCCAAGTCAGACAGAGCTCTGAGCAGGACCTGTGTAGATCACCTCCTTATAGTAAGCCACCCAAACAGTTTTTTTAACTATAAACAACCTGAAAGCCACTATCTGAGTACAAAGGAAGATTTATAATCCAGTATTTTCCTCTATGTATTTTCCGTCTTATAGGAGTGGTTTCAGGAAATGCAGTGACTTTCTGAGGTGCCCCAAGCACTGCACAGTCCCTTGGTCCCCAGCAAGCTTCCTTTTTGTTATTTCTGAGGTCTGACTGTTCATTATATCTCTCCATTGTTCTGGCCTCCCTGCAGGGGCCCAGGCCTGGGCTCTGCTTGCTTGGCTGTCAGACCTATCCTTCCCTTCCCTTTCCCTTACATCCCTTCTTCCTACTTTCCAGGTGGTTCTATAGAAAGCTAGTAATTTCATTTAAACATTACAAATTAGCATGAAAAAGTAGAAAGAAAGAAATTAACTGCACTGGCTATCACAAATCCATATTCCTCACAGAATCACACACAGAGAAAGGAATCCTGGAAAGATAAGGAAAACATGTCACTCAGACATTCACTCTCAACTTGGAGTCCACACCTCCACCAGAAAACAGTTGGGGGTAGCAGATCAAAAAGAGAAAACTACTTCCCAAAGATTACTAATGCATGATGACAAGATGACGTTATCTTGGTTTCTGCTTTATCCTTCATCATAGTCTGCCTTATAACCTCCCTCTATTCTTCTGTGAGCAACAGTCAAGCTTAGTGTCCTTGTCTTACCACACTTAACAGTGAGAGAAAACACATTACTGTATTAAAGACATCACGTGGGGCTGGTATAAGATGCAGGAACAGAAATCCATTAGATTTTTCTATCAAGTATTAGAAATCAGGTAAATGTTTCCATCAAATAACCCTGTCCTACTTAGGAAACCCTCTGTTACACGTGTAGCAACTGTAATTGCTGAGGAGGGATGAACAGACTCACCTTTTCTTCTTTTTCTTTTTTCCACCACATTTTTGTCACAGTATCCTCAAGCTCATTTAAAGCACCAGGAAAACTAAAATCTGAATTTTATTTAGAACAATAAAAATATTACACTGACCTATTAATCAAAAAAATAGAATTTTTGAATTTATTTGTCTAACATTTAAATGTACCTTGTGTCCTTCGGAAACCACAAAGCTGTCAATTTATTTAGGGAAACAAGAGCCAAGAAATAGGTGTACATGGTTTCAGACAAACCTAGTGGCCTCTGCAAACACTCATTTCCTCCCTCATTCTGTTTAAAGCCTCTCTATTCTTGAAAAATAGATGATTATTGCACTGAATACCACATCATCATTTAAAATTATTATATTCCAAAGGTTAAGAAAGTAATACTTTGGCTCTAACACTGATGGAGTGCTAATAAACCACTGTATTTCATATGAGGCACCAGTATTTTATCTTGGAATTGTCAGCCTTTCTAAGATCATAATACTTAAGTGATACCAATTTTTTAAGCCTTTCATGTATTTAATTTAAACTATAAATTGCTGAGGGTTTCTGAATTTCCTTTTCTCTCAGAAGAGATGAGAGAACAGTTTGCACAGGCAACTCTTCCACGCATTCCCACTTTTTTTTTTTTTAATTGCAGTCATACCTGTATCTAAAGTGAGTGGTTGAAGTGAAGTGAGAAATTTACCACAAGCTATTTATCAGCCAGCAATTCTTCTACAAACCATATTTATCTGCTGGGTGTTGTCTGTAAGATTACTCTATTTTGGGCCACAAATTAATTAATAAATAACATTGGGTCCAATATCACCTGTGTGTGGCGATGGTGGTGCCTGACTTCATAGCCTGGAGCTCAGTTTAAGATACATCCTGCTCCTGAGAAGGGTCTATTGTGTCCCACTCAGGCATGAAGCAAGCTGGAATGGCTCTCTCAGAGGACAGAGAATTCAAGATATGAAGTGACTGTTCTGAGACATAATTCCTACAACCAGCCAAGCCAGAGCCATGAAAAGAAACCCAGGAGTGTATAGCCTTATATTTAGACAAGATTGTCAGGGCATCTTGCAAGTTTCTGTCCCTTCTGGCCACAGATGAAATAACTTAGACGAGGAAAAAGTACTGTATGAAAAACTTTCTAGGCCTCTACTTACACTGGCCTAAAATTAATTTACAAGCCTTGCAGCTATCTCTCAAAAAAAAAAGAGATAAGTCTGACTTCCCTCATTGGCAGCAAGGAAACCAAACCTAAGAGAGACAAATCAACAAAGCAATACAAGCCATTAAAACAGAAACAAGCTGAAAGGGGCCCCCATTCACCCCAGTCCTGGGAACTGCCTGAGCAAAATGCTTCAGCAAGAAGCATGAAAACAGACAGAGGGACTTCCTCCACATCCTTCTCCCTGTTCAGGCTGCAGTTATAAGGCAGTTTTAGCCAATATAAACCAGAACACCACCCTGGTCCCCAACAACATAGTCTGTACATCCCTTCATCCAGGTGTTGGCACATGCCATCAAAACAAGTGACAGGAAAGTAACCGTACAACTAAGAGACCAATGGTCCTATATTTCAGAGACCTGAAACAGCTCACCATGGCATCAGGTGTGTGTTGATGCCAGTAGAATATAGTTGTGGGGTAGGGACAAATGGGCACCTGCCTTTGGATGGGGCAAGAGCCCAGCAGTGCTATTCAATGAAGTTACACTGCTGTGGGACTGTGGTCACAACTTCCAATGGACATATTTCCATATTCTAGTTTTGCCATCACTATTTGGACCCATCTATATGTTTATCCCCTACAAACACCAGTGAGTTCCAAAACTAATTCTGCCATGAATGAAAAAGTACATGTCTGAAACCTGCTGCCCAATGACATCTGTTCTCTCAGCCCTCTCCCTTGCTATCTGCATATCAGCATATCAGGCTATTTAATCTCTCCTTGTATAGGACCTGCTTTATACCCCAACAATTCCTACCACATTTATATATATAATACATTGTGTATATATGTGCCAAAAGAGAGAGCTATAATGTTTTTATAGTTATACTACTCTTTTATAAATGCAAGGAATGATGCTCAGATCTCCATAAATGTACTCAAGATGTAGATGAACTGTGCTTATTCACATTACCATAAAAGGCAAAACAGTAAACATCACCTTTTTTCCCCCCTAAAAGTTCTATCTGCTTTTTTAGAGTAGTGCTGAGAGCTGAGCCAGTGAGTTTAGAGAACAATCTCCAGTGACTCTTGGCTCTCTGCCTTGCATGGTAATGTGGTGCTGATTGAGATCTGCTCACTGTGAGTGCATAGAAGCAATAGGTTTTCCTGTGTACTTTACTTTGGATTTTTAGATACAGAATATGAATTTCATGCTATGTTGTCACCTGTATATTTAAACATAGATGTGAGTATACATATATGCATATTGTCACACACACTTAGTTATCATGTATAACTATTTATTAATATATTTAACAGTTAATACCTCAGCACAGATGCCTAAGCAATTCCACTATTACCTTCCTCCCTTGTGAAATATGATTCTTTATCCCTACTTTACATTTCTTACCTTTTAAAAAAATTACTGTGCAGAGGACCTTCTCCCCAACCTACCACAACTAGATTTCTTTAGGAGTGTTTGGGTTTTTGGTAGAATATCAACTGGATAACTTCCATATATTCAGTGATGATCAAATCATTCTAACAGATTTGAAAGACACTAATTCCCTTTCAAAAGCTGTGTCAGTTCTCCCTCCTTATATTGTTCTTACCCTTTGATCTATTAGTCCTAGGATGTATTCTAACAGTTCACACACCACCAAATTTATAGATTGTCTGAATTCCCTAGTCCACTTAAATCCTTTTTAAAAGTTAAATTTATGTTTGTCATTTCACTCTCATCTAGTACCACAACTGATTTAATCAACAGACTACACAGCATAGCTGAAAGCTTCCAATTTCATATTTATGTTCCCTTAGGGCTCCCAAATAAACAGCACCCCATTCTGGTAATTTGTTTGCATTCACTCCATCTAGGTCTTCTAAATTTTATTCTTTTGACACCTTCATTTGAGAAAGTTCTGTTTGGAACTCCAGTCCATGTAATACAAAGCCCTCTGGTTTCAATGTCTTCTTGGTGGAGACATTCACTGAAAAGAATTGGTTTAATTTTTCTGCATTTGTGCCCTGTGAGAACTGCTTTTAAACCATGATTGTCTATTGGCCCCACAGTCTTTCTGGCAAGCTTTCTAATATGTTTGGCAAATAAGTATATTTTTAATTTTTATGTCTTTGGAAAATTGTTCCTCAAAGTCTTTTTTTCCCCCTACTTTATTAATTTTACATTTAACTTGTTTATATTCTTTTTCCATTTGAATGTGATGTTCATTTTAGGCCTTCTTAACTCCTAGTAATCCCCTTTACTCTGATGTTTAAATTTGTAAACTTATCTGGAGTTGTTTCCCAAATTTTCTTTTTCCATAAATAGAATACATTTATTCTGACATCCCATTATATTTAAGCATTATCCGTGTTATGTCACAAACAGATTTTTTTTTCTTTTAGCTGTTCCTTTTCATTCCTTAGAAGTAGTTTCTTGGTTTTTATGTAGTTCTACATTATTGCAGGGAAGGGGCTAAATCTGAGCCTGTTGTGATATTTCTAGTATCACAACTATTTAGCGGTAATATTCTGACTCAGTCCCAGATCAGGATAATTTAAGACTTGTTTCTCCTGATGTTGTCCCAATGACTGCTTTAAGAAGCAGGCATTGGCAGGGCCTAAAAGGTATTCTCTGCACCACACATCTGACCATGTGTGCTGGTTTCAAAGTAAACCAGCAGGAGAAATGAACTCAACACGAGAGAGATTATAAATCAGAGCTACAATTTAA
>JAWWEV010000001.1:104756871-104853711 GCA_035583235.1 Hafferia zeledoni | reverse complement strand
GAAGGGAGGGATGGAGGGAGAAAAGGAGGGAAGCAGGGAGCAAGGGAGGGAGGGAGAAAAGGAGGGAGGAATGAAGGAAGCAAGTAAAGGAGGCAGGGAGAAATGGAGGGAGGGAAGGGAGGAAAGGCAGGAAGGCAGGAAGGCAGGAAGGAAGGCAGGAAGGAAGGAAGGAAGGAAGGAAGGAAGGAAGGAAGGATAGATAGATACTTGGATACTTGCTTTTTCAGACATTAAAGGAAGCACAAAGTGGGAAGTTTGTCCTCACTGCAAGAGTTAGCCTGTAATTTTTTCACTGCAGAATAGCACAGAGGGAGCTGATCCCATGAAAGGCACTACCACTGGCTGCATCCAGCACAAAGATTTCTGAAGGAATTGCATGCAACTTTCTTTCCTGCAATGAGCTGAGAAGCAACTTTTTTTTTTATCCAAGGAAGAATCGTGGGAGAAACTGACTGACTGTTTTATTGTATGAGCAATGGGCAATAGCACAAACATATCACTTGCAGAGCCAACACAGATACAGTCTATATCCACACAGTCTAATAGGCTGCACTAACTTGGGGCAAGATCATTTTGGGTGATCCAGATTAACAGTTCAATGAAGTACAAACACACATTACAATTAAAGCATTTTCCTTTTGTATGGAATTTGAGTTATAAATGGAGCTAACATCACAGAGAAAATAAGCCCTGGGCCATTTCCGTAAGAAACAATGAAAAATATGGAAAACAACTTCAAATAATGGTTATTTTGTTCTAGCACCTGTATAGCCATACTATCCACTGAATGTTGCTGATTAATTAATGAAGTCCGTCTGATGATGTCTCCCTGTGAAGGATGTACAATCTATATTTCAAATTACTTTTGAAAATTTAATCATCAGAAAGTAGAATTTGCTCATTAGTTAGTAATAATATATTAAGTTCCTCTGTCTGTCCCCAGATCAGATGGATAAAGCCTAATTAATTAAAGGAAAGCCACAGAATATGTGTAGTCCCACTGGTGGCATAAAAAGTAGCAAAGGAAGTTATAAATACTGGATGTTAATCGTGCAGCAATGTGTTAACGGAGTACTGGAACAGATTGCCCAGAGAGACGGTGGAGTCTTCCTCACTGGAGATATCCAAGAATTGCCTGGACACAATCCTATGCCATGTGCTCGGGGGTGCTTGAGGAGGGAGGTTGGACCAGATGACCAACTGTGGTACCTTCCAAACTCACCCATTCTGTGATTCTATGACAGCCCATCACTAACACAGACACTTTATACAAAATTATAAGCAATTACATAAAAACATACAGTCTAAATGTGCATGTTCCTCATCCTAGACCCAACGTGACATTTCTCTGTAATAGCTTCTTCTAGAGCAATATGGCACTCAAGCCTTTAAAAGCTTTGGAAGAGGTATTTCTGATCTCATCCTACAACCAGTTAAGGCAGTTTTTACTGGATAATAGAAAAATCTCATGAAAAGTACAGCATACTCTGCTTTGCCCACAATCATCTGTGGAATATCCTAACTGGAACCATCACTTTAACTGTAGCAGTGACCATCTGCGTGGCAAATGTGCAAGGCATTTTCTCAGGAATAGGCTGTGGTTTTAGCCACAAATAGCAATAAGCATCATAGTCACAGTGGCCTGCAGGAGGGAATAGAAGTGTTTTTCTGTCTCACCTGGAGGCAATGTCTGTGTCCTTGACTTTTAATGGAGGAGCAAATCAAGCCTGCCCTATGCAAGTGACCAGTTTGCTGCAAACAGCCACTCAGTGCTTACTTCTAGGAAGCACAGCCTTTGCACCTCTGAGATTAAGGACTGTCCCATCATAGAATGTAGGAGACTGCTCTGCTCTGCCTCTAGAAGGGTGAAAGCTAACCATGATCAAAGTTACTGAAGGTGAATTAAAACATATACAGAACACAAATGCTTTACATAATTCATTTATCATGTCATAAAATACATTTACATATATTTGTTTAAAATTCCTCATCATAATTCCAGTTAGTAGCACAGAAAAACAAAATTTCTGATATTTCTACTTTTTTAGATATTTTAATGCAACCAAATCTAATTTCACTTTACAGCAATTCACATTTGGCAAGTTTACAGGGCAGCATAATAAATTCAAATCACCATAGAAAATATATCAAAATTCTAACAAAAATCAATAGCATTTTTGTGAATAGTTACAGTACATAAACCAGAAAATTAGAAGACTTTTTTTTCAAATGTGTTTTATTCTGTTACCTGAATACTAATTTCTGTAGAAAGTAAGGAGGCTACAGATACCTATTCTAAGTTTATTTACTTCACAGACCCATACATGTGCTTGTCGAAAGACAATTCTTACATTTTTCCTTTTGCATTCACTCCATGCCTTGTTCCTCTTCAAAAAACACAGCTTACACGTTTCTTCTTCATTTGTGCTCTTTACACATTTCTGTGAGCCATACCTATAACTGAGAGCAAAACACCTTTCCTTCTGAACCACAGTATGGGAATTTTAATCATTGCTGATCTTCATTTTCATTCTTCTTTCCTGACACTAAACACATGTATCTTAATTTGCATATTAAAATCAATGTCAGAATCAATCATTAAGTGTTTGATGAACTCGTATTTGTTGATATGGGTATTTTTCTGTCTCCTGACTACTGTGTAACGTAAATGGTCTTGTAAACTTCCCATTTGCTCCTCATAGCATGTCCCCTTCCTGCAGAACAATTTAACTGCATTTTAAGACTGCAGGCTCCAGAAGATTGCTTTCCAAAGGAAGACAGAATGTGCATCTAAAACACATTTATAGGAGTAGGTGGATGTCAGTCAAGTCATGACAGAGTTCTCCCTGATTCCCACACTGTTCTGTGTCTGCATTTCAAGGTCAAAGCCACTGGCATGCTGACTAATCTCTCAGAGTTCAGTAATGAGTACTCATTTTTTATTCTTCATAATAATAAGTTTCAACAAACGGGTTTCTCTCTCACTCCTTGGCTCTGAAGGCCAAAATAAATTTACTGAACACAACAAGAATACAATCAAGTCCAGAAGAAACTTTAAATTCAGAGGTCTCAAAAAATCTTCAGTCACATACTCTACTTCACTACTGCCCCTTCATTAAAGTATCTCCTTTTGGAAAGGCATGGTAATTTTGGAACATCTCTCTTAACCAGTTCTGTTACCTACCATCTTCTCCTTTTTTTTTTTTTTGAAAATTCATGTCTAGCTTTCTTTGTTCTTCATCATCAAATATTTACGAGTTTTTCATTTGTATGAACTTACATACTTACATCAAAATTTCTTTCTAAAACCTTTTATAATAAAATTATAATATCCAAAATTATGAGTGAGACATCAATTTTGAGCTCTTTTACTGATTAGCCTTATATACTGTCAGATAAGGTGCATACAGCTTCAACCTCTCAGAAGTACCTACATAAAAACCTTTTCAAGATCCACACGCATTTCCTATTAAGGTGAACTGATTTTAAATATAGAATATGGATGATAAGTGCAGGTATTCATTGGCCTACACTTCCATCTCTTTAGAATTGCTACTTACAATTCCTGCATTTTCTAGACTAGTGCTTACTAACCAAGTACCTGCTTTTCTCTTCATACCCAGTTGTTGGAATTCATACATTTTCAGGCTAGCAAACCAAAGACAAATCTACAGGTGCAAGCTGCTAAGATAAGAATGGAATTTGTCTGGAGACATTGAGCTGGCTCAGAACCAAGAAATGAAGCCTGCAGAAACTCCACGGAGTAACGTCAAAAGAGCTCTTTAATAAAGTTAAAATAAGTTGCATTAAGACTGTTTAGATCTAGAAATTTTTAGGAAATATGTATTACTTAATAATTAACTATAGCTGTGTGATGTTAGATAGTTTGCATGGTGTGTATGGGTTTTAATATTGTGTGTAACTCTGTAGCAAAGTAGCTCTGAATATAGTCCCTCCTATAACTTGCATATTCTCGTGCAAGATAGTTTAAATATTGTTAATGTTAACATAGTTGCACCCTTTTCCCTTTTTCCTTCTCTGCTCCTTTTCCCTTCTCTCCACAACTACTATAACTCGTGTCAAAGAGGACCAAGAAATAAAATAACAAAAGCGTAAAGCCTCATAAAATTAGATGTGGTCAAGTGATTTACTTAATGATAGGGGTTGAAGCCCCTGAAAAGCCCCTCAAATGCTCAATTGAGAACTGTGTATGTGGAGATCAGGCATTGTGACACCCAGTGTTCAAAATAATTACTTTTCTATTCTGCCCTTTTCCTTTTTAGATCTCAAATGGTGTCTCTTTTTCGCTTTATAGCTGATTAACAAAGCTGGTTCCAAATTATGCTGTGTACATAGAATTACAGAATTGTTAGGGTTGGAAGGGACCTCTGGAGACGATCTAGTCCAACATCCTATCAAGTCTTTTGTTGCCCCTTCTTTTCTTGGTTGTCTGGACTGGAAAACCTGGTAATTTAAGCAGCCCTTGCAACTAGACTGCTGCACACACCTCTCCTGACTGCTTTCTGAACTCATCAGTGTACAGTTAGAAGGCCAAATAAAGAGACTTGCTCTCTAGCAACATGCATGCAATACTCCAAATGCAGAGACTCTTTACTCACAAAGCTGGATTGCGTGAGAACAAGTTCCGCCTGCCAGGATGAGTTCTGTAGCTTCACTTGATCTCCCTGTAACTACCTCTTCCAGCAAATGAGCTTTCCTCTGCTCACTTCTGCCATAGCACAATCTACTCCCACTCTCTTGCCTGC
The DNA here is from genome assembly GCA_035583235.1 of Hafferia zeledoni. Taxonomy (NCBI): domain Eukaryota; kingdom Metazoa; phylum Chordata; class Aves; order Passeriformes; family Thamnophilidae; genus Hafferia; species Hafferia zeledoni. The sequence goes on along the minus strand of JAWWEV010000001.1, from coordinate 104,848,945 downwards.
CCACTAAAAACAGAGAGGTAAAAAATAATTGATTTTACAAAAAAAAAAAAAAAACAAAAAACAAACCCCAAACAAACAAACAAACAAAACAAACAAACAAAACCCCCAACAACCCTGAATATTCCATATAACAGAAAAAATAATTAATAAGATCCATTTCTTTTAATAAAATTGCTTTCAAAAACACTGGCCACAATCACCCCATCTTATCCAGAATGACCTATTGTCAGCATTCATACTGTTACTGATCTAATTTATATAGTAAATTTTGTAAGGCAGAAGTTTTTCTTATTATTACATATATGTGCTGTACTGTGGGCTAGTTTGTGCTTGGCTTCTACAAGCACCTGAAGCGATGGAGATAAAAGGCTGGTCTGCTGTCATGCGTCTCTAAATTCTGTACTAAACACTTTGCTTTGGTGTTTTCTTAACCCAGTACAAGCTCCTAAGTAAAAGGGGAGACCTGGCCAATTGTCATATGGCTGAGAGGAATACTCAATGTGTTTTAATGTGATAGCACCATTTTCAGTCCTTATTCATGTAATCAGATGATTTTGTGGGGTATCAGCCAAAGTGGTGCTACCCCGAGACCCTGACAGAGTGAGTGTATGTCCTTTCAATCCCACAAAGGCCAAACTTTTTTTTCAGCATTCTCAAAATATCAAAGCTTTCAAAATATTTACCCAATGCTTTCATAAAAATTAGAACCAAATAAAAAATACAGCCACAATTTCAAATAACAAAACAAAACAGCAGAGAAACTGTTCTACTTCACATGCAACATGGGTCACAGGCTTCCCAGTGCAAGTCTCTGTATTGCTTCCACTGTAACTGTGCTGACTGTTGTGCTGGGGATTCAGTGTGAGCAGGCAAGCTCGTAAGGGTTTTATCAGGCCACTGTGAAATCTTACTTGACTGCACAGAAGACACAGATATTGAAGATTCAAAAAGGTTCTTAAATCGCTGTTTCCCCAAACTGACTGGAAGAATTGCCTCACCTATCTCAGGGTCACAGTCCCATTGTCCCATGGCAGGCTGTAGAGCTTGGCTGACCAAGCAGGCTTGACATCATTCCTGCTGGCTTCAGCATTTTGATGGGTAACTGACTGCCCATGGCCCTAGGAGGCAGGAAATACAGGAAAACAGCTTTCTACAATTTCACTTTCAATTCTCCCTTTGTAGAGGTGTCAAGAATTTGTTTTGCAATTAAATCTTCTGCAAATAGCATGGGTGAGAGAGGAGTGGGGTTTCTTTTCTTCTTCTTTTTTCTTTTAATATTCCCGATTATTTCCAAGGTACACAATAAATCAATAATTGTCTTGGAAGTAAAAATCCTTCTCAGTCACTTCTATTTTAAAATTCTTATATGACTTTCAAAAATGTTGTTTATCTTCCTAGGGCAGTGATTTGGTTATGAAAACTACCTGATATCAAGGTAAACCACCCAACTAGCCACGTCTCTGACACTGGCAAATTAACATACCAGAACACAGGAAAGAAGAAAATGTGGCACAGCAATAGTTTTTTTCCGCTATTTCTGTGCTTGCTAAAGCACTTGAAGTAAAACATCTATTAATCTTTTAAAACATTGAATTTAATTGCCCTGACTAATGTTAGCTTGTACCAAATGTTACAGATACGTTTTCCTGCATACAGTACAAAATGTTCTTCTAATTTTAAATTTGTGTAATGAAATTCCAGTCCTCTGAGCCATTTCCTGGCTAATTTCAACTGTCAATTGGCACACAAGCAGCTTCTCTGCAGTGATTCGATCACCTGCTTCACTTTTTCTCACCCAAATAAATGTATAATAAATGTAGTAGTTTGATGTTTCTCTTTGAAAGTCCAAAAGAGTAAAATGTATTGGCTTCTGTGAGATCATTACACTTTTTATTGGAAACTTCATGAAAAGTGCTCTTCCTCACTAACAATCCCAGATCTGACTTGCCTTATATTGTCAGGTGATCTAGATTGGCTGGGAAAGGGCTGCAGAATAAAATACTTTATTCTGACAAGGTGTTGCAAGATTGAGCTGTAGGCAACCTCAGCTCTCACATAGAGTATAAGGCTGTATAAGGTGAAAATAGTTCCTCATTGGTCCTACATTACCTCCAGCAGACCTTCAGAAAGCCAGACTGGCTGCTGCTTCTGCCACTAAGGTTTCAGTAGTAAATACTAGGTTACAACTAATTCAGAAAAGGTGCTTTTTGCAAAGACAACATCATTCAGAAACAACAGTCTCCATCTTGATTCTTCCTATTCCTCTGTCAACAGTGGCAAACTGAATCTGGTCTCACAGGACTCTCCTCTTCCCTCACCACATTGCACACAGGTGCAAACTAAACCGGACTGCAAAGCAAAAATAACAGCCCTTTCCTGACAGAAGAAGGGCCAAATGTTTTCTACTATTTAATTTCTTGAGTAATGAGAAAAATCAAACACACACACCTATGAAGTTTTAATTTGAAGTCTATTCAAACCCAGTGGTTACAGAGTACAGGGGGAAAGAATGATGAAAACATAAGTCAGTTCTCACAGCTAAGCCCAAATATGTGAAACTTTTTTGAAGCAGCGATATCAGCGAAGTGGAAGGGATAAAGATTGTTGTTGCTTTGTGTAATCTTGGCCCTATGATACCAAGTACAACTGGGATTCTGAGGCTGTCCTACAGAGGGTCGACACATTTTTTCCTCAAAGAACATGAAAGTCCCTTTATCCAGTCGTGAGATATGGAATGCAAAATGTTAATGAAGTCCCTGGTTCATTAAACTTATCTTTGATCCAGTCTGAGTTACGATTATTCTGTAACAACCATTGCAAACCACAAAACAGAACCAAAGTCAAATACTGCTGTTAGGTCCTTCTTCATACTAAGAAGTGATCACTACCACTCATTACAAAGAAAATCCACATTGGCAAGAAAAGCCTAAAATTCTTTGTTAAATATCTCTGGGGCACCTGCCTGGTTGCTAACATATAAAAAATAATCTTTTTTGCCTGCACAGTGAAGCACTGTAATTTTATAGTATTTCTGTCTTTCATTTTGCATTTCTTTCTTTTCAATGAGTTCAATGGACCATTCTTAATTAGAGCTCAAAATTGTTGATTAGGGCTCACGCACACACACACACTGTGGCTCAGCATTGGTGGATTCAGACATAAAAACAGCTTGAAAAAGAGTCACAGAACAGGGGGAAGATTCTCTTTGTCAAAAATCCCATGGTAATCTACCAAGAACTATTATAGGTACAAATAAAACCAACTGAAAAGAAAAACAGTTATAAACGGTAGAAAATATTAAGATGTGAACTTTTTCATGTAAAATGCATGACAGCTACAAAGAGAGGGAAGTTCTCATTAGACTGGAGAGGAATCACTTCATGTATGAATGAGAAATTTTTGTTCAAGTAGCTATCCCTCATCACAACATCTACTGTTTCCGGGAACATACAGTAGATCAAGATACGAGAAGGATGCAGAAAAAGCAACACCACTTAAGGCAGAAACAGTGTCTGGTCAAGAAAACAATATATAGAGCAGAAGTCTTTAGTCTGGAAGAACAAAATCAAAGGAGGATGAAATAAAGGTCTACAAAATCATAATTTAGAAACTAGGAACATGGAATAAAATTTTTCAGGGATCTGAGAAAAAGAAGGTAGGTGTTTTTAATGTATGTAGTATTATTTCAGAATCCATTGTGCTTGGGTATTGTGTACAGGAAAGTTTACATAAATTCAAGAAACTTTTAGACATGTTTTCAGATGTTAAAAAAATGCACAAAAGACTGCTAGGCATGAAAACACTCTGTCTCAAGAAGTGCCCAAGCCATGGGTGTCTGGAAGCTCAGCAGGCATTCCCAGGGTTTTGTTCTTTCTCTGTTTTCTACTGGTTGCTGTCAAACATGGAGTACTTGGCTAGGTGGACCTTTGGCCTGAATTCCTCAATGATTTCATGCACTTCATGCTTCAAAGAATTAAATGCTTACCTTCTTGCCTGTCGTTCAGACCTAAATACTCAGCTCTCACTTTCTATAAGTCTTACCATTGTAGAATTGTCAATATACTGGATTAACACCATTCCCACATTATATTGATAAAAAATGAATATTCAGTATTGTGTTTTATAGAGAGGAAGACCTAGCTGAAGATCTTAATAGCGAGCTTTTAAAAATTTAAATCTGCTGGTGGAACAAGTAAGATCCCAGGATTTCTAAAAATATGCTGTTTCTTTGGTGGATTAGCAACTGAAGGATTTTCACATGAGGAGACAGATATCAGAGATTAATGAACTGGTGTGCAGGAAAGAGAAGATGGTAAACATCAACCCTAACCTGGATAAGGGACAGGCAGACAAGAGTCAAAAATGCTACCCAGTACCACAGCCATGGAAAGGATTTTGGAGGTCATAAGCACACTCACCAATCACACAGCAAGACACTGTCTCCAAGAAGAGGCTTCACATCCCCTGCTCCCTGAGCAAGACCAGTGAGTTACGTGGCAATGTCAGAGAAAAGCACTGCACAAGAGCAAACCAACTGCATGGGTATGACAACTTATTGTGTAGTTAGTGGGTTTTTGAAACATCCAGGCACGTTGAGCATCTCAGCATTCAAGCAGTACATGACCAAAGTTGGTCTTGCAGGAAAAACATTGGTGTTCCATATGCTTTCCATGTAGGAAAATGTCATACATTAGTCATAGTTCATAAGACACTTGGCAATGCTTTCACTGGCTGTTACTGGGGGTCCTCTCAAACTGGAGGACTGAGGCCCTTGCCTCACCTGTGTTGTTTTATAGACACTTACACACACAGGAGCACAATGTGCCATCAGTACAATGTCTATGGCAACAGGCTGTCAAGCAACTGTGCCGGATTGTAGCAAACAAACAAGGAGGAAAATAATGTTAAAAACCTTCTGACCCTGCACAGAGACCTGTTAGCTTATGACAGTCCAGTTCTCTTCTGAAAGTATTAGAGAGGGAGAAAAAAAGAAGATAAAATAACTAGAAGTGACTGAATTAACAGGGCAGAATGAGAGAAAATCTGAAATCTAGAACTTGATAAAGTTAGAAGATTGAGCAACAACAACATAAATATGGAGAAATAAAGTTAAAAATGGAGACCGAGGTGGGTGTTAATTGTATTTAACAGAAGAGAAGAATGAAGATGATCCATCACTCTTTCCTGACCCAAAATTATTATACCAGACATCTTAAAATATTTAGCTTCTCACCATTACATCTTTACTTCTTTACAGATTTACATGAAAATATAAATATATATAAAACCACGGTTTAAATGACCACACTAACTTGCTTTCCATTAGCATTTCCACTGTTGATATCAATCAGTTACAGATGATCCATTACCAGCTTCTGAGCTGAAATGTAGTGTCTCACTACTGCCAGACACACACCATGCTATGAGATAGTAATTTATTAGTCCTTAAAATATACACTAGAAAACCCCAGCATATTTTCAGAAGCAACTATCAGCGTCTAATGTATGAAAGGACCCAGTTAGAAACTTCAGTTACATTTTGATGCAAGCATTTTCTGCCTCTATGGGAAGTTCACTTTTATTTTCAGAATGTTGCTAAGAGCCTTTTTCAGACAGCCTAAACCTTGCTGAGATTTTACTTCCCATTAGCTGTCACAGACTAGCCAAAATTTTTTTCCCTTCTGGTGAAAATGAGGTTGGACATTGCTACATTCACATTTTTTATCAAGTCCCTGATGGTAAGTAAATGTGCCGTAAGGGGTCATTGAGTTTCATCTCATGGCTTAGTCCCAAACCTTAGGCATTCTTAGGCTTTTGTCACACTGTGGGACCAGAGCAAACCATGCATAACCTCACTTCTGCCCTTCCTCGTGTGTCTGATGCATGCTCCTTCTTCTGTGCTCAGGGAACCTGAGAGGTGTGTGTGTGCACAGCCACACACAGAATTACAGACTATGCTGAGTTGGAAGGGACCCACAAGGATCATCAAGTCCAGCTCCTGGCCCTGCACAGGACCATTCCCAAGAGTCACACCATGTGCCTGAGAGCGTTGTCCAAATGCTTCTTGAACTCTGTCAGGCTTGGTGCTGTGGCCACTTCCCTGGGGAGCCTGTTCCAGTGCCCAACCACCTTCTGAGTGAAGAACCTTTACCTGATATTCAACCTAAACTTCCCTGGACACAACTTCAGACCATTCCCTCAGGGTCTGTCACTGGTCCCTCACATACATAGAGACATTGTAAGAGCCAACAGCAACACACACTCACCTTGCAATAAATATGTGGACAGCGTGCATAGCAGCCTGTTCAGACAGGGGCTTAAGCTGAAAACAACTCACAATTGGCTTATTCAATTATTAAATTAACTGAACAAACCCCTAAATTTTGATAAGAATAATCCCAGAGGCAAAACATATTAATGAGTTGTTGCTAACCAACCCACTGACCTCTCTCACACTTTCTGTAACAATTTTCTTTGTCCTCCAGCTTAGGGTTCATGGTATGTATGGGCTTCGTCACAGCAACCTGTTTCTTATTTTTAAACAAAACATTGAAAACTGAAAGAAAAACCCGAGAAAGCTTTTAAAGAATTCAGAAGCATTCTGTAGTTCTGTCTTTATTCTTAAAGTGCCTACAAGGAACAAAAATAATGTGCTTTACATTACCACATGAATGAAAGAAGTGTCTCCACTTACAAAAATAAATAGCAATACTTTTGGCTTTCACGTCTGGAGAAATCAGAAGCTTTGTGTTTTTAAAGAAATCAACCTTTCTCTTCATTGTTGGGCACAATTATACAAAATTGTACCCTCAGCACAGGGCCAACTTACAATAAGACCTCACTGTAATTTACTAATACAGTCTACCAAGCTCTTGAGGTGGGGTAGGCTGTCCTAAACAAACAAACAGAAGGTGGTTATAGTAAGACCACACTCCTTCTCTTATAGGAACATCCTATGGCACGTGTGCTGGCAGCAGGGCCTTGTAAAACTATTCAATCAGTATTGTCACCAAGAGACAGTTCTTTGGAAGGGGAATTTCGGGTGGTCAGTTGAAAAGGTTTTCAAGGTGATTTGCAACATTGGGCTGGTCCCTGTAGAGAGAGCAATAAGGAAACCCAGCCTCCAAAGACTAGCAGGGTTTTAATTGCTGCAGGACATCAACCTGCTTTGGGATAACACAGACTCTGTTTGTCCAGATGTGATTTTACTAGAGGAGCTGAAGGGGCTGTTTAGAGAACAGGATACAAAAGCTGTCATTGCCCACAGCTGCCTCCCTTCCTCCCAAATGCAGCTGGCTACAACCACCCTTGTCTGACACACCCAGCTGCTGCCATTAAAGCAATTTCAATTGCTGCTACCAGTTGCTATTTAAGTCTAAGATCCAAGGATGAAGTCTAATGCAGGCAAAAATGAACAATCTTACAACCTACTGTAAGAAAATAACGAGTCCCTGAACTAGTTTTTCTGCTTTGTGGGATGAAGGGGGTGTTGTTTAACATACCCAAGTATCTATGTTCCCATTTCTTTTGCAGGCAAGAATTTGAGTAGCATGCCATGGAACAGGCAGGGAACTTGAGTATGTCATGCAAATTTATGCAGAGCTGACTTAAAAGAATAGAAGCAGAATTTCTATATATATGCATGCCAATTACACCATATGATTCCATTTTTATTTCCTCTCGTGTGTCACTTTCCCTTCAGTTGTCTGCTTATCATTTCTCACAAGCACATATGGGAAACCACACCTTCCAGTTGCACAAATAAAACAAAACAAAATAACTATATTTAAGAATCCATCAACAACTATTCATTCAAAAACTGTTCAGAGCACTCATGTGAGGTTGCTAGGTGAGGAACTACTTATTCACCTATCTCTTTATTAGCAAAAGAATTTAGTAAGACATTAAAAGCAAAGGATGTAACTGACTTAAGTGCTGTCCACATGAAGGGTGTCAAGGCTGCAGGAACTCAGGCTGTCAGCTTGCTCATACTTGTATGAAACTTTATCCTCCTCAGCTGCAGGGAAGTACAAGTGTCAATTAGACAGAAGCTCCATCACACTTCTGAAAATGTTTTTTCATTATCCTGATTTAGAGTCTAAATATTTGGTTGCAAGTGACATTGCTTAAATAAGACATGTCAGTTAATAACTTCAGTTGCAAATTTTTTTTTTTCATTTTCTTTTCTTTTTATTTTTTTCTTCTGTTTTTTTTTTCTTTCGGCAAATTCATTGTTGTTGCCAATACCCTGATCATGAAAACATGAATGAATGTAAATGCCTGTAAGACTGGTAACATGCAGGAAGGCAGCAGTGCTGTATCAACATATGTAAAGCAGTCACATCACTGCTAGAGATACCCCTTAAAAGAGTGCACTGCTACAAAGCAGATCTTACTGGACATTCAGTCACCTTAAATTTTGTGATAAATGCCCTACACATTTCACAATGATGTAGTATCCACACAGCTTAGTTTTTAATGCCCTAAAATATCTTGATAGCCAACAAACAGTAACAGGTGTTTTACTATGCTTATATGAAGTTTACTTCCAACGCTGCAAGGTGCTACTACAAAAACACAAATGGCCTGAGGATGGCTCACTTAATAAGTAAAAAGGACAGGGAAGATAATGAGCACATGGTAATGGAATTGTACAGCAGAAGAGTCATCATTTATCCAAAACTCCAGTTTTCCTCTCACCCAGTGCAGAGTGAATTTACACGGTTAACTCCTCGACACCAAGTTTGTCACCTGAGCTGCTTTCCTTTTTCACAGTGCACTGAGGTGTTGCACAAGGTACAGCACTGCAGTTATTTACCTTTCTTGTACACCTGTGTGGTTCTAAATTCTTCATGAAATACCAAAAAACACAACATGCAGTACATGATACTGTATGCAGACAAACTGGGTACACTCACACCACAGATAGTTGTTTCAGGAGTAAAAAGAGCTAGAAAAAGAACAAGCCACATAGTGCCCAAGCCATTGCTTTGCATGTAAGGGCTCTGCAAAGCTCACACAAAATCAAGAAGAGATTTGGTGTGTTTGTTCCCAAATCACTGCAGGTCAGATGCTATATGTGCACTAGGCAGAAGAAGAGAAAGGAACAACAGGTTTTCTTCCTCTCTCTAGACTGCTAGTAATGGTTGCCTTGACTTTTGGGGGTAACTGGCATCTTAAGGTCAGTGGGAGGGAAAGGGATGTTGGCCTCCATCCCACTCACCAAGAGGGCACCATTGTATCAACATCAGCTTGTAATTAAGTGTGTGATTCCTTGCACCACAGGGGTTCATCTAAAGGCATTCTTCAAGTGTGGGTATTGGAAAGTGACTCATCAGAAACAATATAAAAAAATTAAAATCTAAATATTGGTCATTCTTTTCTCTCACCTCATCCACTTCCTAAAAGTAGGATTTTAAAACCGACTCCACATAGTTTTAATTGAGCTCTTTTACAAGCTCTGGTTTAATAAATATATTCATAAAATTATTCATCTTCCCTGCTCTACTCCTCTTACCTGCAGATTTCTGTGACAGCACTCCTTCATTTCTCTGTTAAACTCATGTCATTCAGAATTCCAAATAACTGATTGTTTGAGTCTTCTAAAATTAAAGTGTGCTAAGATAGGTTTGGCTCAGATTGCTTTGGTTTGGTCATGTTTTCAGAAACCTCTCAGGTTCCATGTCTCCTAATAGAGAATATTACTGGTCTCAGTGCATAACCTGGTTGAATCAGAAGACTCTGCACAGAAAACCAAGCTAGCAAGATGTCAAAATTCTTAGCCTGAAAGAAAAACGGCAGCACCAACCATTGATTTTCATGTGTCACATCTTCCTGCTCACTGACATATTCTGATTAAAGACTACAAGTATAAACTCAGAATGACTTCATTGACTCTGGCAGAATAACTTGAGATTTACACAGCTGAAATCAAGATCTCAGTCCAACACTCATTTATTAGAAAATAGCTCAATATATAGCTTTCCCTAGATAGAAGAAGGATTTATGAGCCCAAAACCAAAAAACAAACAAAAGTAACCCCAGGAAGTAAAACACTTTGAAGCCTGTATCCACTCCTGTATGGTTCTTTTTCATGATATCAGAGATGAATTTGTCCCTTCTTGTTGGCTGCAGTAACTCACAGAGTTATTTTACATCTCTACATTTCTTTTTTTGTTTTCGTTCATGCCAACAAGACCATGAGTAGGCGTCATATAAGATAAATCTCACTAATTTTAAAAAAGAAAAGCTAGTGAACAGGAGGTGATAAATGCTGTGCTGCCTACTCAGGTTCTGTCACATAAGATGTCACTTCTTCATTTTAATTATATTTTCTGCCAACTCACAAAAGCAAGTTATTTGTACTGCATGTGATCCTACCTTTTGCTTTGGAATGTTTCTGCATAGCCAATTGCAAAAAGCATCCACTTATTTCTGTCCCAGTTTTTTCCCATATTCATTTTATGGATGCTTCCTGATGTTCTATAGAAACTGTCTCTTCAGGAAATGTTAAAACATAAATAACAGCTTGTTCCTTGCAAAATGACTCAGGCTGCACACAGAATTAGTGATTTTTTCAAGCATTAATAACATACATAGGAAGCCTAAAAAATCATCTGCATTTTAGATAGAGTTGCTGCTGCACACTCACAGCAAGCTTGTTCTGATAAAAAATTCTACTGGACTAAAAGATTGAAAGCAAAAGAGCTCTGGGATCTGGAATGCACTAACAGTAAATCCTTGTCTGTTTGCATGGCAGGTAAGAATTGTTGTCATCCTAGGGAGTGATTTAAAATGAGCTTCTGGCAACACCAGCTGTTTGATCGACTGCTAACACTGGCAGGTGCTTTGAGCAGGGCTTCCTGTCACAGACCTGGGCTGATCAATGAGTGTACTGCAACAGCACCATGTGTTGATGGGCCACAGATGCAGGGATAAAAATCCACATTTCATCAAAACAAAATTCAGTTTGTAAATGGGAATGTTTAAAAAAAACCCTGCTTGCTAAACTAAATGAAACCAAAACACAAACCAGAACTCAAGCATAAGAGCTACAATCCTGCAAGAGTTGTGAACACAAGTTTTACACCAGATTTAGTGCTCTTGCGAGTGAAGGAGATGGAACAGTGGCTTTGATCTATTTTATTTGAAGCAAACACTTCTTAAGGATTATTTTCAGTAACAGAATGAGAAGCAATAAAAGAAATTGTTTATTATTACCATACTAAACACTAAATCATAATCAGGAATGAGAGAACAGATTGTAGAACAGAATCTACTCCAACTAATGGTAGAAAAAGAAAGAACAGCACAGGAAGATCAGATAGCTTAATCACAAAATGGGAGGCAATCACATCGCTGAATTGTGCTCCAGGCGACTCTAGATCCAAGCTTGGGTAGTTCAGCTAAACCAAAATCAGTCAGATCACAGCCTGAATGCAAAATTACATTTCTGAAGTCATCAATGTTGTGATTTTTCTACTATAACTGTCCAGTTACATCAGTAGCAATTCTGATCATATTCAACCTTGAACAAAGGAAGAACATAGCTGCCTTTTCATTTGGCCATTTATACTTCATTAATCACAATACCATTATCATGAAGAAAATTAGATTGAATTAGAGATTGAGCATAAAATTGAATTACATCTCAAGTAAAAATATAGACTCCCTAATAGTTTATCCTTGTCAAATGAAACAACTAGCAATTCAATGGTCTCCTCTCTGTGATGAACCTTCTGAGGACTCTTTGGTCAAGGATAAGTGAAGTTCTTCACTCTTAAGTGCCTGGAGCACTTCTCCCTAGAAATACTGATCATTTAGAAATCCAGCTTTTCATAGCAGGGCAGTTGAGGGTGTTCAAAACCACAACTTAATATGGTTTCCTGGATCCATTTCTACTGCTAGAGCCAGCAGAACACTACTTGTACACCTGCAAAGACAGTTAGAACTTGGGCAAGAATTACTAAGAAACCTTAGTGTTTTCTTTCTTGATACCTCAAGCCTTTGCATGGGGAGGGAGCATCTCCTTTACCAGTCCTTTCTCCTTCCTTTAGGAAAAAAATCTATTGGAACATCACTTACCTCACAGAACTCTTTAATTAATGTTTGCTTAAATTTAGAACAGACATTCTAATGTCCTTCTTTACACTTGCACATTTTAAAAGTATAAATATATCACCTATTTTATCTATGTAAAAATTATATTTATTTAGAGTATAGCATGTAGGCACTAACTCAATATTTTCACTAATCATTTCTATTTCCTTGAAAAAAACTTCCTTTATATGATGGTTTTACACTAATTATAAATAAATCTTCTTGGCCTGTAAGTTCTCTGTTTTCAGGAGACAAACAGTAGGTCTATGCATAACTGTGAGCTGTTCTAAAGATATACCTTCTCACCAGAGGGGATCTGGTTTCTTTTTCCCCCAAGAATCTTGTATTAGGAAAAATACAGAACCTTTAATTTCCCCTTATCTGTTTGGATTCAGAGGCCCTTTCTTGCCTCTTTGGCTCACTGCGTGGCAAGCCTTGCTGAGGGGATTTTCACCACTTTACAGGCCTTGTGCTCACAGTTCTATGCTATAATGGTCAACACGGTGGTGCTGAGTTTATGGTTGGAGGTTGTGATTTTAGAGGTCTTTTCCAACCTTCATGGATTCTAAGATTTTAATATGCTTCACTATAAATGGCCTTCCTGCAGTTCACACTGCCACAATATTCTGTAAAGCTGTTTATAACAGGGAATATTCTTTATGCACATCTTACCCAACACACAACCCCCCATTCCTCTTGGTTCTCTGTACGGATTCCTCCTGAAGCGATGCCATGAATGACAGGTTTGCTATCAGAGAGTTTTGAGTACCCTTCATCAGTTTAAGAGGTTTACACATACTTTAACTGTATATAACTCTCATCTGCATAAGTGCTTGTTAAATGAACATGTCAGCATTGTGTGCAATGTGAATATCTTTATTTCACAATTTGTAGAAGCTTCAGGAAGTCAGTGTGGAGCTGAATCATATTTACTTTTATGTGCTAGGAAATCACAACAATGGTAGGAAAGAACCAAATGTTCCACAGTGTGTCAGAAAGTCTTCATGAAGTACATATTCAGCTCCTGGCTTACTCTGTGCTCCAAGTTTCCTCAGCTCCACTGCTAACAGGTCACAACAGCTCTGAGTTGAAACTCTGGAGCTCCAGTAATGTGTCAGCTGTCTGTAATGCCATTATTGAATGCTCAGGAATTATAGAGCAGTAAGAAAGGGCACCAAAATGGGACCTTTAACTGCAGGATCTCAATAGCAGCAATTCAGCAAGTGATTCATGGGCAGCTCAATCACCTCACCAGGGGCCTCTAGGGACAAAGTGGTGAAAGAGAGAAGACAGCTCAGTTAGGTGGTATTGCTCCTGTCTAAAGACAAACCTGTTCTACTCATAAATTAGAAGCCTTGAGCTCCTTGTCTACATGTATGGCATCACATACAGGATTTGAACAGTTCCACATATTGTGATGATGCTACTCTCTCTACATTTTTTTTCTTTAACTTTGCAACCAAACAAAATGACCACAGTCACAGAATATGTTCAAAGCAGAAGTTAGCCAGAAAGGGGGAAAATACTTCAAGGCCAAATTTTAGAACAACCATGCCCTTCCTCTTCAGTGAGTAAAACTACCAAACTTAAAGCAGGCAAAGGAAAGATCTGACTCAGCACCCAAAATGAAAACACATTGCTGCCAGGTATGTAACTACATGCATACTGGAGGCCAGACTTTGTCCTACACAGAGCTTTGATGGGATGAGATTGTTGGCCCATGACCCCTTTTTCTTGAAATTTCCTTTCTAGCACCAACAAAGCCTGGCAGGGAAGCCACAACACTGCTTGTTATAAAGGATTTTATTGTCACCATGAGAAGAAAGTCCATTTCCTGCTCACCAGTAGCCAGGAGAACCACTTTAAGCTATACAGAGTGCACCTTGAAGCAACAAAGTTTGTGGCTGGTGTGTTATCTTAGTTTCTCCAATAGTCCTTAGTGTTAACGAGGACTCTGATTGGTAAATGAAAATAATTCTCACATCAAATATTCTCCTACCTTTGTCCAACAAGTCTTTGTTCTCCCTCTTCAGTGCTACCTGCCTGTCTTGTTTGTCTGAACCAAAACTAGAGGAGCAAATCAGGTTCTGCTGAACTGTAACATCTTCAGGATAGAATAGAAGAGACAGTAAAGTGCCTAGGACAAGAACAGCTCAGAAGTTAACACTGCCATATGGTGGAAAATTATCTCTCTTTTAGCTTTCCGAGTAAGAAAAATTAAATCAAAATGTTAACATTTCTCTAGAAAGACAGATTTTTAATCAGCCCCTTTAATTTTAAAGAAATGGACCTATTTTTTCAAAAGATAGAGATATTTTTGTGATTTCCTTCTCTCTGTTCTGTAAAATAAATATTTTTACCACACAAATCTTTAAATGAGTTTGCAATAATACAGCAATATTGAAAGAGAACAAGAATATTGAATATGGTGATATCCTAATTAGTATTCATTATAGAAATGAGTCATTCTCAGTGATGTGGCAACTGCTGCTTGGTTTACTTACTAACAGGTGGTGCAGCAGCCAGTGAAATACTTTTAGAACTCATAATTCATAGCTGGCAATTTTCTACTAACTTTCCTTGGAATTGTTTTGATAAAAGTACAACATAATTCTAAAAAAATGCAGCAGGTAGGGTGTTTTAGTTTTAATTGAAATTACCAAGGCAGTCAACACACTTCAGTGAACACTCCGAGTCTGTAAGATTCTCTTTTTTTTCAACAGAATTTATGTACAATATTATTACGTGTTGTATCTATCTTAGACAACATTTAATTTACATGTTTAAATTTTAAGGAGTGAATTCCCACAGAATTTGTCTATCATTTAGTGCTATAAAACAAGATATCCTGTACCAGGATATCTTAAAAACATACTACTTGCGAATGAGTCAAATACCCACCCTTTCTGAAGATAATGAACAGGACTTAAACTGTTTCTTGAAGCAGATTTCTCAGCTGTTCTTGAACACCTACTTAGGGAACAAATCAGATGACTGGGGAAGTATATAGAAATTCGGTCATTTATACATACCAGAGTCTGGAGTCAATAAGGACTTACTTGAGAGTTGTTCACATCGTTCACCATTTCACTATTCTTATCCCTCTGTCTGCTCTTTTTACTTTCTTGGCTATTTAACTTCATTATAAGCTGAGGACTTTTAGCACTTATCTAAAAGATTTTTCCAAGACTGCTTCTTGTGTTTCTTTCTCCTTCTGTTTTACTATCTGCTAATAACTCTCATATTTATAAAGGAAAAGTTAAACAAATTGAAATTTACTACATGGGTTCAAATTTTCTTTCATCTAATTACATTTCACAGCCCAACTGAAAACAGTTTTTCTAATAAAAGTACTGATACAATTTTATTTCTATACTCTATTTATGAGCAGATTATCAGTGTAGAGCTGAATTTGTTAGATGATCTAAATGTAGGGAAACAATAGAAAACTTCTACCAAATTTTCTGATAAGTGGTAGAACGTAACTAGAGGTGGTCCAAGTCCTATTTCCAATGTGTTTCAAGGAGATTTATACTGAATACTTCTTCAAATGATCCATCTATTATTTCTCAGTTCCATTTCTGACTGTCATTTCTAAAGGTTCTTTAGAAGAAAACCTTCAAAAATCACATTTTCTTTTTATGATGAGTCTTCTTTCTAAAAGAAACATCTGTCAGCAGTTTTGCAGAGGGATTAGGACTTGGAGACTATGCCTGGTCCTTCCAGCTGCTTCTGGGTGACTTTGCACAAGCCACAGCATGTCTCTGTTGCCTTGGCTACCCCTTTTTGTCTTCCTGTACTAAACTGTGCTGTCATCGTGGCAAAGACTGTGACATACAATCCATTTCTATGGTACCTCACACAATGGGAACTTGATCACAGCTGGAGTCAGTAGGCACAGTGAGGGAACACAAGTAACAAAAAAGACCTTGAGTATGGGGGGGAAGCAGCAGAGCAAATTGCCTCCGTGTTCTTGGATAAATTATTTTCATTTCCTACTAAAAACACAATAGAAACTGACTTAGAAAAGCATCAGAGTGTCTTTATTCCAAACAGTATTTTCTAAGCACACATCTCTGTTCAGATGTAGTAAGAAATTTCTGGTTGCATCTGCAAAGAGTTCACTGAGAAGGAAATGAAGTAGAGAATGTTCTGAATTTGCATGAAAGAAACTGTTTCCTCCAGATATTATGTCAAGAACACAAAGACAAATATCTGAAAACCAACATTTAGAGATGATGGTGGGACATATTAATGGTTGGAGTCAATGATCTTAGAGGTCTTTTTGAACTATAACAATTCTATGATTCTATGTTAATTTCATCCACCTCACCAAAGTCACCTGCCAATGCCAATGCAAGCTGGAGTAGAGAACTTGGCAAATGTTAGTTGGGTCCCTTGCACAGGATTTCAGCTGCCCAAGTGATCTCAAGATGAGGAGGAAGATGTATAAAAAAATGCATGCAACAAGTTGGCAGCAAGGAAAAAGAAACCATAGAACCATGATGGCATCACCAATAGCAGCAAAGAAGGAACTGCTTTTCTAGGAAAAATGAGATAATATTGTACATCCAGATCATGTGAAACCTTGTAAGATACAGGAGGTCTCTTAATGTACATCTGGTCCTGTTTGTGGAACAAAGACATTTCTACCTCACAACTTGCCTGAAATACATTAATGCAAATTCTTTTCCTTCTAACTTGTATTACATTATTGTTCAAACTCATTGGAAGCTGTTTAGTCTACATAGATCACAAAGTCAGTTTCAAGCTACATGACAAGTAAAACCCATAACTGTTACACTACCACTAATATGTCCCTTTATATTATTTGAATAGTCTTTTGACACATTTAGCTAATCTATGTACTAAATGTCATACATATGAAGTAAGTGAACCCTCTATGCAATTATCTTGCTCCGGCACATTAAAAAAATGTTTAAGAGCTGTGTAATGAAACAGATTTGGAAACAATCTTTCCCTTGTCACTCTTTCCTTTATTAGAAATGCTTTGAGTCCCATATGGTTTTCTTTCTGCAAGTGAATCACCTCAGCCATTTCTAAGTGTTGTAAGGTATGAGGAGAGAAATAGCAATACCATAACACAGACACGTGTTACAAAAAGTTAACCAGCTTTTCTGACATGAACCCAAGATTCACGTGCAGCAAAGTACATGTGCTTTCAGCACTTCTGTTGCTGCACAAAACTATTACAGTTGTGCACCCACGAGTATTGTAGCTTCATGAACCACAGAAGGCTTACTTTTAGAATTAGACTCAAATGCCCTAATGTGAATGCATTTCCACCAAAGCCAGATCTTTTTTTATAATTTGGCTGCATAAACCACAATATTATTTTTCTGAGCTACAAGTAAAGGCTTTTCTCAGAAATCCAAAGCTGTTTTTCAAGATTTTCTGCATTATACACGGGTATATGATATAAAGTAAATGCTAAAAAGCAAGGAACATTGTATCAGTGTTTCACTGCAACTATAAAGAGATAATAATTTGCTTAAACTACTTACATGACAGCTTTCCTACCTGAGAGAATCATCTAAACCCAAGAAAATGCAAGTGACTTTGCCTACAGATAAGACTTCTAATTTTATTGGCCATATATATGGAAAAGCAGCCCAGCAACCCTGATAGTCACTGAATTTAAGGCCTTGCTTGTGACGCAGTGAACACAGACAAATTCATTTCACACCTTCAGATGATTGCAGTGCACTTAAAATATTTTTAAAACACTTCCATATACGTAACTGTTGGTAAACATATTTTTACTGAGAGGTCCCTCTTACATTGCAAAGTAACAGCACTTTGTTTTCATTTAATTGACAGCAAGATATCAGAGGCTTTAAATACACAGTGGAAGATCTCCAATAACAAGACCTTTAAAAATAAGCTTTAGCAATCTGGAAAGAACAAGCTGAATCTGTCAGTGTGCAAGCCTATACTGCTCCAACTGTATGCAGTCCTATCTTAATATTCATCTAGGATTCATATTGCAAAGAGGGAATCTACCTCCCATCTGTGAAAGAAAAAGCCTCCCAGATGCACGGCTTTTCTTCTCTTCCCCATAGTGGAAGGGAAAAGGCTGCTCTGTGTGTGTTGGGCCTTGCATGCAGCCCAGCAGAGGCATTGCTGCCTGCACGCTCTCATGAGAACATACTGGGGTTGGAGGTCCATTTCTTCCTGAGGGCATGCACACCGTGTCCTCCCCATAAGGATTTCTCTCTGCCATGTGTGCATATGCTCTCTCCAGTATAATTTCCTCTGAAGATGGTGCCTAAATAAGCAATGCTGACTTTGAGAGCTCCCTTTGCAGAAAACAAATACACATTTTTGTGATGGAGCAGATAATTTTAATGGTGTTTCAGATGGGAGAATGGAGTTCACTTTATCAACACCAAAAAAAAGAGTTCCCAACTATTACACAACTCTTTCCCTCAATGCACAAATAAAATGCACACTCATTACCACAAAGAAGGGAAGAGACAGTTAAGAGGGAGACAAAATAGTACCTGCTCCTCCCCAGCGATGGTTCTGACTCTTTGTCAGCCAAGGAGTCCTTCCCTCTCACAAAGCTTGGAGAGGTTTCCTGGTCACAGCCCCATTGCATCTCAGGACAAAGCCACATCAGTTTCTCCTTCTCTGACCACCTGCTACATGCAACTGGCCTACTGAGGTTCCCTGCCAAGGAGGAACAAGGATCCAGCTCACCAAGTCAGGCTGCTGATCTGGACAGCAATAAGCCCCAGCACTGCACACATCATGCCAGCACAGACCCCCCACTGACCCACTACTTTCCCTGGGCTGTGGCATGCTCCCTTTTTCAACAGAACTTGATTTTAAGGTTATCTGTTCTATGCTGGCCAGTGAATTCAAATGGTATAAGCTACAAACCTGATAGAACAGCTGATTTGACTTGCAGAAACTACTTACAAGGAGTGACAATTATGGTCTCATGCACAACATGTAAAGGCACAAGAATTGGAGGAGACTTGAAAGAGAACAGATATACCCATAGGTAGCAATCACAGTTTGGATATTTTAATTTTGCATTTTTGACAGATTAAAAAAGTTGGGCAGTTCCTTGCTGAAATCAGAATAAACTACTTAAAATGTAATGGGAGCAATGGCAGGAAGTTAATATATTGGAGTCTCTGGTTTGGAAACACAATCTTTGAGAGTATCACCTAAAATACCTCTCATGAATTTGAGTAACCAAGCAGAAACAGATAAAAAACAAAGCCTAACTTAGTCACCAAGCCACAGCTTTTCAGCAGCCAGGAAAAGGCTTCTCTAAATTAGTATTTTGTGTACATTTCAATGAAAGTTAGACACCCACGTGCCAGTATGTGTGCAAGAGGAGATGACAGCAGTAAAGGTACATGAAATCAGCAATAGTGTGAACCTTCCTAAACCCTACTAGTCATTCTGTCATATTAATACCATGTGGAATAGGACTCATCCACCCTCTGGCTGAATAATCTTGGGAGTCCTGCAGGTGAAAGAATGAAGAAGCACTACCAGGCACACAGAGGCTGAAATGAGTGTAGAGGTGAGAGCTGTGCACCCATAAGGGGCACGCATTGTGGTGGTGGACAATTTCAGCTGACTCAAAGGCAGCCCCAAAACCATTCTGTTTCCTTCTTTCTTTGACACTGGGAAGACAGGTGGCCCCATTCTCTTATGGGGCATGTTTTTACAGTAATGTTCAATGGTTAGGTGGCAGGGAATTGACTTCAATCAGGGACAATGCCCTAATGTGATTCCTTCCTAAAATACTAGCAATCAGAAAGATGGGTTAGAAAGCAGAGTCAGCAGCAGGATTTCAGGTGAGCACATAGACATGCAGCTTTAATAAATATTTGGAAAAGAAAAAAAAAAAAACAACAAAAAACCCGTCAGCTTTTATCTCCCTGGGGCAATATTGCACACACACAAGCATAGCCTTAAACTCTTGCGACTTACCGTCTCACACACTGCCAGTGCTGTCCAATAGCTTCCATCTGAAATAAACGCTGGTATTTTTCCACATCAAGAAAGAAGCTAAGAAAGGGAACTCGTGTTGTTATAGAAACAAACTTTCCTCACAGTGCCTCTTCCACACTCCAGATCCAACTGCAGTTCCAAACAATAGAATAAAAATAATAATAAACCCCCAGATGTTTACTGTTCAACAGCTACCTCATTATCAGTTGCTTTGTTTTTATCATTTCCATCAGACTCTGAGGGGAAACCACTGGACTTGTAAAATATTCCTAATTTTTTTTTCTCTACCAGTAACAAAAGATGTGCTATTGATCCAATTTTTTATGGATTGCTAATTTACAAGCTGGTTTAATAGAAAGAACAGAATGTAACACATAGTGGTGACAGGACCTCGTTTGTCCATGAGATCTTGCACCACTGCAATCTTGAGTGGTGTGTTATGGTGTTATTTATGTTCTCTTAAGTGACAATTGGTCTGCCTAGAAAGGCAGAACAGACACTCTAGCATGTTAACAATCCTTTCTCTCAGAGAGGTGATAAAGGCAATCTACAAGCTAATGAGAATGCTATACTGAAGCATGTGATGGTCAGATATGGGAAGCTGCTTATTAAGTTCTAATGCCAGCCAGGAAAGATAAGAGCCTGGCAACGAGGCAAGATGGGCAAATGAGTTGTGGCATTTGGACAGTAAAAAGGAAAAAACAGGAACTGTAGTGCTCTGAACAGATCTTAAGAAACAATATTAAGGAAACAGTCTCTGGGTCACAGAATAAAATTGAAGACACGAGATTGAAGACACCAGAAGCAGCACAGCAAGGGACATCATATAATTGCAAGAACTTATAAGCAAAGTCTTGATCTCCTTCAAAGGAAAGGTAATTTTGTTCTACTGCCCTGTATTTAGAACTTCTATATGGTGTAACAATGATTTTGTCAATAAAAAGCACCAAAGGCATCTCAATTACCCACTTTCTTATTCTCCTAATGCAGGATGAATGTATCAGGTACAGAGAAAATGGCTACCCCCAAAAATGGGCTCATTGAGAAAGCAGAACCAGGCCACATTCACTACTGGGATGCCACACAACCATTTCCAATTGCCAGTATTTTTCTGAACTGACATTTTATCTGAAGAATATGTTTTGCCATCACTCATTGGCCTAGGAACAATAATGCAGATACAAAAGTTGTTTTACATGTATTCCCACTAATCCATAGTTTCACATTGCAGTATTAAATCTGGTTTTATTAAAGAGGAAGCTCCTGAATCCTGACCCTGAAAGGGGATAATCTTATGTAAGGAAAAGAGTTATTTGCGGGAAAGTTGTTTGCTTACCAATACCAAATAGACGTAGTTTTTTTTCACTATCTGACATTGTCCTTTCCCACTGGAATCAAGGAAACACATATGTAGAACTTTCAGTATATTCAAGAATTGATAGTTAGTTGGTATCTATATCCAAGCTTAAGGAAAAAAAGTATTTGATAGCATCTGGGCAAAAAATTGAAATGCTTCTAAAAAGCCAAGATCTGCTGCTGTTTTACTACTGAATGTATTCATGCTCCTCAAAATAGATAAGACACTCAGTATTGGTTGGTGCCCGTATCTCCCAGTCATTAGACAGTGCTGTGAGAAGCCTGCATTATTTGTAGACATAAGGAGAGTTTTAAAATCTATCCTAAAAGATGAGTAATTTTGCTGCAGTTTTGATTCAGATATCAAGACTGATAAGATTCAGGCATGCTCAAGAACACATGAATGGAGTAGCTTGAAAATAATTACCAAGACCACTACATTTTGATAAGTGCACACTTGTGTGTTTTAAGAAAAACGGAGAACAATTTTAAGAAGAATTGTATATCAAAAGAGAGAAATAATGTACAGTCTTCTCATTGATTTCAATAAACTTTGTAACAAGTTTTGATGGTCATCTTTACATACAATGAAGCCTACATTACTCCACCAATAGTTTCACTGGATGTGGTGGAATTAGTACAGAATTAGTTCTGAATAAGTTCTGAAAATTGACTGCTGCTTGAGGTCCTCCATCAAATCCTGACCTTTTCCCACCTTACTAGTTTTTTTCTAAAATTTGAAAGTGCCTTCAAAAAGACTATTTCAGCTTACCATGTCAGTAAGAGGAGGGATGACATGCTATGCCAGAATCCAAGTTATACTAGCTTTGAACTTTAAACCTGTACCTATTTTGAGTCTTGTCAGAGACAGCCTTCTAGTAATTTTAACTATCTTTCCTTATTGCCAATATATTAATTTAAAATGATCCTAGAAAAAGTTGCCTTTAAAATGCAAATGAAAATTTACTCTGCCTAGGGTTTTGGAGATATCATATATGTAGATTACTGTACTGATTGGAGTTTAAATTTTGCAGGGATTTAAATGAAACAGACTCAAAGTTCATTGGATAACAGCAGTTTAAAACTGATTGAGTAAATACAGAATTAATTTCTAGTATTTTACAGAGGAAAAAAAGAGAATGAAAGAGAAAAATATATGCTCAGATGCGTGGTAGGTGCAATATATTGAAGGTTTGATAGTGTCAGGGCATAGCCAATAAAATTGATTGTAGGAATCCCAGGACATTAAAATTTCAAATTTCATATTTTTATTAAGGGAGGTCTTTATTAAGAAAATGAAAACCAGCTTGTGGATATAGACCAAAACATTACAGCCACAGCTCACAGAATGTTGTCATTACTGATAAACATCTGCAGGAGCGGAGTTACCCTGAGTTATGCACAGAGCACACAGCCACAGTGTGTCTCTCTGGTATTCCAATGCATCTGGGGGCTGATTAATCTCATCAAATACAAAAAGGTTGTAATGTTGCATCCACATCATTCACATTCCTCTAAGTGCTGCCAAGGCCTTCATCACAGCAGTTTCCTGTGAACAACATGGTTCCCCAACCAATCAAACTAGAGCAGGAGACACAACTATTTTGGGGTTTGGTATTAACATATAAAGTCAACAAAACTTTATTATCACAGATGGTTCTTCATTGTTTATACAGAACGTGTTCCTTTGAACTGAATATCAGTTCTACTGTCACCTTGAGAAGAAGTGTGTGCACAATGAATAAGAAACAGTCAAGTATGATTGAGTATGAGGGTTGGAGTTGATGATCTCAGAGGTCTTTTCCAGCCTGACTAATTCTATGATTCTGTGATTTGCTGGTCTCATCAGTTGTTAGGAAAAGAAGAAATTATTTAAAGAAGAAAAAAAGGAGTTTGTGCATGTGGAAGCATAAAAAAAAGCAAGATGATCTGCTCACTGATAGTCGTTATGTCTTTAGAGTTAGGTATCATGGCTAGTTGACTCTATTATCAACAATTACCATTTAGAACTTAGCAAAACTCTAAGAAAAAAAAGAAAAAAAGTAATCAGATATCATGCTTGATCTATTGACAGGAAGCCAGATGCAAAAGAACTATGATAACAAGGATCTCATAATTTCATAACAAAGAACAAACCCTTTGTTGAATGTTTGTACTCCTTGGTCAAATGGACTTTCATGGGTCAAATGTGCTCAGGAACAGCAACTGAGTATCATCAAAACTTTCCTTTCCAATTCTCATAGACAGTCAGATCATTCTTTAAAGTTTCTTAAAATAAACCTTCTAGCTCTCAAGAAAGATCTTGGCAGTAATTTGGGCTGATGATAAACAAGCCTCCACTACCTGCATTTAAAGACAGAAGAAATATGTTTGCATACTAAATTAGAGATGCTTAAATGGGATGAAGGAACAAAGCAATAAAAACACAACTATACCATTTCTTTCTTACAAAGGAGCTCCAAAACACAGTTTCTTTGTATGCCGAAGCTTGTTGACCTTCTATATAGAAACTGGTAGGTGAGTCAATTTCTAATTATTTATGAAAGCCTCATCAACATTTTTACAGAAGCTGTGCTTGAGCTGAATACATCCAACTTGAGAAGAAACACCACAAACCTAATTTTTCCTCGACACCTCATTACACTCACGTGCAGAATGGCAATAATCAGCACTCTGCCTTCTCATTCCACCTGGAAAGAATTAATTTATCTGCTGCTCTGTGGAGTTATTACTGGCAAAAAACCCCCACCAACAACAAAACAGTCTTTAAGAGATCTTAAATACACAAGAGCCTCCTATAGTAGAATAAAAAAAAGTAATGGACGATATAAAGAAATTCAGTTTACCTACAGGCTGGTTTGAAATCTCACCAGTGTTAAGTATTCATAGTCATAAACATAGATTTTACTGAGATGTTTGACTTTCTGTGAACTATCTGAATCTCTAAAGAGAAGGGAAACTGGCACTACATATGGCAAATAAAGCTGTAAATGCAGAATAACCTTGTTTTCATAGCTAAAGAAAAATAAACACCATTTTTTTTTCATCTGAGCAAACAACTATGAGAACAAGACGGGCAAGTTATATGATGAGGTAAATCAAAAAAAGGCAGTCCCAAGTAGAACACAAGTTGTGAGTCCTGATTTTCTTCCTGATTTTTTCTTCTGATTTTTTCTTGCACGGAAATTTGGAGAAATTGAAGGAACAGTCAGATGAGACTCAGAGAGCACACATGATCAAATTTGAACAGAACTGATCAATACTGCCTTATAACCTTCAGCACCATTCTAGGAACCATGATGATGCAGCCTAGCTTGCAGTCCACTCACAACTATTGGCAGAATTTTAATGGAAAAGAAAAGATTTGCACTACCTTCCACTTCACAGTTATATGCAAAGTCCATATCTATTTTGCAACATGACTGCTTAAAGCATTTTGCAAGTTTCATTCCCAACCTAACCTAAGACAGGAGAGCAAGACCTTTGATTATTCAGCAAATGGCCAAACTAATGTGAAAACGTACAAGTAGAAAGAGGAAACCTTTTTCTGCAGGAACCAGAGGATGATATTCAGTGGATGGATAGAGACCTCTTCTACTTATCACCACAGCTGTCAGTTTTAACAGCAACTAAACAAAAAAAAATGACCAAGAGTATCAAGGAAGGGAAGCCACACTGGGTAAAAGAAGTCATGCTCATCTCTTCGTCAGCATACCTCTTTCCCATTTACTGCTGACCTATCCTGCAGCAACTACCTTGCACTTGCACCATTACTCTGGAAGCAAAGTTGACACAGCAAAACGGAAAGGCCACGAGTTTCTGATACTCCTTTTGTACCTGTTTTTGAATACAGTATCTTAAATCCCAAATGCTTGAAATCAAGATTCAGATAGGTTGTGTGATTTATAGATATGTAAAATTCAAGTTACAATCTGGCCCTCAAATGCTATTAAGCAGTTTCTGAAAGAGAGTTCCTTTATATAAGACATTTAAAATTGAATAAGACAGACATATCACTGGAGAGCATATTGTAGAAATAAACTTGTGTCCTGATCAGGTTGGGGAAGAAGGAAGAAAGAAAAATTAATGTCCTCGTTAGCAAGAACAAACAATGTTTTTCAGTTACAAATAAATTTGGCATTTCATGAACAAAAGTAAGATCTTCACAAGGGAGTGCTGGGGACACAAAGATTCCAACAGTGCCCCAGTAGAGAGAAGGCAGTGGCTGCCACGCAAACTGCATGAAGGGCACATAATACTCCAGTGAATTACAATGTAATGCGTTTTGTTTCTGCTCAGCACATTTCACGTGCCCTTCATGAAAACAAAAAAGGACTGCTCAGTCCACCCCTGGAAGCCAATGAACACAGGCAAAAGTTGAATCCTGTCGTCCGTGTAGAGACGCATTACAACATGACAAGCATCCACAAGCAATAAATTTGTAATGCAAAAAGGAATCATAATTCAAGGCCTGCCCCAGCATATTTCAAGTTGCAGCTTGAAACTGTCAGAAAGCTAATGGTTCAAAATTTTTCAACGCAGAAATAAAACAACCAATTCTGAAATGGGGTCATATGCATAGCAAGGCTGAGATGATGTGCTACTCCCTTGTAAGAAGCACTTTTCACCTTAGTTTGAGATTTAATGAGTGTCAAAGATGAGGAGCAAATGCAAGAAAAGGGATCTCTGAATGAAAATAGAAAGAATGAATAAATGTTACTTGTGGCATTCCTCTCAGGTTAAAACCTTATTCAAAGATGAAGTAGCGTTATGTTGAACAAACCATTCTGGGCTGAAAGGCAGGCAAAATACTGGCTGTGATTTGCTGTGCAAGCGTCATGCGAAACCCTGCAGTCTCTTTTGATCCATGAAGAGCGCATCTCAAGTGAAATGACTTTCAAAAGAAAATCACAGATTTTTGCCTTTGTAACTTTGATTCTGTCTTGGTAGTTGTGAATTATTGTTATATCCTCTGTGCAGTACCATAATAGAGTGAAACTTGCCATCAAATGTTGGTAAGTCAGAGTTTCATAACATCATATTTCAATAAAACCACTTTTGCCAACACCTTTTACAGTAGTTCTTTAAGTGGTCTAAATTGCCTATTCTCAGCAAATTGACACAGTCAGCAGGATCCTAAATCAGGATTCAAAACAGAAACCTGCAGACAGTCTTAGAATATTTTCTTCAGAAAAGATGAACTTTAGGGACCAGAGCTTCATCGTAGTCTTATATGTTTATCTTATTTTTCTGTTCTTGAAAGATCTGTGAGCAATGGACATTTTCTCATCATCACTTCAAGAACTCTTTAGTGAATAATTATATTATGAATATGGTTGATAATATATAATCAATGGTATGAAATATTGTCTGAACTAAAAATGGGATAATTTCTAAAAACAGTAGTCACTTTAAAGAAGACACTTCTTATAAAGAGTCTTCAGTTTCAATTTAATTGGAAGTATCTCAGTGACCATGCTGTTAGGGCAGTGTCTGCCTGGAGATTGGAAGGACTTGTTTCTAGTCTACTTTTGTATGTTTCTATTAGACTTTTTATTCTCATTCTAATTTCTGATCAGAACAAATATTAATGGATTTACAAAATGTAGAAGAACTTCTATTTTGTGCTTTATGCCTTTCCTGACAGTAGTGCTTTCATTTGGAAAAGAAGGGCAATTATGAAACTGTTGCCAAGTTATGAAGACAAAATCTTAGTGCATTGTAGTACAGCGTTATGCACATTAGCAGTCACCTGCAAAAGATGGTTGGTCTAGGCCTTCAGGAGCAACCTTGAGAGGCATCCCAGCTCAAGATGAGATCACTGCCATGCAGCTTAGCAGGGAGAGCTCAAAGGGAGCTTCCTTAGGCTTTCATAGTTATAGGATCAAGTGGTTGACTCACAGCCAAATTACATGCCATGGGAAAGATATGCATGACACTCCTTGAATACACAACTTTCTCTGTTCCTTGGTAAATGAGTCTTGGAAGAACCACACCCTATTCAGTGTTAATGACATGGTCTATGTTCCAAGCTCATGTGCTCACTGGGCCACTCTGGCCTTCATGGTTTCCAGAGAACAGATTGGAATAAGAGGAGTTGTTGGCCCACTTATAGCTCAGGTCTTCACCTCCTTTGGAGAATGAACCAAACTACTGCTAATTTGATTTAGGAGTCGAGTGTATCCGTGACAGTTTCTGGGCTTATTCTTCCAACACATTCCAGACCAGGTACAAACCTCTCCCTAGTGAAGTCATTAAGAGTTTTATTATTAAATTCAGTCATGTAAGAACTTTAATGAAATTATATAGGAAGGAACATTTGCTAATTTTTTGTTTGATTTCTTGATTATTCAGCCTGACATCTGAAGTAGGTTATTCCTAACATTTGATTAAAAGGAAAGTTTTATAAGACTTATTTCATCACCATTTTGCTGACAATGAGAGAAGCAAAAAAGAGACCATTTAACTCTTGCAGATACTGGAGTGCTACAGAGTGTAAAGACTAAAAACCTGGGAAAATGCACCTGTGAGGACAGGCAAGAGTAGGTTACACTATGGAAGTTCAAGGCAAGAGTAGGTTACCCTAGGCAAGTTCCATGTTGAATGTCCATGAAAGTAATTTTTTGGGAAAAAAGCAGTTAATTTTTCACAAACGCTTTTTCTAGTAGATTATGAAAATAACTTTTTCCCCAGAACTCATGTAAAGTATAGCTTCAATTGAGCATGGGAAAATACACCATATCTTCTGAGAACAATTATCACAACTACCTTCAGAAAGAATAATGCTCCTGCCCACTGCTATAAGAGGATTCTCTCATAACACCAGAGTTATTGGCGAACATGTAATTATTGAATCAGTGTATATTTTAATACCTTAATAACTTCCTGTTACAAACCTTTTTTTACCCACAGCTAGTAAAGTGCTTTGTCCATACTAGGCAAGACCACCTTACCTTCCTTTTGCCCCACCAAACTGTTTCATCATCTGTAGAGTGCAGTGACAGAGGGTCAGATCTGCTCTACTGGTACAAGAATCCTCTCCTTTCTTTTCTGATTTTTCTTTTACCATCCTCCTTTGTCCCTAAGGCCTCTCTCTTTTGTATTGTTTTCTAAGGGTTGATAGATTCTAAGGAAGATCCAAAAGCTTAACTGACAATACACAAATGTAAACAACCCTCTCTGTCCCTTTCTCTGATCCCAGAGAGCTTTCAATACAGCAGAGCTGCAAAGGAGTTGCTTCAAAGCCGGCCAGCCACCAGAAAGGGGTCAGTCTACTGCTTCCTGCCTTGAGGAGATGACTGAAACCAAGCAGGAAACAACCTGGCAAAGCCACAAACCTGAACAGGGATAAGGCACTGTGAAGGTGCTCCTTCATATACATCCTGCATCATATGTCTGGCCAAGGGAACTCCAGCCCTCTTAACAGCTCTGGAAAAACTACCCACGGGAAGACAGGAATAGCAGCATACACAGTTGTTCAGCAAATGGTACCAAGAAACCAAAATAGCCATGCAAGGCAGCTGGGAAGGTTATCTCCTTAAAAAAAAAAAAAAAATTCCTTTTGAAGGATATTCTTGGGTGGTGAAAAATGTTTTCGCCAACAGATTTCTGGCAGCCTTCAGAGCAAGACTATGTAAGTAGGGCATGGGCTGAAGCACTCTTGTGTCCCAGTAACTCTCAACAGCTACAAGAGGCCCCTGGGCAATGGGCAGCTGGATCTAACATGCAACAGATTGAGGCTTCACTATTCCCTCATACTCAGAAGAACCTGACTAAACCAATATTACCCTTTCATCCATTAGTCTACCTATTATTGTTGCCAAATAAGTGCATCCTTTTATAACTTTGAAATTATTCCTGTTTCTGTCACCCTCTGCCCATGGTTTGGGGGTTTTTTTACAATTAAAAACTACATTAAATCAGTAATATTTTTTTTAAAAATTAACAAAACTTCCCTGGAAAAGGCCTGTTTAAGAAATAATAATAATATGAAAGTACATACTATAAGGTGTTAATGCCCTCTGAAGCCTCTGAGCTATAATATGAATGTGCTTATCTGTTGGAGTTAGGCATCAATTACATTATAAAATATGGCAAAAGGTCTTATATAAATTTTATTGTTTTGTTTTAAACTTTAATTTTTTAAGCCTTTTGAAAAACATAATTTCTATTTAATGGCCCTTGATACTTTAACTATTCATAGGAGAAAACAGCGGGGAAAACCATGTATTACTTAATCCAATGTGGACCAGCTCCTGTTCAAAGTGGGAATTACTCAACGTAAAAATCTTTACAGTCCATGGGATTCCCTTTCCACTTTGGCACAGGTGTTAAGTTTGCCCTCTTTCTTTTCTCCTGAACCAAGTGTCACACTTTCTGGTATGTCCTGGATTTACTGCTTCTCTGAAACTGCCTTGAGGTACCCTATAAAGAAGAAAACATAGTCATTGTTACTGAGTTGAATAATTTCTACTGTGAGAATACCTTCTTATTACAAAACATTCCACAGAGAAAATGAGACAATTTACAACAACACAGACCCTACAGACACCTAGACACTGAGCTGCTGGAGTAAAAAAGGCTTTCCAAAAATAAGCTCTAGGACTTGCACTGTGTCACTGACGTACATCACTCTTCCATCAGCCAAAAGTGTAAAAGAAAATTGTGCAGAGAAGTCTTCTACAAACTAACATCCTCTGGTTGTCCACCAGATCCTTTCCCCCATAAGACTGGGAAATTCAACAGGATGGCATCACAGGCCTTCATGCAGTACCTCAGGTCAGCCAGCTGAATGAAACCAGTTTTATTCCTGCTGTTGAGGACAAGCTTGTGCTCTGCCTAAGGAGCTGAAAAGACAATGAGGTCACTGCTAATTTTACTCAAACAAATAATTTTTTTTCCTGCTCTGATATAGTGTAAAGTGAAAATCATTACATTATATGTGACAGAAAAATGAATTGTAAACACACAAGCAAAGCAGTGTGAAAAGAAAGAAAATAGTTCAACAGTCAAGCCACACAGAGAGAGAAATTTTCTTTGCTTCAATGGTTTAGGTGACTAAGGTCCTTATTCCTTGATAGCTTAATCCAGGGCTTGTGACCTAGTCTAGAGCATAAGCAGGATCTAGGAAGATCCAGAATTAGAACCTCTGTTACACATCAGCATGGTTGTGTATCAGGGTATAATAACAACAAGGGAAAGAGTATGATCCCATGACTGAAGTACAAGACTAGGAGTAAAAAACATTGAAATTTCACAGCTCTGATGCTAGCTTAGTGATGTAGTTTTAGGCAGAAAATATAGTCTTCATGTTCCTACTTTAACCTCTATGGAAAGGTGATAACATACCTCCTCTCCCTTTAGAGTCATGCATACAGTTGTATCCACCTGAGGGCTCCATCTGATCTGTAACGTGCCAGTGTTCACATCTGAGCTACTCAGAAAGGCAGGGTGTGAATGAACACAGCACTTAACACAGGTTGATCTTCGAAAACAGTTCATTGTTTTGCTGCATAAACCGAGATGTAATTTCTTCCTCTTGACATATCCTGGTCCAAATGGTTGCAGTGTGACTCTCACAGAACAAGGGAGTGACAGGCCATCTCTCTATCCCACTGAATATTTATTCACATATTTCATGCATAACAGAATGAAGTAAACTCTTGGGAGTGAAAGGGTACTGTGTCAATATATCTAATGTCATGCTGATAATGGAGAGGAAAAGCACTTAGCTATCCACATCAATTTGGACCAAAACAGGACTTGAAAACTAGGTCTAAGAAGCAGAGAAGGGAAGAGAAAGGGCAAAGTGAAAGAAAAAGTTCAGGACTGGAGGGGTGTAAGAGTAGTTGAATTTTGGAGGAGAAGAGACAGAGTAAAACAAAGGTTTCAGTGCAGTCTGTATTTGCCATTATGATACAGCAATTGAAGACTGGAACACTGAAGAGTCAAGAAGCTTCTGAATCACTTTTCAAAAACTGTCTGTTTTCTAAAAGTGACTACACTTAATTATCTTTTCCATACCCATTTTTTTTTCCTTTCCCAGTTATGAACTGCAAAGTTACACTATGAAAGGCAACAAAGTTCCTGCTCCGGTCCTGTTCAAGCCAGCTTTTTTAAGAATACAAATAACACAGCTACATAAAGGAAGTCAGAAACACTACAGTGAGCCTAAGCTGGAACTGCTTTGCCCCTCCACTGGCAGCATTGTACTTGACTAAAAAGGGAAGAGGAGAAAGAAATACATTCAAATGCCCACCTTTGGTTTTAGCATGTATTTTCATTATCTGTTCGGAATAACCACTTGTCTCCCACTTTGTACTTCAACTGTAAGTTGTCTGTGACAGGAACGATTTTCACTCCCTGCCTAGCACAATGATGTGCTCTCCATGATGGTTCTAGTTGAAGAGCTACAGTATATGTAAATAGCTTACAGAATTTTTAGGCTTTTTAGGATTCAGAATTGGTCATTATAATCACATTCATGCTCAAAACTGCCATTATTTGTAGATGCTTCTTCTTCCATGCTACTTGGCATAACGCTTTCACTTCAGAGTGTCGTGCAAGCTCTGGCATTGCATATGTAGACACCTCTTTTGGGAAAGACTTATGAGGAATAGGAAGGATCAAGGAGGTGATTAAATTTCCAGCAGGTGAAGTAAACCTATGGACAGCCTAATCCCACCTATACAACCTCACAAGGACTCCTGAAAATGTTAAAGAGTTTCAAAACTCAGCCTACTCTTAGGCTTAAATTTGACATCTCCAGAGGGAAATCAGGACATGGACAGATGGAACTAGAGGTGAAACAGAGACAAGAGTCCAGAGAGAAGGGAGCTGACAGTCAGGAAACAAAATCCTGGTTTAACACATAGAAAGAATCCTGTAATATTTCAATCTGTCTTCCTCCCTATTTTACAATTTTTTCTACATTAATCATTTCACCCAAAATGGGGCAACACTGTGCCTCAGAGCTGAAGTCTCATGTTCAGTGCTCCAGTGAAGAAACAAAGAAAAGAGCCAGGGTGTTTGTGGCTTGGGCATCACTTATCAACAGTGGAAGATAACAGCTTAATTCCATTGTTCTCTCCTGAAAATACAAACAAAAAACAACTAGAAAAAAAACCCAAACACCCATATCACAACAAGTCCACTTCTCATGTTCACCTCTTTACTTTAGTGTTCTGTCTCTTCTAATTCCACACATTTTTGTTTGCTCCCAGGCATGTGCTGAAGTGAGCCCACTGGGCCTCTCCAAGTTTCAGTCTAGTGTTGGTTTATTCCAGCTAGGGGCCACTCTATCTGAACAGTATGCATATTTTTTAGTAGAGCCTATCAGAGTATTTAAGGCAATTTGATCTGGAAGAAAAAATTCTTATGTCTTAGGACCATCTAGCCATTGCATGCTGTCCAGAAGAAAATCCAGATATGCCCAGTGCTGTGAAAAAGGGCCTAGCTGGTCCTAGAAAATATCTGTCAAAAGCAATGTGGGTGCAATCCCTTCTATCTCCCTGTTCTTACCAGTACAGATACAGCTATTGATACATCTGTTAAGCTCCTGCTGTCAGTTTTCATCTGAAGGAACATCCCACTCCACTGACAGAAGGAGTTGAAGTAGATCAGTCTCCTGACTTAATCATCTGAATGAATTGCCTCAAGAGGAACACTGTGACTACTTCCTCTATATGACTAAACAGATGGCATTTATTCCAGTTAAAATGAACATGAGAAATCCAGGCAGGATTTTGCACTGGGATACAACCAGGACGTTACCCACAACAGCTGAAAAAAACACGATGCAGAATTACAGTACCTTTTCTTTACATTGGACATCATTAACTGTAAACTTCATGCATAATTTTCCACTGTAGAATCCTAAAGTGTTTACAAACCAAACCTTGGAACACTTGATAGCTGAAGATAGTATTAGTGTGGTACCCAGTGCATGGCAAGCCAAAGATTACAAAGCACATTTCAGGCTACACTGACAGTGAGTCCTAATACTCCTGATTTCCAAACACACTGTTTGGGTCTGAAGCTCATTTTCTTGTGAAATGTGAAACCTAATATATGATTTTATCATTATCAAAAGATTCATGGGTAAATTAAGAGCCTTTAACACATAATATTTAGTAACAAAAACAAACTTCTTGGTAAATTCAGATATTTTAAGCATCGTAGCTTGGCTTAGGAGAACATGTATAGCAAATTTCAATAGTCACTTTTAAAGTTCTGAAAATATTTCTGAAGAAGTGATTCTTTTGGGGATTTTTTGATGTTGTTGTTGCTGCTGTTTTCCAAAAAGCCTCTGCACCCTGTGGAATTGCACTAATTCTTTTAGCACTAATTCTTTTAGCAATGATTAGACAAAAATGTATTTAGTTTGAGATAAAACTGGAAAAAAGAAACAAAATAGCACTGTAGTTCACTGAATGTAACAGGATATATAGTTTATATTTTACCACAGGGAGATCTGTCAGCATACTGACTTCACAAGTGGCACTGTTAGACCAAATCATTACGATCCCTTATCTCGAGAGTTTCTGGGAGCAGAGAGAGTAAGAAGGGCTAAGCAGAGACAAGGCACTGAAAGAAAATTAAGGCACAACAGAACCATGAGAACATGACGTTTTGTAAAGATCCAAATCTGGTAGACAGTCATCAGAACCAGAAGAAGGTATAGTTTTACAGAGGTTTATGGAAAGACAGGAATAAAACTCTGAAACAAAAATTAAAAGGAAAAGAGGCATTTCAGAAGATGCAAGTACTCTGAGACAGATGGTCCTTGCAAAGAGAGACAAGACTAGGAAAAAAAAAGGATGAGCAGATGTTATCGATGCTTCATCTGAATGATTGCTAGTACTAAATTCTTCACCAAAACTAGGTTTGATGGGAAAATTACATCATCACCAGGGAAAGGTATGCGTCATTACCGGAGCACATTCACACATCTAGACATGCGCTTGGATAGCCAGAGCCAAAGACAAATTTGGAAGTCAGATGGAATGCAGAGGAGTCACAGTAAATGAAGCAGAACCAGCCATATGAAAGCAGATGGTTTGAGATGCTGCTGGACAGAACTGACTCCTGCCTCAATGTCATTGAAAGAGTAGTACTGTGGAGATGTAGAAAGTGACTAATTAGAACACTTTCCTGCAAGAAGAGTTTTTGACCTTTCTGATGCTTCATTTCCAGTGAGAACACTAAGTCTCAAGCACATGGTTAGGATTCACTGTAAGGAGTTTTCAAGAGAAGGAGACATTTTAGTCTGCTTCATTTCAAACTGTCCCACTCACAGTGAAATCTTAATACTGACAGGGCCTAGAAACTGAGAATTCCCTCCTCCTTTATTTCATTTTTCAGGGATCTTCTCTCCTCAGCTTCCTCCTTTCCAAAGGCACAACTGTTCTGAAAGCTTTAGTGACTGATTCAGCACTAAATTAGCTACTATTGAAAGTTCAGCTGTGAACACATGCCATGTTCTTGAAGCCACAAACACAGTGGGACTGACAGAAACTGTCATGACTGGAACTCCCCTACCATTTTTAAGCTTAATGAGCTGCACTATCCCAAAGGAATCACTGATTGAACCCCCTGACCTCCCCCTATTACCCTCCTTCCGGCCATGAGGAACAGCATATGAAGCACACACAGACTTTCAGTCCACTAAAGTCTGTAAGAAGAAAACTCATATTAGTAGAATCAACCTCTTTCATCTGGTTTGAGTTTGATTGCAACCATGAGCATGGCAAAGCCCAGGCCCTGTCATTCCAGTTCTCTGTAACAAGCCTATTATCTCTATATTGAAAATTCAATTAGTTAAAACAGAAAGCATCTTTTATTCTTCCTGAAAATCATTTAGTTTGTCCCTGAAACCAAGATACATCTGACACTATTCTTTTCTTAATTAAGGAAAAAGATACACAACAATCATTTCACCCACACTAGAATTTTTTCACTACCTGTTCATTCTTTTTTAATTTTAATCCTGCTCATAGAGGGAAAGAATTGCTAGGCCTTTGGGAAATAACAACTACAGGCACTGGCAGGATTTTTTTAGGCTCTAACAGGATTTACTTCTTTATTCTCAGAGCCTGATCTCCAGCATATGTCACCCACAGCAGCTATCTTTACTTGCCAAACATCTTTGCTGCAGGACTAGGACATCACTTTGTGACTAAGTGTGGGATGATGGACAGAGTTAAAACCATAGGGGATTCAGAATTCTAGGTTAAAAAGCAGCTGCAACTCCCTGGACAGACTGAGGTCGACATGCTCCCCAATACAACGAGAAATATCTGCTCAGAGAAACACAACAGAGTGTGGAATGAAGTGGAGGCTACATGGCCCCCCTCCATTCTGATCCCAGGAGAATGGGAGAACATTGTGGTACCAAGACCATATGGTACTTGTCTGATAAGGGAAATCAAGATGTTCTGCTGCTGAAGCCAACAACCATGTCGAACCCCTTCCTCAAGTGCCAAGCCACGACCACCTCCCCACCTCCCATTAGGTACACCAATCAGAAATAAAAGGTATTTATGACCACAGCTATTCGAACTGCAATCAAACATAAAGAAAATAATATAAAAGTAAGTTGAGGATAGGGGAAAAGTGGAAGAAGACCTACACCGAAACTCCTGGGATCAGTCAACAGGCTGAGTTCATCTTCTCCCTTCCCACAGGGACACCTTGGGTGAGAAATATATTCTATGACCATTAAATGCTACTTTTAGGACTAGAGCTTGTGCTTGTGCTTACGCCATAGTATATTAGTAGATTGCTTCATATCAGAGCTTGTGCTTGCTTAATATAAGTATCGGTAGATTGCTTTAAAACATATTTTTGCAGTAGACACTCTCACTAACAACCTTTGAACCTTATTAATCTGTCACAGTTTGTATTAATACAAGTGTTATTCCATGAACAGTTCAAGTGAGTGAAGTGAGTCCTTACAGTTGCCAGCGGCAGAAAACACCTTGGCAGGACCCACTGAGGGGTCTTCACTCTGTTGAGTCCCCCTTAACAAGGGTGGTTGAGGTGCCCTCTGACCTTGTGAATCTGTTGCTGAATGGTCTAATTGCGAGACACTGACAGACAGTTGGACACCAAGGTCTTGACTTTCCCAGGGCTACCAACAGGCAAAAATCTAAACTCCCACCTTTCACATGAAACTAAGCATTATTCAGACCTTCCCTCCAAATGCCCACTACTCTGTAGCAGAAGGATCTGCAAAGAGCAACAAGGCAGTAGCCCTGTTAAGAAAGACAATTATACCAAACCTTAAATCACATCATGTAGCTGGTCTTAATGCCATTGTCTTGTAACAGCGGACATAAGTGACTGGTAAGAGTAGCTTAGTATAGCAGAGGACCACATATACCTTTGTGCATGCTGTTAGCAGTCACATCACTATTCAATTCAACTGATTGAATCAAATGGATTGATTTTTTAAGAGATAAATTACTATTTGAATAGCCATTACTTTCAACAGGCTGTAAAGCAGACTAGCACTCAATACTCACTGTGGGTAAATGTGGGTTTAAAAACCTTCTCAGCCTCTGCTTGTAGTAGGGCTGGAACATTAACTCTTGTCTCTCTCCAGGATCAAGAAGGGAGGGGAGGAGAGAGAGAAGAGGAAAGAGATGAGAAGAGGACAGGACTATAAGCTGGGCTTTTCAGAAGATGTTAAAAAGATTGGTGTCATCAGTTCACACTGATTTTCAGTGAGAACAGTGATTTTCAACTCTTTTACACACTACTGTCCAATATGAAAAAAAGAGAAATACCCAAACATTACCTAATGGTTTTTATTTTAATTTAAGTGTTAGGAGTCTTTTGTTCTTTAAGGGTGGGATAGGACTCTTTTCTTTATGTCTCCCCACTTTTGTCACTCTGAGACTTTGCATATTAATGTTTATGAGACTATTTGACTCATAGTTTGAGAGGGCAGCATGAAATAGAGCAGTATGGCTATTTTTAAACATTTTCTTAGAGATCTGATGTTAAGATTCTTCAGAATTTGTAGTGTTTGGAAAGATTTTCATCTATTATGTTAGATTGAGACAGCCTTCCTCTATTTTCTCCAGTAGACCAGCAGTACTATCTAAGAGCGAACTAAACAGCTCTTCAAAAGAAACATTAGTTTTTAAGTTTCTTCACATGATTGTAAATTAAATTCCTCAAGTATGTCTAAGCTTCTCTGAATTCAGAGCCATAGTAGAGGTTTATAGTACTGATAGCACAGTAGTCAGCTACAACAAACAAATGGGCATGCTACACAACAAATAAAATGGGATTTTGCTCTGATGTGTAAAACTCTCCCATCTCTGTTCTTATATGGGAAGCATTAAGATTATCTTGGCTTGAATCACCAGACCTTAAAAGCTGAAATAACTAGAGCTCTGGAAACTCTCCCTGGAAAGTCATAAAGGATGAATAATAAAACCAAGTTTTAAACTGGATGAGAAAAGTCTGAGTACAAGCAGAAATCTAGAAATTTTTTTTTTAATTATATTAAAAGATATTATATGGCACACTGTCTGAACAACAAACTTTTTTACCATAACACTGACAAATGTACATCCACTAAAGGAGTTGGACATTATAAATAACTGGTAGTAAGGTGACCTGGCTTATGCTATGGAATGACAAAAATTCAAAAAAAACATTTTAACCTGTCACCATAGATCACTTATACTTCATGCATTAAAAGAAAAAAAAAGGTGGGGAGAGACCAATCTAATCAGTTGGAAAGTCTGATGACTCATTCAAGAGATAGCTTCACAGATCTTCATCAGGAAAGAGAAACAAATTTCATGGGGGCTTTCTTGTTTGGCTTTTTTTATTTAAATGAGAGGAAAAAGTCATGCAAGGACAGGACTTTGCTTATGAGTTTCAGCTTGCTTAATATGTACTGGAAAATCTTTCAAGGATGAAGCAGAAATAGTCCCAAGTGTCAGAATACTGAGTAGGAGGCAAGTGGCAATTTGGAGCTAAAATAACCCATTTTTTAGACACAGTAGGGAACTTTCATTGGGGTTCTGAAAAAGACCTATTGTTAAATACTGACTTTTAGTGAGTTGGTAGAAGTATTGCTCTTTATCTGAAAGTACAGCATTTGAAGGCCATTTTGGAGGCTGGTAAGTCTACCTGACTCAGACAAAATTGATTTAAAAAGATTGGGACTTGTAGTTTTCTGAGAAGAGACGAAGAATACAAAAATGTTTCTCTTTTACAACTGAAAAAATAATTATTTCAGAAATACAAGAAGATACAAATTCATGGCCAAAACTGCAGTGTTTTTCCACCTGAATTTTTACACCAGCTGTTAACATCCCATCTAAGTATGGACATATTTACTTGTACTTTGAGTCTCCAGGGCGGACAGACTTAGATCATTTTGCATTTCTACAAGATCTAAATGGCAGATTTCAGAATGTCACATTTTATCACAATAAATGTCAGACACCAGCCACATTTTTGGTCAGTTAGACCTGTTCTCCCTGCCTGTCAGGAAAGCTGGGTAAGAAGACAGAAAGGAAATGGTACTGTTCCAACATTTATTAAACGAAAGAATTGACCATCATGATTCAGGGTCAGACAGTAAACAGGAGCTGATTAGGGTGCCTTTGCATGCTATTGTTGTACCATTGGATGACTAAGACTAAAATATAGAAGCTGATTCACAATTCTTACCCTGTTAAAAATTAGAAAAGATTGATCATTACTGCTATCCTGACTGGGAAACGGCCAGAATCAAAAAAAACAGATGAGAACACAGGAGATAGCTTGGGAATTGAGCCTCTGACTCAGAGCTCTGTCCCTTGCAAATCCAGTCGTCAACACCCTCCAGTGTCCATCAAATGATAGCAATGCCCCACTCAGAACCACTGAATTCCTCTTTCCCCTTCCTCAATGCCTTTCCTTGACAGTCACTTCGGAACCTTACACCATTAATGGTTAGAACCTTTTTCCATCTCAATTTATTCAGACACAGTTTTGCAGCCATTTATTATTGTGCACAACCATCCTCTGAATTAAATCTTTTATCTTTGGCAGTAAGGCATTGCCAGCTGCAGCCATAAGTAGAATCATCAATGCAAAAAAGCGCAGTTGACATCCCCTAACTCACCAACCTTAGCAAGAGAGCAGTAGGTACCACTCCAGCAACTGCTGTGGGTTTCCTATTTTCTCTACCATTTGATGCTGTTTTCCCTGAGGATCACCAGGGCAATACTATCTTTCCATGTTGTGCAACTTTTGGTGTTCTCCTTTCAACATTAAGGGGTTGGCTTGCTGATGTCCTTTTTCAATAAGTACAGAAATAGAATGTCCTCATGCCCTTGGATCCATGTCCTCCTCCATTTTCCATATATTTTGTGTTATCTCTTTACTGGAAACAGACTTTCTATCCTGGGCATCAGAGGACACAGGAATACCTGGAAAAGCAGGGGAAGAGGAACTTTTGGATCCAGGCACACAGTATCATGGGATTCATTAAAGTGAAATTATGTAGCAGAGGTTTCTCAGCTTAAGGCGCAAAATCTTACAATTTTAATTGATTAAGAAATCATTGAATAGTTTTGAACAGTATGCTAGAAACTTCACATATGAACTAAAAAATTATGCAAATAGTAATAAATTGTATTTATTTTACGAATACAACACAATGCCCTCTGAGGATTAGGAGCACACAAGCAAGTTTATGGGGATGGGCCAACTGTCTTCAAGCATGTAATAGCAATAAAGAGCTTAAAAGATGGAAAGTTAAGCTTATATGAAGAGGTAGATGCTCTGCTGAGGTCCTGTGCCCTGCAGAATATCTTCCTGTCATTTATACTTCCCATCATTCATCCATGGTCATGTCTACCCCTCTAGCTAAGACTGTGAACACAGTACTGCTGGTGACTCATGACTTCATCGTTATCAGGATCTTAAGAAAACTTCCTCAAGACCTCCCACTCTGGACTTTTGAAGCTCACAAGATTGTGGAGAGGAAGCCCACTGAACCTTCTCTTGAAGAATATGCAGAACAAAAAGAGGACAAAAGAAAACATGGAAAAAAGGCATACCTGTGGTTTTACATGGCCTTGGTCCCACCCAGTGCCATCAGGCTGAACGGGACTTTGCCAATGGCTCCTTCCTACTACTCATACTTCAAGGAGAGAATGGAAGGCCCAAACACAGTAAGGGCAGGAGCCATCAGTGAGACCTATAAAATATGAGCTGCCTTAACCCAATGTTAACACTGTAAAGGATACACAGCTGTTATCAGGCACAGTGTACAATTTCAAATATTCTGATTTGGACTAAATTTCCTGTCAGCCACAGTGTGTCGACTGCAAGGGGCTGAATTTTGTGCTAAAGGTAGGTAGAAATCAATAAGTCCAGCACCATTTCAGTGCTTTCACTTTCTCATAACCTCTACCTGAAGATGTAGACAGTAACATTACAACAATAAGTCCAGACAGAGAGTAACATTAATGGTATGGATAGAGATGAAGAGGAAAGTTTTTATGCATTTGAATTTTAGGAATGAAAATTAAAATCATAGTATCCTTAAAGCTGTTATTATTATAATATCTCGAAGCCCCAGGCATGAGCCAAGATTGCTTTGTGCAGGTCACTATAAAATTACTCTAAATAGTTACTCTAAAAGAAGTCATGTTCCTTCTTTTCCTGCTCTACCTTTGTGCTACTGGTTATGGACAGTGTTAGGATACTACAGGCAATGGCAAAACAGTCTAATCCACCACGGAAAATCTTAAATATTTCAGTCTCACAGAGTTCATTACTTAAATTTTACATTTAGAGGACAAGCCCTCTGCCTTTATAATTTGACAATGGATAAACAATAAATAGAAATGCCATTTGCTGTCTCAAAATTAAGAACACTAAGCTTCTTAGACCTCTTACACTTTTGCAGGCTCTGCACAAGTGTGCCCAAATATCACCGTGCTCTGGATTTAATGTGTGACATATTTTGCAATGAGCTGCACTAACCCACGTGATACAGCACCAGAAGACATAATCAGGTTAAAGCTAAGAGACAGCAATACAGGAAAAGGCCTTGCAAGTACCCTCCTCAACATGTGGATTCCCATAATTCTGTCTCTGAATCTGGAAGCTGGATCTTTCTTTTTCACATAAGCAACCTCTGCACTAGCAATGCTGTAAACCTGCTTTAGTTTTCTCTTCACA
The DNA here is from genome assembly GCA_035583235.1 of Hafferia zeledoni. Lineage (NCBI taxonomy): Eukaryota > Metazoa > Chordata > Aves > Passeriformes > Thamnophilidae > Hafferia > Hafferia zeledoni. The sequence continues at coordinate 104,807,290 of JAWWEV010000001.1, read as the reverse complement.
CGGATGACTAATCACAGGGGAAAATCTAAAATCAAGAAGACTTGAGGGAGGTAAATAAGGTTAGTTTCGTTTACTAGATGAGGAAGAGGGAACAGACAAGCAGAAAAAGCTAAAGGAGAATTAATGGCAGGAGAAATTCAAGCCATTCAGAAAAGCGTGCTGTTTTACTGAAAGGAGTGCCAGAGCCTTGGGGATTCCTGGTATTCAGCAGAGATGATGCAATCTGTAAATGTAAGTCAACTTCTTTTCCCCACTAATCACACAGCCCATTAAAAAATAGCTTGGGGGAACAGCCCTGGCATAAAATTAGATTGAAGTAGGCAGCAGTTTTCTGTGGTCCTTTCTGAACTATTGGCATAAATCCTACTCTCCTTCAAAGGAAAGGCTACCCTTCCACCAAATCAGAAGTCCTGGAAATAATAGTTTAATGCCACAGGAGGTGACAGCTCAGTGGAGAATGATAAGAGAACTAAGGACAGCCAGAAATGGCTCACAAAGTGTCACTGTTCCTTCTCCAACCTGCCACTCTGCATTTAGATGTGTATGGTCCTTAACACAAAAATAGAGCCTCTGAGAAGTTTTCCAAGTAGTGTCTTTTCTTGTTATAAACTTTACAGAGAGTTGGTTTCCACTATGCAGTCACTGTTCCTCTCTTGCAGTCAGGCTTTGAAAGACATTTTCCTTTTGGAAGAATAAATAATACAAGACATTTGCAACCAAACAGCATGGAGTTGAAGAGTTCCTCAGCCTATTTAACCTGAGAAATCACTGCCTATCTTGTGCCACTGCAACTCACTGTATTTTTGCAATTTTTCCTTTGTAACCAAGTAAAAATTAGAGCAAACTATGAGTGTTCATTCATTCTTTTTATTTTGTATCACTGCTTTGAAAAGAAATGAACATTCATGTTAAGAAAAGATAACAACACCAGTCATTTCAGGGACCACAGTCTGTGTCTCAAGGAGCATCTTTGGATCACGAGGTAGGAAGTGTTGGTGGAGCAAAGCCTAAAAGCTATTTCTAAACCAGCAGGACAGCCTGGTGGAAACACTATTCCTATAGAGGTATGAAGATTCTTTATGATCACAGCTAGACTGCTGCTGCTGCTACTTTACCCTAATTACAGCTAGCTTGGCTGTCTCTCCAGTGCAAACACACTGACAGAGATCATTAACAGCATTTTTTCCCACTAACACCAGAGGGAATTGCACAGTCATAAAGTCAGAGCAGGTAAAGGTCAGAGCATGCAAACCCTCTAGCATGTGAGCCCAAAGGAAAATGTTACGCTTGAGCTGGAACTGCTACCTGGAAAAATCAACCATCTATTAGCTCAGAGGCTGTCTCTGCCCATTTTCTTCAACTACACACACACATTTACATATTTATTGAGAGGGAATTTCCTCATCAATACACCTGCTCAGCTTGGCATCAATAACTCTGACTGAAGTCCTAAGTAACGGTTTGTCATCTCTACTAACACACATGCTCAGTTCAGATGACATACCCTCTTTAATCAAGTCCGAAGCACAGCTCTACTTTATCGGTTTATTTGAAAACTAAGTATATTTGGCACTGTCTTCACTCATTCCTGCATAAAATTGAGATAAGAAATGAAAACTCATCGCAAGTAAGGATACAGCAAGCTTTGCTAAAGTTTGCTCTATGCTCTCTAATGCTTAATACTTAAGAACTGTGGATCACCTTTGGAACTCTGGCTAGTTCATATTTTTGGTTCATATGGAGACACAAAGGATGTTTTCCCTGAGGAATTTTCTCACATAGAGTTTAATTCAATATTTTCACACATAATTTAGTGGCACCAGGTTCCCCTCCTGCAGGAGAAGCCCCTGCTGTTGCCTTCATTGCCACAGTCATCTGCCTTCTTCCCACTCCAGGGCTCTTGATGCTTTCTCCAGCCACTAATAACTCCTATCACCAACATCCAGCAGCCAGAGGAGGGTCCAAGGAAGAGGAAAGGGACGTCATGAGTCTAAGCAACTGGAAAGAAGATGAAAGGCCATAAAGAAAGACACTGCCTTCAAAAAGTAATAAAGTCTGTAGATACTCAGGGGAGAAGAAGAGTGATACAGAAGAGGTGACAGAGGTATATCCTCATCACCCAAATCTCTCACTGAAGTCTGGAAGCAAATACATATAATCTGTTCAAGCCAGCAATATTAAATATCAAACAAAACGTTTGGCAGTCACAGTTTCATCACCACCTGCAACACATGTTGCCACATGTATATGAGATCTTCAGCCCCTGCATTGTCCTGCCACATGAACTGCTCCCAGACTCAGAGGGCTGGTAAATTCCAGTTATCCATTTCTTCAAGATCCAGGCAGACCCAACAAGAACCTCAGAGCTACCCAGAATTCCCCTCTAAATTCATAGAAGTGTATTGAACTAGAGCTGCTCTGAAACACATTCTTCTTTGCAAAGGAAGAATTTTTATTCTTTACCAACTTCTCCAGCTTCAGTAATTTTCCTACATGGTAATGCCTGTTCTCAGACAAATATGAAGAGTAATGAGCAATTGACTTTCTCTGAGAAGCAAATGTTGTGTATCGTTCTCAGTTCAATCCTCTTCCACCTCCCTGATGAGATTTTCTTTCAAGAATTGCTTTAAAACTGTTAATGCAGATGACAGGTCCTGAAGTTGCCTGAGTGACCCTCTCCATTGTGTTAGTTTAAATAAACTAGGGCAAATTAGCAGAAAATCAGCTGTGCATTTTCTTACTTTCTTAAGTGTGGATCAACTGGGGATATTGCTTTCTGTTTTGTAACTTCAGCATTAAAGACTATTTAGCTATATAAGAAGTAATTTTTGTTGGCAGTAGTTTTCCTGACAATTTTTATTTTAGACATTATTAAAGCTTAAGGCAGTGCAATTACTATTTAATAATCATGGTTAGTACTAACAGTGCATATGTTTGGTTTCAGTAGGTTGGCTCTGCATCAGAAAGGCTAGACATCCATTTTATAAACATCCTTGACATCACAGAAAGCATCAGATGACTAAAGCCAAACTGTAAAGTTGTCTGATCACAGTTTAGCAGTCTCCCAGCTCTCTCTTCATGGTTACCAGGGAGAATATATGAAACATGATCAAACATGCAGGGTGTAAAAACTTCAAAAAAATAAGAAAACTAGGCAGTATTTCTCATTTATAATTGCTTTGATTTTTCCAGTTCATCAGAGACACTAGTGAAGGGGAAGTTTCCCACTTTAGTGGTTTTCCTCCTGTGAAGGCAATAAGGACTTTCTAAGGCACTGGTGAGGCAGTTTAGGAATCCTCTGGGTTTTTGATGCCAGATCCTCCTCTGACATAAAGAGGAACTAATGGCTGCAATCACTTTGCCTGCAGCAGCATCGATGTTTTTAAAACACAAGCCTTTGGATTTTTTAAGGATCACTGCGTTTCTGTTCTCAAGGAAGCAACTTATTATCAAGGATAGCGGCCACAGGAGTGGATTGATCTTTCCCATAACTGAAATATTCTTTGCAATTGTATTTCATTTCAAATTCATATTAGGTAAAACAATTACTGACACTCACATGCTAGAATTTATTAATTTCCTGTCCCCTCTGGCTAAAACTTTACATCACAAAAGACTGCATAGCACCACACCAGCAGCAAGTTAGAAGAGTATTTATTTACTGAGTCTTTAGAAAATACAATTTATATGCAATTTCAGCGAAGACTGCATCTGTTTCCCTTTTTCCCTTCTGTTCAAAAACTAATGAGTGAACCATTCTTCCTAATTCTCATAAATGATGGGATCTTTCCCAGGATCTAGACTTTCTGCATCATTTTAAGTCTTCAGATTCCTGCATTTGCTCAGGCACTACTGAAGGATTCTCTGGCCTTAGACATCCTACCTGACTTTGGTACCTACGATGGTAGTTCAGCTGCCCAAACTTCTTTTATATTCAGTAAATGAGACAGGCACCTCCAAAAGAGGAGTTCACATGAACTTATAAAACCTGGCTATTTCTCAACATCAGTGCAAAGGAAACCTAAGCTAGTCTGTATTAGTAGACAAAGGTCTGCTTCCCCTTTTAGGGGCCATTCACATGCCTTGGTTGTCTCATGGTGGGCCTAGGGCTGACCATATAATGGCCCAGTTCCATTCTTTATCTCAACCTTTATTTTCTCTGCAAAGGAAGGCCAGGCAAATATGGGAAGAAATGGGGCACCATGAGATTCCAAGAGATTCCCAGCACAATCCTTGGAGACCACTTGCCTCACTAAAAGATATTCCTCTGGTGCCATCCATACAATAGATGCAGTTTCACCCAGCTCCTTTATCTTTCCTTTTTCTTTCTGTTATGGCATAATCTATTCTTTTTACCAACAGTTTACTTCAGTACTGGAAAAGAGAGATGGGACTGGCTGTATTCATCTCTTTGAAGATGCAAGCACTGCAGTTTTCATCAAGGGTGGAAGATAGCTCTAGTCTTACATCCTGAAGCTTCATTTAAACCCACAACACAAACTGTGAGTGGCATCTCATGCGGTCACAGCTATGACAGCAGCTCCAGGAGATGATCCCAAGTTCCACCCCAGAGAGCTTAGTGAGGTGTGGTCACTGTTACAGAGGTCAGCACAGTTATTAAACCACAGCTTCTCCTTCCTGGGAATCTACAGCCAACAGTCACTGATATTCTGGCAGAACCAGGGCTTGCTTAAGGTAGCTCAGGTAAGTCTTCACAGACTGTGTACTCAGTGAAGACTACAGTGCACACTGTTCGTAGGCAGTACAACCTGTATTCTGTATCTTTTTTCAAAGAGAATGCAAAACCAGCTGGCTCCTTGAAGCAGACTGTGTTTTAAGTCTGCTCCAGTTTGAGGCAAACAAACCACAGTATTACTCAACTTGATCATTATGAGTGCTGAGATACTCTTAACAAAATGAGCTCCTTAAAACCACATAAAAAGTAGTGGGGAAGATGCCCTCAAAAATGGATAAAGAGCGTGTTAACTTTCCATAGGCAAAGTTTAACACCAAATTAATTTTTTTCAAGCATAGAATTCTTTCCAAGATACTTGAGGACAGTTCCATAAAACAGTGTTCAAGACAACATATTTAAGTTTAAATGGAGCTCAATTAAACTAAATGGGATTTATATGGATAATGATCTGCACACACTATTCCAGGGACTCCAAAGTTAATTTCTAGACTGTGCCCATAAGGAAAGAAAGAATATATATTGACAGCTACTAAGAAGCATGTTTGCAGATAACACAGAGGGGGAAAAACCACACTTGGCAGGAATTTTTTATCCAAAATTAAAAACTTTTTTTCAGTTAACACAACTGGGGCAGCAGAAGAAGAAGAGGGCACATAGACCATGCAGTTGTGGTCAGGGGCAGAATTATGCAATGACCCTTCACTGTATCTGGCATTTTCAGCAAACATGAGTTTCTGGAGGTCTTTGCACCTTTTTATTCCCCTATTCTTGTTTTAAATTCTTGATCTCTTACAATACTGTATTTTGATGGGTTTTAAAAGCTCTATAATTTATAATTTGTATGGTAAAAAAAAGGACAAACATAACTGTTTTTAAATACATCCACATAAAACACTTCTCAAAGGATAAAGCCCAGACTATACATCCAATAAGTCAATCAATATTGTGCTGCAGAACCTTTATAATTACTTTTTCTCCTGTGCTGTAAAAGGGCCGCCTTGTACTTTATGCTCATCATTAATTATTGAGATAGTTTCCTGCACTAGTGTGAATCCATACATAGCACCTGCTATTGATCTTCTCAGGACAGAGTCTTTCCCCTTGACTTGTGTCTGTCTCGTGGTTATTTGTCCAAGCCCTCCAGCACTGCCCTGGGATTGCAGTCAAATGCTGTACAATGTTTTCCTCACTTACTGTTCAATCTGTCTGCAAAGTCCATGAGTCTTTCACAATCAAAACCAACTTGTCTACACTTTATAGAGAAATACCAGGGAGTTTCAGCCATGTTTATGAATGAAAACAGCTTTGTCATCTTCCAGTTATAGAAGGATAGTTGCTGGCACAGAAGTTTTAATACAAAAAAACTACAAGATACACAGAGTATGTCACCAGTGGGACCCCATCCAAACCAGTGTGTAGCCGTGCTCCACACACAGGTATTTGTAAGCTGTTTTATCTGGTTACCAGGAATATTGCTGAGTGGTTTGAGACCTATAATTTATGAGTTCCCAACATCCAAGACATACAAAAATAAAATTTGAAAACTGTCCCAAGATGAGCAGTCTAAAATATCAAATCACTTTCCAAACAATAGTGGAGGTCATTTGGTGTGTGGCTTTGCTTAATTTTTTGAACTTAAATTCTCAACTTTTGTTCTCATTTCTTGTAACTCTTATAGAAATTACCTTTGTGTTTCATTTTCTCCTTTTAAGTGCTATTTTTTCAGCTGCTGCCTGTCCTCCTCTTCTCTACAATGAGAAGAACAGCCTGTTTTTTAACATCTAGACATTTTCATTTCTAGCTACCTGCTCCTTATTCTTATTGACTTGGCCATGATTCTTCATCAGAGTAAATACAGGAGGAGACCTGCAGCATTTTAGTATGTACTTATGATTTTTTCAGTGCATAATAGTAACTATCTTTAAGTGTTAAACTCGTAGAGCAGACAATTTCTGAGGATTCTGCAATAATTTAAAGAGGAAACAATTTAGTAGGCATTACTTTCATCATTTCACATTATTATTTTCAGGGGCATCTGTCCACATTGGACTGTAGCTCTCCTTTTTCGTGGCTGTGCTCCTCATTCCAGCTAAAGAAAAAGTCAGGTAGGATATCCTGGTAAGCCATGAATTAAGGAGGGAATTACTTCTTTGGTATGTGATATTCCTTAAACATACTCATTAGTATCTAAACCTGCATCACTTGTCCCTATCCCTTTCTGACTCAACAGATTTTTATCCCAAAGGAAGAATTTCCAAAAAAATAATGATCTAGGAAAAGCAGGGTTCATTTTAGAATTACAGTTTTATTAGCCACCTCCACCATTCTGTAATTAACACTCCACAGTTTCCCACTGGGGTGAAATAGAGAATCATTTAAGAGTACCTGGCAACAGTAAACCACAGGTTCGGACAGGGAGTGGAGAACAAGAAGAGGAACTAAAGTAGTTGGTAAATAATTATTTCATTTATATTTTAGATCAGAATACTGGCTTTAGCACTTCCACTCCTATACAAAGCTCCATAAAGTCTTTCAGTGCCCTAATAAGCCTGTTGTTATGTTTTGCACCCTCTCAGTTCTGACCACCACATTGCTCAGGATGAACCACTAATCCACTCAAGGTTGTCAGGTTTACTTGAGGTCTGCTATATGAAGGTGTGATTCTGCTTCACAAAATCCTGCTTAGGTCTCACTGGGAAGAACATGAAGGAGACTGGTCACTCCATTGTAACACTGCTGAAAAAAATAGCATTAATTCCTTCATAAGGAAAGAAAAGTCAAAGCTCCTTTTTCAGCCTAAATTCTACATGGGTTTAAAGTTCAGTTGTCCTGTGCACTGCAGGACACAGCCTGATTCTTCAGTACATCTCACCTCACGCACAGTGATCCACAGCCATGCAGAAGTGAGCACAGAACATCTGTGCATATCAGCCAGTGTGCTTTGTGTGCTTTGGGCATGTCTTGTACTGCTTAGTGGACATCCTGAACATTGGGAGAGTAGAAACAGCTGCAAATGAGGAGCAAGATGACACAACAATATATTCACTTTCTCTTTCTGTCTTTTTCTTCCTTTTTCTTTTTTTTCCCCAGTGGTAGTTTTAATTCAGTTAGACTTTGCATTTGCTACATTTCCACTTAGGTTGCAACAGCTTCAGCAATTCTAAACTCCCCAAAGCCCCAGTAAATGGGCTGGCTGCCTGAAATAGTTACAGGAAAGACTTCCTAAATATTACCCTTTTCCTCTGTGTGTGCTAGGGGTTTGGAATAAATATAACTACATGGAGGAAATTCCTATATATAGTCAGGTAAATTAAAGAGAGAATATTGAAAAAGATGAACCACTCATGTAACCATTTAAATAAGAGCATAGTATGAACTGCAACCTGCAGCAAGCACAGTGTACCAACTGATTGTATGTGCTGTTTAGTAAGACAGCTTACTTAGACTTTCTTATTCCCTAGTGAGCACTGAGAAAAATAAAATATAGTTCACCACAATTGTCCAAGAATTTTGTAACTTACTTATTATTCTTTTTAGCCTGTTGATACTAATCCATTAAGGCTTTCCAGCAATATTATCAAATTCCTAATAAAATTACATAAAGATACATAAAAAAATCTGTGCAATACAAATTTTAAGTAATTTCCTGTCACTGTTCAGGAAAAGTCTTCACCTGAAAATTCAGTCTAGGTCTGAGATTTTCAGTGCTCAGGAGTGGGCATATTTCAAAAACTCAGCATGTGTGTATTTCTAAAGCTCAGAACAGCTAGAGTCTATGAAAATGAGGGCTGTAATATAAAACTGATCAGCTAAAATCCCATGACACCACAATCAAACACAGGAAGTATTCATAGAGTCAAATCTTTACAAAAACTGTATAATAGCCTTTAGGTTACCATTCCTAAGTTGCAGTGGCAGAACTCCTCAAGTAAACCTGTGTAGAATATAGAACAGATATTGTTTGCTTGGTTACTTTATTTCAGTTCCCATTAATTTGCTCTGAATAACAAACTCAGCATGTCAGTTTACAGCTACAAGAGGCTCAGAAAAGTTTCTTCCATTCTAAAACATGGTATAGTTAGTAAAATACTCCCCATACTGAAAACAGGGAATATAAACTTCTTAAGCAGAGCTGCTTATTTTTGTGTATGAGCATATTGTGACACTAATTTCTGTTTCCAGCCAGCAGCTGCTACTGTCTCAGCATGTGAAAGGATAAGAAAATGGCTGATTTTTTCATCTGCAAACTTGCTGGTTATATTATCAGAAACATGAGATTCTGAGAAATGCTCCTATTTGTGCTCCATCATTACTGAGTAGGTGGGGTAGTGATGGCAAAATGTTAGTGCTTTTGACTTCTCTGGCTACAGCAACTCTGAAGTACTGTAGGTGCTCAAAGATGATCCATGCACAGACTCTGTAATTTGATGCATACTGTGCACTGGGAAACACTACACTGAAAAAAAATAGGCTTTTGAAAAAGAAAAGTTTCTGATAAAACCTACTGACTTCTTCCAGTCATTCCCAGAGAATTAGAGGGTATGACACGAGTGGAGAGTGACCACAAAGCTAAAACTTAAACTTTAGTTATACTAATCCTACCTAATAGGCCACATTCCCATCATATCCCCAGGGCCCTCGTCATCTTCGGTGTGCTGATCATGACAGTGTCTCTGGGAAAAGGGGAAGAATGAGCAAGCCTTTTGCACACAAGTGCAGCTTCACCCCAACAAGGCAAGAGCAAACTGATTATCGATTTTGAATTCCCTAAGGATTTTTGTTTACCCACTTGAGAGATCCAAAAATATTCCAGTTTTGGGAGAGTGCTAAGTGCCATTCCCTTGAAAGCTGGTCTAGCCCAGCTCATGACTGGCATAAGTGAAATTGTCCAAAACAAGACAAGCCCATGGGAAAGAAATCTCCTGAGTTTCAAGCAAGACACGTACCTACCAGATTCTCATTGTCCTCCACCTTGCTCTACGATTTTCTTGGAGGGACTATGGTGTCTGAAACTGAAGAATACACTTCAATTTGTAGGTAAGTGAAAGAATGAATTCTGGAAATATTTACAGTATATGTCACCGTTAATCATTTGGACATAGTTTCTGTAGTTCTCCTTCTTGCCCTGCCTTTCAATCATTTTTACTACCATTTTACTACCGCAAGTCAAGTTAAGGTCACATTCAAATTGCAAGCTCGTTGCCTTGCATTTTCTCTGTGTATTTATTTATAATCCTTATAAATTCCAAATATGCCAACATACAAGGAATTTATTGATCAATAAAATTAGTCAGAGAAAGGGCGTCACCTGTTTTCTTTATTATAAAATGCAATCAGCTGTACATGCTAAGCCCCCAGTATAAAAGAATTTCTTCATCTATTTAAAGGCCGTATATTTATTACTTTACACAGTTACTATACTTCCCTTGCATAATTATGGGGTTTTTAGCAAGAGGTTAAGGAATGAAGAAATCATTTTTTAGCCAGTAGTATTTTTATTTTTCTAAAGATATTTAAATTAGTTGTGGCTTTTCTACTCCTCTTGTCAAATAAATAGTTATATCTCCATCTACACAGGAGATGCCAAAAGCCAGGTGGCTTATCTAAAGTACAGCTCTTTGGAGATGAACTGTCACCTAGACTGTGGCTCCATGAGCTTGAAACTTCTGCAAGATGATATTTTTAAAAAGTTCAGGATTCCCTCCTTGTCAGTGTGTCATCCACCTAAATGTAACCTCCAGAGATCAACAATGTGAAACTGCCTTCTCACCTAAAAGCCCTGCCACACAATAACAGGGAAATGTCAATTTGTAATAATTTGAGTTGAAGGGAAAGAAAGGACAAATATAATTTGTCTGCCTCATCAAACCACTGATGAATGCTGATGCTTTGAATGAAGTAAAATATTTGCATGTTTTTCAGGGTCTTCTTTTGGGTGAAAAATCACAAAGACAGCACTCAGAAGTTCTAACCATTGCCATCTTAAACTCAGCTCCATGGTTCAAAGTATGTTTTGTAAGAGTTTGGCTAAAAACAACACATTTTATAAATAAATATATTTTCCTTTGGCTTAGCTAACATCACCTTCACTATATATTTCTTTCTATGGGTATTATGAGGGCAGCACACAGCAATCTGTGCCAACAATCTTCACTCTCTGAAACACCTTCAGATATATTTCTCAAAGGTCACAGATAACTGGTGTGAAATTGTTATCCTCCTCTGTCTGGCTGCCACAAAGAACTGTGCTGTATAATCTCAGCTGTAAATTAATTGAGGTGCATCTTAAAACAGGGCAAGTCACTGTTACCCTTAATATCAATGGCACCTGTTCCTCTGCTTTCTAAAAGGAGCTTTGAAAGCACAGAAGGATTCATAAGTTTATAGCTGTACAGTCCACGTATACTGAATGAGAATACCTGTTGTATTACTTGGAGAGATGGCATTTGGATTGGGAAGGAAAGAGATGAAAAGATTTACAGCTGGTGTAGGAGACAACGTTAAAAAATACCTGATTTCCTGTTGAGGTTTTTGTCCTTTTTTAGTGCTGTAGCAGAAGGAATATATTGTCTGCACCACTCTGGACATTAATTCTTATCCAAAATTAGTAGGAAAGCTCCAAGGCAAGGGACTATTTGCTTCAGCCCTGCTTCAATAACAAAGATGCTTTGAAAAAAGGTTATTGAATAAGTGTTTGATATGTTTGCTATCAAAGGTAGGGACTTAAACATGTAGAGAAAGTACCATATTCTCCTTTCTTCCCCGTCAATTTTCCACATCTCCAGCTTGTCAACTGCACTCACATTACCAATTTAATTGAATCAATATAGTTCATTGTCTGTGAGTAGCTTTTTGAGAGTAGGAGATCAATTTGTTAATGGAAAAAAAAGGCATTTGTAGAGGTATTGTGCTTTTAGAGAAGAATTGGATTTTTTTCTAAGACATAGTAAGATGTTTCTGAAAAACAACTTATAAGAGAAATACTTGTGGGTGTCTATAAAAGGTATGTTTGCAACTCATAGACAAGGCCAGCAACTTAGTGTGGACTGTGGTGGTTGACATCCACTAGGAAAAATATTTATTTTTAACACAGATGACCTCATCATATAGAACACAGACAAAATATACACTTAAAAGTAGGCTAAAATGATTTTTTTTCCAACTATGTAAGCGTGGAGTACGTAGAACTCTTGATTCTCCTTCTTACCTCAGAATTTGTGACTATGTAAGGTTTATTCGGGTCTTCTGAAAGAGGGATGTGACCTGATTAGACAAAAAGTCTTCCTTGTGAAACTGCAAGATATTTGAAAGACAGTCCTCTCACTTCTTGCAAGACAAATAACCTCACCCTCTTCCCTATCCAGTATTGTTAAAATGAAAAATGCACTTGACTAAATCACTTCAGATGTCATACAAAGGGGAAACTGACTGTGTCTAAGTGATTCTATAAAAGTCAGACCATTTTTATTTAGATATAACTCCACTTGCGTTAAGAATAAAACTGCTCCTCTGAATCATGACATTTAAACTCTAACACTGCAAACTAATCAGAAAACATTTGCTTTTCAAAAATACATTTTTGAATCTGAAAATATTCTTTGAAATTCATCAAATGCAAATGTACAACAATTTGAAACATCACTTATCATAAATCCCTAGTATTTTAATCTGAGAATAGAGTCACATCACTTATATAAATTTTGTTACCATTTGACAAGTATAAAACTAAAAGTTAACACCAGAATTGAGTGAAATACAATTATGTTTGAAGAGGAACATCAAATTAATAAACTCAATCATATACGGAGAAAGCAACTAATTCAGCCCTAATATGCAGAAAGCTAGAAGAAACTCTTGCCATTAGACTCCATCACTTCACTTAACCCATTGGAAATCAACTGACATCACTTCATCTAATACAACACCTCCTGGGTTTCTTAGTTCATAAAATAGTTTCAACTTCACATTTTAAACTTCATTTGAAAGACCATGGGCTATTGGGACACTAGTGGAGGGCAGTTCAGAACTGAGGGTATTAAATGAATTGTCATTACAGCAGAGGCATATTTTTTAGAAATGTTTTTTGCCATTAAGATAATCACTCTCCCTTTTCTAGCCTTCTATTGCATATTCAAGTGGATTTTAGGACTTCATCTACCCATGGCAAACAAAATGTTGCTCTTTGAAATTACTGCAGGACACTGCCTTGACAGTCTCAAATGATGAACTGTAGGGATCTGGGGAAGAACCAGACATGTTTGTCACTCACCTGACTGAATACATGCTTTGTAGTTCACCATCTATATATTTTCTTTACATTCCCCAACCTAAATATCAACTCAGACCTATCAGTAATCATAGCAATTATCTATCTGATGCCTAAAAAAAAGTTCTAGTAGACCATAAGAATATGAACAAGGCATGTCCCACGGCTTTCGTTAGATGAGAGACTGATGACACCAAGGGTCATCACAGAACAAAACCTCCAATAACCTACATTGCTCCTAATTGCAACTCTCAGCTCAGTGAAACAAAACCCAAGTGTCACAAATGGAAGAATACAGGACAGTGAGCAGTGCTCAAACTTTTGGCTTAAATGCAAAAGGAATGACTTCTCCTAAGAGCTGCAGTGGGACATAAAAATGGGAAGCTTATGGTTGTCAGAAGAGACTGGAAGGACAAGGTGAGAGACTACCATTCTTTCCTGCAAAGCCCCATCAGTCAGCTCCTTCACAAAAATATATGGTCAGTAACTACTCATCTTTTCCTTGGTGTGTGCTGAAACCATCCTATGGGACTGAATCAGAAAGCATTCTTTTCCTACAATTAAATTTTTTGATTATGTCATTTCAGCCTGAAAAACAAAAAGCAAATACAATTATAATAAAAGAGAATGAACTTTCTATGCACACATCAGGTTTGGGAAGACCTAAAACAATGCTTCCTGCATGTTCTGTCCTTCTCCTGGAAGGATCCACCTATTTCTCCACTATTCTGGAGCAAGATAAGCATGTAAATGACCATGAAGCTGACAATGGCTCTGGGTCCCAATGTTCTCTTTTCTTCTCCCATGTGAACCCCCAAGTTGTATCCCTGACTTGTACTCTGCTGCATTTGGGGCTGAGGTGCCTTGCTCCCATTCTCTGCCTCAATCTTCCCTGACAAGCCTGGCAGTCTGACAGTCATGAAATATATTGCTTAAACTATCATGTGGGGACTGATTTGTCTTGCTTCTGAACTTTTAGGATTCAGACTAGGTCAGATTTACAGTCTTTCCACAATGTCTCTAGAAGCTTGGTCATGTACTTTCAAAAGTATTAAATCTGAGGTTATTATCTAATCATATGCATCTGGGAGGTTAAGAACTTAGAAAATATATGAAGATGTTCACAGCAAGAGTTGATGACACCTATTGTAAAAGACAACACAGGTCCAAGATAGATGATGTGGTTAAGTCTTACTTGATAAACTACACTTTCCCTAGCAGGAAACTCCTCATGTGGTGAACTTTTCTAGGGAAACTCCATCTGCATACACAAAGTGAAGAGAGGGCACTATGAAGGTTACTGTCCCAACCCTTTAACCTTGCACAGTGTTCTCAGAGAGAACAACCAGGTACTACGTGCAATACACCCATCAGAGCTCAATACTTCCTAACTCCAGAGAAGTCATTAAGTAACATCAGGGGATAGAAAACCTAACCTTTCTGAAGAGCCTGAGAGAGCTGAAGACTTCATTCCACTCAAATGTTTGTAGGATGGGTGTGCATTCCACTAGTGCCCACTGCCTCTTTGTGGACCCCCACTACAGAAATTGTCTCTTTAGCACAGATGCAAAATATTTTGAGTCAGTTCCTGGAGATGCTGCAAGTAAACTGAAGTAAATCTATCAAAATGCACACACACCTGTTTGCAAGCAGCATTTATCCTTTTGTACTTTCACCAAAGAGGTTATGTTATTCCTTCTCCAGATGGACACCTAGAAAATTCCATGTTACACGTAACACAGCTGTTAAGGCTAAATTTGAACTGGTCACTCAGAAATGAGACTCTTTCTAGGCAATTTCAACATACTTACCAGAGTCTACAATCTAAGTGAAACAAATAAAAGCATCAGCACACAAGTGAATCTAAACTCTAGGAGACTCGAGCAATCCTGAATAGTGACAGGATTGACCACAGATAATAGAGAATAAGGCAAAAATGAACTCATGAAGACTGAGAAATCTGAGTCAGAGGCCAAGGTACTTTCTCCTCCATCTTGCAATTTTATCAATAACCACAAAACATCATTTTAAGTTGAGATTTCAGCACTCCAAATCTTAGTTGTAATTTGGTTTTAATTGTTTTGTTTTCAGGTTTTGAAGCTTTTCCCTCCATGAGATGTCTTTCTAAATAAATGAAATATACTCTGAACAATGTCTTTAGAACTTTTTGGTTCAAAACCCCACAACTTTTCCTCTTCAACATACAACTTCCAATAAATTAAGATTCTTTAAATTCTGTGCAACTGATTTTCAAAGACTTGGCAAAAACTGGTGATCTATTCTACTATAAAGAAGCATATTGAATGTTTTCTTTTTAATATGAAGCAATTTGATCAAGGTCAAATATACACACCAATCTGGCACTCTTTACTGTAAAATACTAATCAATATAAGGTAAGTAGGTAAATACAGATAAGATACAGATAATATATAGATATAGAACAGAGCTATGCCTAAAAAACTAAGCAGAAGAAGTTTGTATATTACATTAGCTGCAGTCTGTCTTTTATTATTATGCCCTTTTAAATTACTTCCTTATCATATATGAACTCGTCTCCATATCATTTGACAATCTGGATGGGAAATAATATGTCTGACTAGTCTTGCTTCATATATATCACAGAAAAATCTACAATCTAGAAAATTCTATTTGAAGAGCTATTGTAGTTTTTAAATATTTACATATATTCAGTCACATTTAAGTATGGACCATCCACATGGACTTACTTGAAATGAGGTATATGGATTTACTTTGGTGCAGGTTGTACATTATAAGGAATAAGCAAGAAGATGACAAAATGGTCCAGTAGGTTCTTTCCCACCTGGGGACAGGAGAAACCTGGAAAATATTTCTATCCTTTTTCTGCTGACTTCTTTGGTTTGATATTCAGATAGGATTAACTAATGCAGTATTTATGTTCCAGTTATGGCACACAGAAAAACTCTGATTTTATGTTAAATCAGCTTCCTTAGTAATAAAAAGGCAAGTTAAAAGCAGCCTATGTGTGAAGCACTGATGGCCACTATGAAGCCAGTAGGTACTACTTTGAAGCGCTCTGGCGGGAATTTCTCAAAGATATGCCAGACTTTTAAAAATTTCTTATGCATCCAAAGGGTCATTTTAAGTTTCATTCTTTATTAAACGACAGACAGTGCACAATCTTATTGCAACTATACAAATAACAGAAAAATATTTGATGCAAATCTGAGAAAAGAATGGGAAAACCCAGGACCGATTAGAATTGCTCTGATAACCCTCAAAGCTTTTCATACACACAATGCCTAAACAAATACCTCAGCTGATCAATGACTCTTTGAAAGTAAACTTTTTCTCAATGATTTGCTCTGTTCTTCAGGTCAGATGAAGACAATAGGTATGATGTGTGTATCCTGTTTCTTGTTAAGTAAAATGAAGGAGAGGGAAATCTTTACCTTCAGCTCTACCTGGAGCAACTAGTTGACCAGAAAAAAAAAAAAAAAAAGGAAATGCAGCATTTTGCAAAAACAAATATATTGGGCATGAAATCTCCAATAACCTCCCACCACCATTCATATGCACTCCAAGTTAAGGGCTTTTTTTTTTTCCTCTGAATGTCATTTTAAGGACAGGCTGCCAAGCCCATCTGTCCCCTCTTTTGCAGTTAATTTGTGTTTGCACATGCTGTTCAATTTTCTGGTAGAGAACAGTTTGTTTCCTTTCTTCAATGAATTTCCTCTCTGAGAATATGCTGCCCTCCCACCATTAGGGGAGCTCCAACCCTCACACAAACATATGGGTGATCTGTATTTCTGACAAATAACCTAAATGAATACTCAATACAACTCAAAAAGTCATGTCTAGCATAATTCAAGTGGGCATCTTAAAATAGAAGCACTCAAAGTCAGAGGGCAGTGGGACTGTGATCTTCCATGACATTTTTAATGAAGTTTTGCCAACTGCCTAATGAATTCCATCTCCACATTTGCCAACAACAGCATCACTACATATGATCTGAAAACAATGCCTCAACCCCTAAAAAGCTCTGTAACAGATACAGCCACGCGTGTGGTTTGATGACACTGCCAGCCACAAGAGGGGGAGACCTCAGCGCTCCAAATACTGTCTTGGTTCATACTGCTGCATAACTTCAACAACTTTGGTTTTAAAACCTACTACAACAAAATTAAGATTTTCTTTTTTAGTTTTTGGGGAAAAGGCAGACTAATTTCATATTTCCACAATCAATGGAGCTGAACTACAGCTTTCTAAGGAAAACACAGGAGCAATAAATCAGATATTATCATATATGAAAGTCACTCTAAGTCCCGTAGAGGAAAAGGAATTACCCTGTCTTAGAAATAGCAACAGCTGAAAAAAATCCTTTAAAATAACAACTGGAATTAAATTTTACCATAAGATTTTGGAATATATCCTCACAGTCTTCAGTGGAATATGCAGCTGTCTTCTCAGTATATGAAATACCTCATAATTGTAAATTACTAGATTTTCACAATTTATTTACTTTGAGCAGATTGATTAATAATCTATTCCATATGTGGGACAACTCACTGGTAGAATTTCAGAAAATAATCCAGTTCTATTATTTTCTGCTCCACTCCCTTTATTCTTTCATGATTTTTCTTTTCACTCTCCTTTTATCTATTGCTATTATACAATAATAGACAAAGTAGAGTTTTATTATATGAAGGTTGTTCACATCAGGTTTTAACCCAGAAGGAATTCCTACAGGCAAACTGCTGCATACTCAAACTTCTAATTTCCAGTATGTAAAAAGACAGATGATACTCCTCCCTGTGGAGGGGAGTATAGGATGGCTTCTTTCTGAAACCAGAAAAATGTTTACCCAAAGACATCTTTCAAAGTGCAACAAGAAGATAAATAAAGTAAGAATACAGTGATAGGTCAAAACCAGAACTTGTTTGCCTTGCCATTCACCTTTTGGTTTGGAAGAGGTATGAATTAAGGATGACTAATAACTTCAGATATATATTGTTTCTAAATAAAAAGAGGGTTATTTATATTCGACCTAATTAGAAGAGGAGCTGAGTATCTTCAGGTCCTTCAGACTTCAACTAAAAAGGAAAATATTTATTATTCTCTATATCCATAAACAGCAGCTACACCAATGTTCTAGCAAATTGACAGAAAATAAAACATCTCTTATCAAACTCTACTTCCTCATAGTGCTGCCTTTTTCAATGGAAAGTGATGAGACTGTAAAAATTAGACTGAAAATCACAGACCTTGAGGAACAAGTAAGTACAGCTTATATGATTAGAATTTTAAGATGATTTGAAATACTAAATGTCATTAATTGTGTTTTCCAACAAAGCTAACATGAAAAAAGAAATGTGTTAACATTGCTCAGTATTTTACCTTTGACTCCAGGTAACAATAAACTTTGTATATCTCTAAAATAGTTTCACTTAGTCATCTTTCTCCCTTCAGTTTTGGGAGCCTAAATTCAGAGATTATACTTACTAACTCCAAATGAAAACTATTCATCCTTCATTGCACGTAAGGTGACACTTTGTTCTGATGACTATCAGCCCTTCCTTGAGATATTCTTTACAGAAATTCTTTTTTTTTTTACTTTGTTTTATTTTTAAAGACATCATTGAATTTGATTACTATTTAATGACAAAGATGCACACTCAATATCTTGTCTGGTTTTAGGATAAAAGCTCTCTATTCATCCTTCAATTCTGGCTATTTGGAGGGAAGGGACAGTGCAATTCCACACAGAGTGATCAAGTGCTGTGGAGGAGAGGCAATAACCTGTGCAGCAGTGTCATGGGACATGAACCTGGTTTTAGCTATGAACCTTACAGATGTCTTCATGTGGTGTGCCTGTGTGCTGTAAGTGTATGGAACAGCGTATGAGGTTTGGGGTACATACGCCCCCCTTCTTGGGCACAAATGATATCCATGGAAAGCTTTCCTCATATTGAAAGCACATAATCTTCAGCTAAACAAACATGAGAAAATTCAAGTGGAGTTCAGTTCTACCATGTGAGGTGGGCTGATATTCTTGTGCTGTGTAACTGGGCGAAACCTGCTGTTTACAAGGTGGCCAAATATATCATGGCATAAATCCATAAATCCAGACACAAATCTGGCTCTTGACAAACTAGTGTGTTAAGTGTGAGTTCACAGAGACCAGACTAATGTGACCAGGATTATATGTTTGTATCTGAAGGAATAATCTAATCTCCTTTGGTCCTATGGATAAAGGAATTTCTGGAACACAATTCACTTCAGCCCAAGATGGATATCTAATACACAGTATCATGAACCCTGCCCTCAAACCACCTGCTCATTTACACTGACTGAAGACAGCTCAGAGGGATCTAGCTCAGGGCAAAGTTTAATGTATAGATGTCTAGTGTTAGGTGAAATTAATCTAACATGATGTCTGAAAGATAATCCAAAACATGAACTAGTCTTCGTTTATTTATAAAGATACAAAGTCAAAGAAGAAATTCAAGCACAAAACTCATTCTCAGGAGAATTTTATCTACCCTAATGAACTCAGATTAAACTCCATTTGTGGTAGTACTTAGGGTACTAAATAATCATAATTAAGCAGAAAACATGTGCATGGGTCACACTGGCACTTTTTGTGGTAATATAAGTACAATTGCATATAAGGCTGATGTCAGTAAAGAAGATCTGTTCAAAAACTATTTGAAAAGGTGCCATTCCACAAAATTTTTTAAAGCTTCATATGGAACTTTCTGACATACATCATAGCCTAAATCTGAGGACCCAGAAGATCCTATTCTCAGAGAAGTTGCAAACTACTGTAGAGAGTGTGAAAGTCTGTATTACCCTTTGATCGCTGCAAGTCCCAGCAGTGTCAACAAACACCTCTGTCTAGATCAAGGGTAATACATATGGCTCTTGTGAATAGAGGTACCATTTCAACCTTACCTCTAGCAGTACTATAATGCTGTTTCTTTTCCTGTTCACAGTAGAGGGCATGGCAGAGAAAATACGTCAGATAGAAACCAAGGCCTTTCAACCAAGCTCTCTTATCACCACAAGCCCTTCAGGGATCATCTAACTGATACCTGCTGATTCATTGTGACAGATGCTATCAAGTCATTGCACATTTTCAAGGACAGATTTGCAGGGGAAGCTTTAGGCAAGGAGGAGTCATAAAGAGTCCAGTGTTCAGTGGAGCCAGGATGAGTCATTCTCTCTTGAGTAATCCATTCTCAAATACTGTCATAGGTCCCTATTCTGGCCTACACATGTATGTGTACATCCACCTCACCAGACCATCCTGGCAGATATTACTGTGCTCTTCTTGTGACCCAGTGGCCCCATCCCACCATGTGCTGCAGAATCATCTTCTTTTCTGTCTAAAGGCTACAGCACAGGTAGTGTCTCTCCAGACAGCAAAGATTGTAAGGGAAGTCAAAGGCAACTTTTAATTTCAAGAACAAAATGGGAATACAACTATTTGATTTTAGAAAAAAGCTATAGAATTCTTGACTGCTAAGAATAGAAAGCCTTTCTCTTAAGAGCAGCCCAGAAAGAGAATGCAAATCCTCTGTCAATGACTGTGGAACAACAGTAGCAACACTGTACCCCATCCCTTGTGGATTAAGTACAAATATTTAGCTCTGGTTAGTGTGTGTAATGAGTTTTAAGCACTGCATCTCATTTCCTTTGCTTTTCCTCACAGCACTCATTTCCTCCTTCTTTCCTTGACTGTGGAGGAGAAATGTCTGTACCCACAGTCAGGAGTGATTCAGAGGTCCTGCTCTATCACCCGCTTCACAGACAATAATATTGCAGGAAAACTCTCATCAGTTTCTCATGTACCTGAAAAACACACTAAATTCCCAAGAGCTGGGCAAAGTGTGTATAAAACTGGTGTGCTCGAAGGATTAAAACATGTGAAGGAAAGCTAACCTGAGTTATTCAGCTAGTTTAGTCAAAGCTTTGCCCAAAACATCAGTTCATAAATTATAGAAATAGGCTGTAGCCACTGCTGTGACAGTCAAGAAGCGCAGACAGGCCCAGGTGGGCACCTTTCAGCTCTACAACAGCTCTACAGCACCATCCCTGCTGTGCCAACACAAGACATGACCTAGAAAACTAAAGATACTTGAGCCTCCTTGTTCAAAACTCCAAGTGTTTTCACTTGATTCCCACTCACAGCTCTGCCTGCAGTACATCTGTAGGATTAAAGCTTTGTCACACCAAAGGAGTGGGGGAATCCTGTGACATTTGAACAAAGAGCAAACCCATGAGGAAGACATAGTAAGCAATAATCTTATGCCAGCTGGAGAGATGCTTTCAGGGACATATTACGATGTGACATCATTTTTTATGGCTGATTCAACAAATAATAATTCTGTGACACCCACTTCACAACTGAATTATCATTACGTGGGTATTCTGTGAAAAATGGAAACATACTTTATACAATTTTTAAATACTTATAAAACTACTGAAATATTGTAACTTCCAATCCAAATATACTATTCAGTAACACAGCTCTGGACCTCTACAGCAAAACGTCAAAGGTTTTTTCATTGCTAATTTGACAGGTAATATATTTTAACTAAATGATCTACCTATACATATTACAAATTATTAGTTGTCAATTAGATACACTGATAATACAGATAATTATACGTTTCAAGCAACAGACCTCTACTTTGACATGCATTTACAGACTAATTAGCACTTCTGGCAAGCTTCTAGAAATAGAGATTCAAAGTAGCAGTAACAAAGTAGTTTTGATTCAGTTCTTTCTCTCACCCTGCTCTTATCCCATAACTTTTATTGTCCACACATTTCTGTTTCACCTCAGTGGGGAGTATTTAGCCTTTCAGAAATACGTATATTGTTCCTTATGGAGACCTCTGCTAACAATTTCTTTTGTATCTTAAGGATAAAGCAAAATAATACAAAATATCCTCATCTCCGTGAGTTTGGTTTTTTCAACATAACAATTCCTCCTGTTCCAGGAGCCTGGACTGCAAATAGCAGAGCTATTTGGTGGCCTTGTTGAAAATTGATTGTTTTATAGACATATGGAGGTGTCATCAGGAAAGGGTTTTGAACATAATGCAGACCAAGAGACAGCAACTACTCAAACATAAGAATCATTCCTCCATTAAATTATCCTGGTTCCAAACCAAAATGCAAAATCAGAATTCTGTCCCCACACAGCACTTTGAAGGTTTTGGCCATGCACTAATTACAACATGCATTGGAATGACAATAAAGCGAAAAACCTTGAAAGTCCCTAAGAATGAATTCTTGCCCTCTGGACAGCTGTATGGCAAAGATCAGCTCTTTTTCTAGGAGGCCAGCAACACAGGGCAGAATTTTTACCAATGACTGAGCACATACAAGAATGCTTTCTGGTCTGTTTTCATAAATTCTAGATAAAGGCTTTTAGACTTGCCCATGCAGAGGTGAGCAGAAGGAATGCTGTTCTCTGAAGTCATAGATGATAGAGTTTTTTATGACTTCTGCTGGTGTCTCAAGATCTACAACACAGAGAAAAGAAGAGCCCTGAGTTCATGGATGACTGTGGTTTCTACATTTTTTTTGCTATATAAAGGTGTGGGAATGACTGGAATTTTTAAAAAATGATGTCTTGGTCTGAGCTGGCAAAATGCCAACCCTCCAAGACAGAGAGTCAGAGCCTCCCCCCCCACAACACCGAGGAAAGGGAGGAAAAGAGAGGGGAAGGAAAAAAACAACTTACAGCCACGTCTGTACTAAAGCTACATAATTTTTACAGGCAGGATAAAAAAGCAACAAGGAGACAGTACAAATACCCACACAAATTAAGAACAACAAGGAACAGTTCCTTACTACCAAAGTGTACTATTCTAACCCCGAAGTATCTTAAAAGACTCAGTCCCCAGAAAACCAGACCCGAGCAGAGAGAGAAGGACCCACAACAGACATTTTACTTCCCAAAACAACTGCTGGGCCAGTGCTGGGCCTGGTCCTCCCCATCTCCCTGGGACTGCACTGTGTGTCCTCCCGACAAGACGGCCGTGGGGTGACTGACCAAACCACTCCCACACTGATTCTACTTCCCTGGAAAATGATGTCGTAATACGGTATGGAATAAAACACCATTGGCTAGGGGGAGTCAGCTGTTGGCTCAGCCCAGCCCAGATCAGCTGGCAGCCCCCAGGCCCAGGCTGAATTTCAAAATACTCAAATTTAGGCCCACCTAGGTGAACCTATGACAAATGAGAAAACCATTACTAAGGAAACAGTTTTTACCAATTACACCCCTCATCTTAATAGTGTGGGCCTCACCAACTGCTTTTGGGTTTGAAGTTTATGAGGTTATCTTAATGCAACCATTTGGGGTTCCCATATTTAATTTGACATGACTTATCTACTTGAAGGACTATTAAGTAGATGCTGGAATGAAGCATAAACCTACCCAAAACTACAAAGCTTACTAGCAGAGCTTCCTTCAGCCATGAAAGGCATTGTAACTGTTTAATATTCTATGCCCTTTATTAAGGCCATACAGAGTTTTATACTGAGATACAAAATAAATGAAAACTCATAATATACACCTAAATCACATAAGAGAGAGGGGGTTTCCATCAGAGAATTTCTCTAGCTGGGACATATAGAACTTCAACAAAGCCAGCTGTTTTGTGCTTCTTTCTACAATGGATGCCCTTCTTCTGGACTGAAATGCCTTTCAGAGGGATAACACAAGCGAAATTGAATTATGCAATTTGAAGAAAATAAGATGATTGTCACAAAATCCTGTTGACTGTATACATAAAGTAAGGACATCTATAGCATGGGCTTGCACAGGAAAAAAAATTCTTTCCTATCATTCACTCTTATCTTACTGTGTCCTGAGCCAATGTTCCATGCAGGCAAGCCAATGATTTTCCCAACCAGAAATTGCTAAGGAAATCATAGCACAGTGTAAGTTAAACTTTCTGTTAAAATGTCAGTGTTTGCTAAGTGTTTGTGTAGCTTTTGCAATACCTTCTAGAGGGTTGATAAGGGAGAAAATTGGGGGGGAAAGGTACGTTGGAATCTACTATGCTTCATACAAAACTCCTGTAGGAATTCAGCTGACTGTTCAAGAACACACTATGACAGAAAGAGTGAACACAAATTCCAGCTTAAGTTCACTCCTGGGCTTCTGCTGTCATGAGCAGCAGCATCACCATTTGTTTGCTGTGCTGTGTACGGTATCAATAGAGGGTAAGAAAAAGAAACGCATGAAGTTTCCACTTCTAACTTAAAAGTGTCCTTTTAGTGTCAGTTCCCAGAAGACATTTTCCCTTTCAGAATGGGATTGTGAAGCACCTCTCATTTACAGCTGCAGTTTCACAAGATTTTAGGCAAGAAGTTTTCCAGTAGTACTCAAAAATCTTGAAGTGCCAGAGCACACAAGTGAATACCCTCCATCCTTTCCTTCATCACTCTGCCAGCCAGCACTCTGGACTCTGGTGAGGAGAATGAAATACAAGTCTTCAGCCCAAGTAAGAGAGAGCTTCACATCTAAGATACAGTCAACACAGCAACACGTCTATGTCAAAAGCTACTATGCAGTTGATACTATGTTAGATTACCTTACATGATATTAAATGGGGATTTTGTGATCCCTTATCTAATATAACAAATCTTCCATTTAAGGCCATCCCAAAATAAACTGCGGCTCCCCGTTAGATTTATCACCCTTCCCAACACATTTCAGTTCTCAATTACTCTTCCTTTGGACTCTAAACCCCTGACTAGAAAGCCCTAGAGGGGAAACGAGTACAATAGATAAGTGAATTTCATGAAATTATTCACTTTTCCCTTACTTTAATTAAAAAACTTGTTAATAACTTGCTACTAATTGGCACAGTATTGCCTAGACCACTAACTAAAACCAGGAAAACTGCACTCCTTTGCAAGTTCATAACTTCATATAACTTCTGTAGGATATCTTTAGCACCTGTATTTTAATTGAAGAAATCAAGTCTGCTCTTTTGACTAGAGCACATACAAGGCAAGTCTTAACCCTTTTTTTTTTTTTTTTTTTTGCAAGGAACTGTAAA
The DNA here is from genome assembly GCA_035583235.1 of Hafferia zeledoni. Classification (NCBI taxonomy): domain Eukaryota; kingdom Metazoa; phylum Chordata; class Aves; order Passeriformes; family Thamnophilidae; genus Hafferia; species Hafferia zeledoni. The sequence continues at coordinate 104,782,259 of JAWWEV010000001.1, read as the reverse complement.
TATATATGTTCCAGGAGGCTTAAAGTTAAATGGCAAGTGGGGAGAGGGGGGAAATGCTATTTTATAGAATTAAATAACAACTGCTGTCCCTTCCTCAGCACACTGATGATGCAACATAAATATGGCACTTCCTGTTCTCTGAGTTTGCAAACCTGAAATTCCTTTAGCAATGTCTGTATGTGTGTGTGTGCAATTGTTGGTTTATCATCTTTGTGGTATTTATAGTATATCATTTATGTGGCAATATTCAATTGATCTTTTTCTAGCTACAAATCTGTTCTGGAAGAAGGGAGAAACTATGATTTTTAAAACAGAAAATCTCTGATTATCACCAGAGATGAGCTATAAACTGCCATCTTCGAAACTTCTCAAAGAAGTGATTGTTTTTATAGTGGAAAGCACAAGCTGACTTAAACACAAGGGAGACCATAAAGTTTCCCTCTAATTCAAATGTGTTAATCTGAGGCATTAATATATGCTAATGACAGAATTCTGAAAATCTTTCGTAAATATTCCCCAGAATAGATGTCCTTATGTTTTCAGCCATAGCCCCTCACTTTCACCCTCTGCTAGGATACAAAATTGTGCCTACTGGCTGAGAATGCTGGTCAGACCTTGGGTTACAAAAATTAAGAATGAACTTGATGATCTTAAAGGTCTCTTCCAACCTTGATGATTCAATGATTCTATGAAATTGTGTAAAAGACAGTTACAGAAATGCTAACAGGTCCGTTCCAATTCTTGGTGTGCTCCTAACAGTAGGCTGGATCTTGAGGGCATCACCAAACACCAAGATACTAATTTTAACATATATTACAAATTAAATTTGTTAGGAAAATAGAAGTGTGGTAATATTACACGTAAGGTTTCTCCAACCAACACTAGGAGCAGTCTGCTTCTAATCCAATCCTGCTGATTTCAGGAAGGGTTCAGCTAAGTCAAAAAAGAGCAAAGCTTTTGCAAAATCAGGCACTGATATGTTTTATAATTTTGAATGGAATCCTGACATTGTATAAATTTGTGTTTGCTGAGAAGTGCTGGCAGCAGGACTTACAGGTAAATGAGAAAGTGAGGACCCCAGTGCCTGAGTGCTTATTACTCATGGACAAGTTGAGAATAAACAGTACAAAAATCATGCAGCATAATCTTAAATTCAGTAAAGGATCTTGGATAATTCTACCTGACTACTTCCACTCATTTACTTCAAATTTCCCCTGGCACCTGTCCTGGTCTCTATTCATCTCACGTCATGAAATTCACATTTAAAATCTTCAATAATTCAACTGTTCAATTAGTCAGGCAATCAATTATTCAGCTATTGATCTGCACCACAAGAAAAATAAAACTTTAATGGATCGACAGTTTAGCTTTCACAAACAGAATCTGTGTTGCTGATTACAGCTTAGAGTTATCTCTGTCCAGGCACAATTCTCTGGGAAGGTGGAAAAAAAGGTCTATTATTTTTTCCTTTGCAGTTCTGAGATTAGCTCTGCTATAGTTCTAGAAAATCAGAAATGTCTGAAAGTTTCCATCTTCTTGTCACCATGAGTAGCATTACAGGTGATGCTTATCTACCTCACTGGCTGCTTGCTTAGGAAATTATTAGGACTGAGATGATGCTTTGGTCTGGTCATAATTAAACTCCTCTGAAAGGTATATTGGAATTTTTAAACCTCAATTGCATTGCTTTGCTCCTGGTTTTTCCTATTCTGGATGTAATTTTTTCTTCTTTCTTATAAGATTCTTATTTCTGATCTACATCTCTCTTTTTAAGCCCTCTGCCTACCAGTTCTTCCTCCTCCCTTTCTCAGTGATCCCTACACTGAAAGACCATGTCTTTCAATCTCCTTTCACAAGAACAACGCTGAGCCCTGTGGATTTGCACAAGGAAAATGCTGGTTTTGAAGCCTTTCCTACAATTTCTACACTTAGTCACTGGTGTCCTAAACCACTGGGACAATGTTAAACAACTTGGCCAGCCAAGTTCATCCCAGGACACAGAACTTATTCCTGCACATACTCCAACCTCTGTGCTGCTTAAACCCTGCCACCTCCAGTTTCATACCCTCCTGTCAGCTCAAAATGAGAAAGCACAACCAGTCAGATACTGAGACATCACCAAAGGATTACGTGGTATTTCTTTTTTTTTTTTTTTCTATTTATCCTATTTCAGGGACGGAGGGTAGAAGGGAGGGAGGGAGGAAGGAAAGAAGGAAACAAAGAAAGAAGGAAAGAAGGAAAACCAGAAATGAGAACAAAGGAGACTACTTTACACACTTTCTAGAAATGAAGACAACAACTTTCAAAACATTTTCTGATGGCATTTTTATGAGAGTAAGAATAGCAAAGAAAAGTGAGCAGAAAGTGGGTCACAGATTAGTCTCACCCCATACAGGTGCTAAACTAATCCAAAGGGAATAAGGTGCATGGATCTCCTCCTAGAGCTCTCAGCAAGGTTATGTGGCTCTTCCTACATTTACCAATGCCCATCAGTTGAGCCCACACAGCTTTAACCATTACTGGTTCTATCACAGCCTGATGAAAAGTCTGGGAAAGAGCTATTTTAAGGAAGGAGGAGATGGGAGAGTTCATGCACTTATAGTACAGAAGCACATAGACCTGTGAGGGGTTTTAGCTTCATCATAAGGTGTTTTCCCACTTGTGGTTATAGGAAACACGGCAGCCATTGCCTTGAAAGACTGTAGTGAAGTACTGCTTACTCCACAATACTGACATGGTATTCAATGTATCCATTTTGAAAATGAGCTTTTAATGCAGGGAAAAATTTCTAATCATAATTTGTAGTTTATGATTATTTTAAATTGCAACACCGTGCCTAGCCCTACCTCAAGAATCCAAACAGCGACACTTAAACCAAAAGAAAAAAGCACAACTTGACTAATTTTTAGTTTAATGTGTACCAAATTTATCTAAGCTTGTGCAGATAAATATTTTTCTAATAAAGCACAAATATAAAAACAATAAATCAACATCATTAAATTTGGGGAAATATTAACTGAAGAGGGAAAAAAATCAGTAACTTTATATTAATGCAAACAGAATTCAAACCATAAAATTGTCAAAGTTAGCTTATTAGTTACTTTAAATAGGCGTTCAATAATTGACATACCCTGAGGAATAATTACAGGCTATATTAGGATGACAGGAGTTTAAATTTGTAAAGCTGAGAGCACATGGCATAGAGTATCAAAGACACATTGAATGAGTCCCAATTTCCTCTGCATCTATTCTTACCCCCACATTTCTCCTGCCTCTTATCTATGTACAAAGAACAATCAAGTACCTTCCATTTAAATCAGACTGAATGCTTTGGCCAATGGTTAAACTTGACAGTAAAATGCACTTACAAAGGATTCACAGAACAGAGCAACAGCAATGTTTTCTAAAGCAATATGACTGCAGTTTCTTTGACTTACTTGGCCTGAAAGAAGATGCTGCATCTTTTCAGAGTTATGTATCTTTTTTCCTGTGGCCTTTTTTATCTTATTGTGCTCAAAGACCCCTGTTCCAGCTTATGCTGCAAGTTATGTTCCCAGTCTAAGAATCAGTTGCTGCACTTCCTGGGTTTGCATGGCCAGGCTTTGATAGTGGCATGGGGTACAGGGTGGGGCTTCTGTGAGCAGCTGCTGCAAGTTTCCCCATGTCTGACAGAGCCAATGCCAGATGGCTCCAAGACATACCTGCTGCTGGCCAAGGTGAGCCCATCAGCAACAGTGATAGCACCTCTGGCATAACAGAGTTAAGAAAGGAAAAATGTTACAGCACAGCAGCAATTGCAGCCACAGAAGAGAAGAGTGAGAATATGAGAGAGCGAGAGCCCTGAAGACACCAAGGTCAGTCCAGAAATAGGGGCAGGAGGTGCTCCATGTGCCAGAGCCAAGATTCCCTTGCACCCCATGGTGAAGACAATGTTGAGGAGGGCTGTATCCCTGCAACTCAGGTCCACAGTGGAGCAGATACCAACCTGCCTGCTGTGGAGGACCCCATGCCAGAATAGGTGGATGCCCAAAGGAGCCTGTGACCCCATGGGTATTCTGTGCTGGAGCAGGCTTCTGACAGGATATCTATGGCCCCATGGAGAGGGAAGGCCATGCTGGAGCGGCTTTTCTGCCAGGACTGCCATGATGAGATCCTACACTAAAGTAGCTTGTTCCTGAGGGATTGCACTCTGTGGAAGGGACCCACAGTGGAGCAGTTTGTGAAGAACTGTAGCCCATGGGAAAGACTAGTGTTGGAGAAGTTGAAGACTGTCTCCTTTGAGACGGGCCCCACACTGGGGCAGGGGAAGAGTGTGAGAAGTCCTTCCCCTGAGGGGAGGAAGGAGCAGCAGAGACAACATGTGATGAACTGACCACAGCCCTGAGTCCTCATCCCCTTAAACTGCTGTGGGGGAGGAGGTAGAGACACTGAAGAGCAAATTTGAGCCCAAGAAAACTGAGGAGTGAAGGAAAGGTGTTTTTGAGATTTGGTTTTATTTTCTCATTACCTTACTCTGATTTTATTGGTAATAAATTCAATTAATTAATTCCCCAAATCGAGTCTATTTTGCCCACGGTAGAAACTGGTGAGTCAATTCTCCCAGTCTTTAACTCATGAGCCTTTCCCTATATCTTCTCTCCCCTGTCTGGCTAAGGAGGAGAGTGGCAGAGTGGCTTTGGTGGGCACCTGGTATTGAGACAGGATCAATCCACCACACTTGTATTCATCAGTTCAATAATTAACTCCCACTAAAGTGAAGCTTTTTGTTTACATGCTATTTTCAGTTTGAGATAGAAAAGACGAAGGATAAATACAGAAGTATTTGAGTAACTCCTGGAAAAACACATTTCAACTGATGCAAAATTTTCTCTTTTTTCTCTATTTTCTCTTTTCTCCTTTCTCTCTCTTTTATTTTCTTTTCTTTTCTCTTTAGTTTCTTTATTTTATTTTCTTTTTCTTTTCTTCTTTTTTCTTTTCTCTTTGCTTTGCTAATTTTCTTTCCTTGTCCTGTGAGAAAGCCAAAGTTTGCATGTAAAATGACACAATCCAAGCAAAATCCCCATCAGTTCTAAGTACTGTAGTACACTGCTGTACTCAGAGTACATGACATAGCTCAGCAACTACCTGAAATACTAGACATCTTCATCTCTGGAATTTCCAAGTGGTGCTCACATGTGCTTTTATTTTTTGGCCTTATACTTCAGAGACGTATTTAGACTTAAAAAATATCAACCTGCAAATAAAGCAAGTCTTTTTCCCCAGAAGTTCAGCAGGCTATATGATAACCACACTCTGATTGTACTGCTAATAATCATAATTTCTTATTCTACAAGATACAAGTGTAGTTTGCAAACACTTACAGGGTAGGAAGTAATTCAATCAAATGCCATTATGATTGGATTACTTTTCCCACCACTTAATTTTTTTTTTTCTGTACAGATTTCTGTATATGGAGTTCTCTATAAATGGTGATGTCTCTATTTTCATGCCACTGTTAAAACAAGGGGATCCCTGAGCTACCTTGATTAATGTAAATCAGAAAATAGGCTGGGTAGAGAGTGCTTTGGGTCAAAAGAGCCTTCCTTAATTCATGTCTGTTTCTGCAGAGTTTGAAACAAGCAATTTATTTCCTCAAGCCTCCAAGTGAACCAGACATCAGTGAGTGCACTCCCTCCTGGGAAGCTGCTACTAAACCCAGGCGTTAAGAGTACATCTGTATCTGCTGAATTCAAATGCTAAGGTTCTACATGTTATCTTTGAAGTTTATCTAAAGGCCCACTGGATATAAACATAAGCAATCCTTATAAAATCTTTTCCCAAAATTCCACCATACCTACCCCAGGCAACCAATATTTCTGCACGGAGGGACTCTCAAAATATTTTATTCATGTCTAAGTATGCATGCAAACTGTAAGAAGTGCACACAGAGCAGCAAAGAAACAGATTAACCCTGCAGACCTTGAGAGGAGTGAAAAGGGATGCTTTCTTTGGATGGAGGCTTAAGCCATTGCTTCCTCAGTGAGTTTAGTATCTTCCTCCCACACTAGGTCTATTTTTGTTTTAATTCTTTCCCCTGGCACAGTCTGAAGTGCCTTCTACTGTGTGCTTGGCAGCCATTCTTTCACTGTCCAGCTGCTTTCTCTTGCCTTTAACACTGGGATGCCTTTTCTATCAATGGATAAAACTTACAAGCATATTTCAAGCAAAGTTACATGCAGTCTTCCTGCTCAACAGGAACAGTATTGAATTATGACTTCTAGAGGAGTATCTTTCACAAACATTGTATGCAGTTTCTCATTTCCTCTTGGCAAGAATAGTATAGCCAATTTCTAGTAATTTCTTCCTGTAGGCACACTTCTAAATAATAATTAGCACCAAAAAAACACTAGAAAACATTAATTAAGATGTTGATTATTTTAGGCAAATCCTTCTCAGTTTAAACTATACACTGGGAAATAACCTGACACACAGTATAGCAGTAGAACCTTAATTTTATCTCCTTCCATTGAATGCAGTAGGATTTTGCAGTTGCTTATGTCATCACTATGCTCAGAACAATTTGCTGTTAGATCAAATTTGGAAATTATGCCTAATCTATCCTTCAAAAACAATCAATTTCTTAACCTGGAAGTGAGTATGTTCAGACCAGCCTCTTTTTTAAAGACTGATCTGAACAGAAATGTCAAGACCTGGGCAATGTACACAGAGCATTAGGCCCAAGCCAAACATTAAATTAAGATATGCTGGTTGGATAACTGGAAGCTAATTACTTTTTTTTAAGTGGGAAACACAGAGTGGTTTAAAACCCCATTCTTGACAGGCATCTTTTTTAAGACTACTATTCATGAGAAGGTGTGTTGCTAAAAAACAAAAATTCATTTAATACTTGCAAATTCAACACATTTGTTTATTAATTTCTAGACCCAGTCTATTTTCACAACACTTTGACCTCCAAACTCTGACAGATGTTTGCTGCATGATGAGACATGGGGCTTACATAACAACACACAGCAGTTTATAAAATACCATATACAATAATAGCCAAAAATTTTACAGAATTAAAAATGGCAAAAGCCAAAATCTCTTCATTTCTTAGCAAAAACTTTCTATATTGACTAACAGTGACCGAGGACAGTTAGTCCTGTTAGACACTAGAGGAACTTTGGAAATTATGTTAGTGAAATTACAAGCAGGCCTTTAATTTTTTCTATATTTAGATTCTAATGTTTTAAGCCAATGGATATAAAGAAATGCCTTGTTCAGTGACTTCAGCTCCATAAGGCAGTTAAATACCACCCTGACACCCAATCCCATCAGATCTTAGAAGCCAAGCAGGGTCAGCCCCAGTTAGTCCTTGGATGGGAGACCTCCTGGGAATACCGGAAGCTGTAGGTTCTAGTCCTGAGGACTTCACTGTCACTGTCCACGCTTGCTCGGCCGTGGCAGATGGACCTCAGGAGTTAAACGGTGGGGCCAGTTCTGTGCACGCTCTGCCTCACCTAAAAAGTCCACTGTGCAGGCTGGAAGGGCACACCCACGTGGGGAGAGCCCTGCCCAAATCTTTGTTCACAAGGCCTTGCCATACATACATACTTGGAAAGCACCTGTATCTTTTTTTTTCCTTTGTGGCCTCATTCAAAAGCAGCAATCACTAAGAATCTGCAGGTACAGACCAAATACTACACATTAAAGAAGATGTTGTAAAGAGAAACAGCCCTCAATCTGAAAGATCAATGGTTAATACCATCCAAGGCACTCCAAACACTCAGCTTTTATGCATTTGTTTAATAAAAGTGTCACTGCAATACAGAGTGGGCTACCTCTGATTCATTCTAATCATATGAAAGTCACGCACTTTGTTCTCACATATGGTTAGCAGCCTACAGTAATTGTTCCAGTCCTTGGTGATCAGTTTATTTTATACTTCTTTTTTGGCATACAAATGCATAAATCCATTAGACCAGTTCCAGACCACCAATTTTGGAATTTGATGATTTGAGGCAGAATGTAACCAAGCTGGCACTGCAAATATTACAAAACTTACAATTAGGGAAACAGTGACCTGGAACAGGAACATGATTTTGTCTTGCCTTCTCCTACTTTACATTCCCAGTTTTCTTAATGCCTTCAAACATCTGCATAATAAGAATTCTCACCCTGCACAGCCTTCCAGAGCCAGTTCATACCAACGAGTTTTCCAGATAGGGAAAAATATTACAGAGGTTTATACTTCCAGTTTTGTGAAAGGACAGGCTCGGATTATTATCTACATAAGTCTCTAGCTGACTGGCCTTTATGAAAGAAAACCCAAACCAACCAGAATTGGTTAATTCAAAACAAAAGGGTTTTTTTCTTCCTGGGAAAAGGTGTTTTCTGATTGCAAGTATATTCTTACTGTCCCAAGTTACTGAAGACATTAGACAACAATTAGAATAATTAGCATTTTTAAAGTCAGTGAGATTAAATACAAAAGACTTTAAAAATTTTGAAGAAAAATGACAGAAGCACTATCTCAGAGAAGATTCCCCAATAGAACTAAGCCCAAACAAAGAGATAACTAGTACAGACCACATCTTTGGATTCCAGAGTTCACTGAATAACAGACTGGCTGAGACTGAAGGTCACCTCTGGAAAGCATCCAGTCCAACCCTTCGCTCAAAGCAAGGTCAGCTACAGCTTGTTGTTCAGGGCTGTGTCCAGCCAGGGGATGACTACCTTCAAGGGCAGAGACTCTGCAACATCTCTGGACTACCCATGACAGTGACCACATTTACAGTAAAAAGGTTTCTTCTATGTTTAAATGCAATTACATATATTTCGATTTCTGCCTATTGCCTCTCACTCTGCTATTTGGAAGTCTGACTCCATGTTCTTTACTCACCCCCACCAGGTACTTAGACCTGTTAGTTGTGATGACATTCTCCCTGATCCTTCTCTTCACCATGCATAGCAGTCCCAGTTCTCTCAGCCACTCCTCATATGACAGATACTACAATTCCTTACTCATCTTTGTGGCCTTTTGCTGGACTTGTGTCAGAGACTGAAATGGTTAATGATTTATGCATTCTAGGAGACTTCGCAGGCTTTTGACTTTTGCATTATACCCCTGATGAGCAGTTGGGGCCCATCCCTCCCTCCAGTGCTGAAAGTGTCAAACCCTGAAGAGGCAAGAAGAGCCGTTACCTTGCCCTTCACATGAACCCTGCACCCATCATGAAAGGCAGGAAGAATATTGGGGGTTCATGGCCCAGCTGGTGACACTACTTCATGGAAAACAACCCCCTGCCTCAGGGGAGGTGCAAAAGGCATGCTGAGGGTATATATATATGAACTGGTGACCTTGGGGGTTTGGGTTCTGTTCCTCACCCCGACCGCCTGCAGATCAAGACCACGGCCTTCAGGACTGCCAAGATGCAACGTTGGATCCCTGGACGGTGACTATGTGAACCTTTTCATTCTCATCTTTTCTTTTTCCTTGCTGTCCTGAACTCTTCTTCTGTCTTTCTTCCCCCTATGCATCTTTCCCCCTCCCCACCCCCCCCCCAAAGATTATTTCACATTATATGGAATTGTTCTGTCCTGGACTCTTCTTCTGTCTCTCTTCCCCCTATGCGTCTTTCCTCCCCCCACTAAGGTTATTTTTATATCACATTATACAGAATTGTTAAAATAAACACCGATTATCTAGTGTCGTTCACTTTAATCCACCCCAAGGGAATTATTGATAACAATCTAGGTTACCCCCATCCCCTTTTCCAGGGGCGGGTCGTAACAACTTTGTCCAGTATGTTCATGACTCCTTTGTATAAGGGAGCTAATAAAGCCCAGGGCTGGTACAACTGTGTGCCAATACAGCCCAGAATGCTATTCTGTGCTGCAAGGGCACACAGCTGCCTCATGTTCAACTTCTTGACTACCTCTAACAACCTATAGGTATAGGACAATTGTCCTCCAGCCTTTATTTCCACATGGGGTTATTCCTTTCAAGATATGAGACTCAGCATTTCTTGACCTTCATGAAGTTCCTGTGATTCTATTTCTCTGGCCCATCCTGGTCCCTTTGAGCAGTAGCCCCACCCTCAAAGTATTTGCCTGTCCCCGCAAATTGGTCTCTAGCAAACTGCCGGAAGTGCTTCTGTCCTGTCATCAAGGGAAATACACATCAGGATGGGTCCCAGTAACAGATCCTTGAGGGTAACTACCAGCTGGTGTCCTCCAGATGGACTTTGCATCACTAAGCAGGACTCTTCAAGCCCAGCAGTCCAGCCAGTTCCTACTCACCCTATTGCCCACTCATCCAGCCCATATCTCACTAATATGATAAAGAGATTGTGTCAAAGGTCTTGCTAAAGTCAAAGCATACAAAATCCACTGTCCTCCCCTACACACAGAGACAGGCACATCATCACAGATGATGACATCAAGTTGGGCAGATATGATTTGCTCTTTCTAAGTTCATGTTGGCTGTTTCCAACCACCTTTTTTGTTCTTCTTCCATAACTTTTCCAGGGTCTGAGACAAGATTGATCTGGATCTTCTGCTTTGCCTTTTTTTAAAGCAGGTGTGATGTTTGCATTTCCAGTCATCTGAATTCACTCCTAATAGCCATGACCTTTCCAAGAACAGCTTTTCCTGCAGCATCCTGAACAAACAGTAGAATACATTTCTTTCTTTGTTTTGGGAAGGACATTGCTTGGGTTTTTTTTGTTTTGTTTTTTTGTTTTTTTGGGGTTTTTTTTTTTTTTTTTGCAAAAGGCCTTTGAGAACATAAGCAAAAATGTTTCCCAGATTTGAAATATGTTCTCAATGGCCAATGAAGTCAGTACCAGCTGCTGTTCTTCCTGGCAATAGGTCTTGCTGTCCACAGACTGCCCAGCTTTAAGCCAACTCACTCCTTGCACCTCACTGCCTCTCTCCATCAGGCACAAAAAAAGCCCTATATTCTATCAATATCTCTCTTTTCAAGTTAACAAGTAGCAGTTCTTTTTTGTGTTTTAACAGACATAAACAAAATGAAAGCTATTTTCTCTAAATTTCTCCTTCATTTTAAAGTTTCTTGTTTCTGTCTCAGAGCTGGAACAACGAATTTTTCAATGCATATCAGCTGATGTGATAAAAGGTAATAGCTTTACTTTGCCTATGGAATTAACATGGTCATTTCCACTCCCTTGTTCACTCTGTGCACTACTCTTTCCTTTCCCTCATAAGGTAAACTATTTAGGACAAGTGATTTGTGCTACTTCATGTTTCTTCACTGTCTGGTACAATTGGAATTTTGGAATTTTTTTTGTGTATTACAATAAAAGTAATTTCTAATAAAAATAGTATTTTAAAAGATTATTCAGATTATTGGGGAAAGAGGTGGGCTAGCAATACAAAATGATAAAGACAATGACCTGATTGACACTTTGTCAATTAGTTCACTACCATCACAGGCAAAGCAGTAAAGAGACTGATGAAGAATACAGCCACAACATAATAGTAATCAGTGTTTTATGGAAAACAGGTCTTAAATGTTGATGGGACTATATATTTGGTTAATTTATTTCTCAGTTAATGGTTAGTATTAATAAAACTTCATTGAAATTGGGATGAAGAATTTAGTTGTGTCACATAATAAAGGAATAATAGCACAATGGATACCCACACTAAACAGATTGAGGATTGGTTATTGGACAAGTCTCAACAATAACTATAAATATCAGACCACTATGCCCCAGCCACCTTTTTGCCCAGAGTGGCAGGGGCTACTTCTGAGCTGACATGAGCCCTCATGCAAACTCACGTCTTCATGAACAACCCAGAAGAATAGATCCAACACTTGCAGACAACAAAAGGGCAACAGAGTGAAAATTAATTGTTGCAACAGATTAGTCTGACGGGCTTTGGAGAAGTAGTTTTATTTACTTAACATCAATTTTAAAATACAGCCAAATACAAGTCTAATGAAAAAGAGCATATGCTAAAGAACATAATGGATGGAGGACTCTAATCACAAATTTAGAATGATGCAGGGAATCATAGTTAAATTACTGACTGAACTGAAGATCCAAATGCAATGCTGTGACAAATGTCCATGTCCACATCACCAGTGAAGAATTGGAAGTGCCTTAAGAAAAACTGCAAGAACGACACATGTTCATAAAATATGTGACTATGACTAAGCGACTTAATCTATTCAAGAGAATGTTTAATTAGCTTCCTTGATCAGAGTACAGAGACACCATCATCAGGAAGACACTTCTCCTAGAAATCTCAGCATAATGAATATGAGAGAGAAATCTGGACTAGAAACAAAACATGCCATTGTAGCTATAAGGGCAAAACATTTCTGAGTAGAGGTTCCTAGAAATGCATGCCACTACCCACTTCATTTAAATTAAGACAAGATATTTTTCTCTACAATATGTCATGAAGAAAAAAAAAGACAGCCTTGATGCTGGATTTGCATTAGGTTTTGAACAGTGGATCATAGAGGAGGCCAAAGTACATGATCCTTTCTGCCCTTAAATATCTATGAATCTGAAGTCACACTTGGGGTCTTTGGCAGAACAAGCATTTTACCACAGTCCAAAATTTTATCCCTGGACCAATCTTTCTTCTGAGTCAAGAAGATATGTAGTGTCTTCTGTTCAGAGGAGGTGAACTGTTTAGACAGAGGTCATGCTTTTACGTTTGTTTTCTTCTGTTAAAATTTAGCCAACACTGAAACATCTTGGAGCTGGTTCAGCACAGTCATTAACCTTGCATGCACTCTGATTCTGCCTGGCTGCTGTAAGCAGTTCATATCAGTCATACTCAGGTGTGACTCTGGCATTGGTAAAGCTGCCTTTATTGTCAGAACTTGATACTATACTTATCTCAGCTCTCAGTCTATTTTCCTATTTTCTAAAGTGACACCTAGCTGTGAAACATAAACAGCCCATAGGGTTTTAATTGGTCAATGACATTTACAGTTGCAGTTCTCTTTAGCCGTATTACTGAAAATTCTAATACACCATGTTCCAGGCCAATACTGCAGTCTGCTTCTTGCTTATCATTGGCAATGGCAGGTACCTATAACTATTCTACTTGTTATCTTACATAATCACTTGTTATCTTACATATTCTTTTAGCAGTCAAGTCGGTGCAATTATTTTCCTTTTGCATCCATAAGTAGCATGAGTATCACAATATGCCAGGCAGTCATTTCTCATGTGCTCTGTGAAAACTGGGGAATTGTGCAGTTCTATGATGCACAACCATTATTATTCTATAAAAGTAATAGCTCCTGGGTATTCCTGATTAATATTTTCTGTGTGAAGGTAGAGTGGTTGCACAACCATCAATTCCAAAGTATTTTTATAGTGACAAGTGTAGCCCCCCATCTTCTTGCTTTATTGTCTGGTCTGTCTGCTGGTAGATTAGGACAGCTGAGATTGACTAGCAGCCAGCATCATTATTCACTTGTAAAATTACTGCCAGTACAATGGAAAGACTTGTGGAACTGGCAAATACTGACCATCCAGCAGAGCTGAACATTGGAACTGTTTGTCTAGTGAGCCTTTTTGCCCACTATGAGTGGGCACTACTATTTCTTCAAATAATTTAAAAAATTTTACATAGGAAACTACAGGTTACAATATGAATTGAAATCACTGGGCTGTTTTCTTCCACTTTCTCCTGATGTTTTCTTCCTGTCTCAACTCACCTATACTGTATTGCCTACCTTTGCCTAGTACCCTGTCATGTCTTAGTATTCATTGTTTTCCCCATGTTCTGCACTGAGTGCTGGAACCGGAACCAATCTCGGAAGTTGCCTTAACTACTTTGAACAGAGACAAGCAGGAAATTATTGTCCATTAGACTTTGCATCAAGAAAGTGATCTAGAGTCTCATTTATTATCATGATAAACAGACTTTCAGCCATAGGCTTAACCATTTTTTACTGTTTGTTTCAGTCTTGTACTGGGGGATAGAGTGTTTTATAGTTGCTCATTCAACTAGAAATCAAGACAGCACAGTCTTTATGTAGTGCATGGCAAGCTATTTTAGATCCTAATATATGCTCAGTTCTGTACCAATGGAAGACAAATAACTGCAAGAAATTTGAAGTAGTTTGGGAACAAGGTAATTCCAGGCATAAGAATGACATAGTCCTTAAACTGTCTGAATCTGGGTAACTCCAGGCTGATAACTGGAAAGCAGTATGATGAATACGTCACCTCATGTTAAGCTTCTGTGTACTGTCAGTGTAAAAATAATCCTTCTAAACTTACTTCTCACACCAAGGCTATTTTAGGGAGCTCTATGGAAATTCAGTGATTGCCAAAATCTTTCCCAGTAAGTCCAGTTGCAACAAAACCAGGGCAAATTTGGAGGAATCAGATTTGCTTCCCTAGCAGAAATTTTATATATCCATGGCATGAGTAAGTGCAAACCTCTATTGAAATGCATTTCCATCATCCACAATTATACCCTTGAGTCAGAACTGCAAGTACAGTACATTCTGCTGTTTCTTTTGCTGCATCCATGCTGTTTATTCTCCCACCACAAAAGTTTTCAAGAGCACCAAGCTGTTGTTATGACTCATAGTAAACACCAACGCAAAGCAAGCAGACCAATGTTCTTCTTCCTGATTTCACTAACACACATTCAGTTAAAAAAAAAAAAAAAGGAGAAAGGAGAAAATAACAAAGATTCAGTTCTTGTAAGCTTGTAAATCCATGGTGAGAAAAAAGAAGGCTGGAGGGGACTAGACAAGAGACAAACAAAAATACCATAGCAATTCAACACATGGTGAGGAGGTGGAGTGGGATAACACTGCAGAAATGAATGCTTATGACTCTTACATCATAGCCCCCAAAATAATCAGCCAAGGGAAATAATTACCAGGTTTAGCTTAAGTATATAGCTGGGGTTGTTTAGCCTGGAGAAGAGGAGGCTCAGAGGAGACCTCATCACTGTCTAGAACTACCTGAAACGAACTTATAGCCAGGTGGAGGCTGGTCTCTTCTCCCAGGCACTCAGCAATAGGACAAGGGGGCACGGGCTTAAGCTCTGCCAGGCAAAATTGAAGTTGGATATCAGAAAAAAATTCTACACAGAGAGAGTAATCAGGCATTGGAATGGCCTGCCCAGAGAGGTGGTGGATTCACAATCCCTGGAGATTTTTAAACACAGATTGGCTGTGGCACTGAGTGCCATGATCTAGTAAATGGACTAGAGTTGGACCAAGGGTTGGACTCGATGATCTCGGAGGTCTTTTCCAACCCAATCGATTCTATGATTCTACTCTATATATATGTGTGTATATATGCAGGAAGGAACAGAATGAAAGGGACAGATTAAAACCTCCATCTTAAATGAGAGATAGGTTTCATCTATTACTTAGCAGCCAAAGATAAGCTCTAGGTGAGATCAGACTCAAAGTTTGAGTTGCAAGATTTCTGACAGCACTTAACAAAATTAATTGAGAGGGTATTGTACCAATACAAGATCAAAGCACACAACTCTAAAACTGTTTACAAAAATCCTCGAATAGGACTTCTGAGTGTAAAAGTTTAAGAAGTTCATTGAAACATAAACTTCAGCAAATTTCTGAGCTTTACATAGTGGGGTTTTACTTGGAGAATGCTGATGGATTCTACCTGAGAAGTGAGGACAAAGACCTGGAATTCTCCAAAAGGCCAATCCACACCTGCTACTGCAGCTCTCCTTCATGGAGTATCTTAAACAATATGGATGACAAAATCTGTGCAATAACATGTCCACATCACCTTTGACATTCAAACTATCTATTTTTCTGAATTCATACTTAGGAACATAATTTGAGGTTATTGTGTTTGGCTTAAGCTTTGAACTACTTTGTAAAACTGAACACTTTTGCATTTTCAATGTGCAAGCAAGTGAAAAATAAAACAAAAACTAAATTAAACGGCCTTGCTATACATAAAAACTATTCTGTTTGTTTTCTGATTTAATATTATAAGCTGTTTTGAAGAAGGAAAAAAACCCACCAAACAACCAGAGATGAAGCTAAAGGAAGGCTGGTAAATGTTCTCTGTAAATGAAACAAAGTATATAAGTTCCCTTAGAAGGTTTTAATTTTAAATAAAGCAATACAGCTATGCAAACAGTATGTTTTGTTATATTTGAAACATTTTCTAAGCCAATTTTCTCTATATTGTTCAGTTAAAGGTCAACATTCAGGTAATGCTGAAATATTCATCCCCACATTTGTCCTTAAGCAAATTCAGCTTGGAGATTATTTTTAGAATGGAAGTTCCCTTAGGGAATGTGGAAGAAGCATGGGTAACTTTTGGGGTTTACACTAAATACAGAAGCCCATATCATGGTCTGACAGTAAGTTTTGATTTAGGCATTTTTTAGGAAGTTACTGTTATTCAGATTAAAACTTGCTCTTAAATCTCCAGGTGTACATGATGATTCATTTCATGAGTGGGCCAACACCCTTTATAAAGTCAACAAGATCCCCTATTGTATACCAGGAAAATAAGAAGTGATCTTACCTATACTGCCACAAAAATGTTGAGGTGCTGAATAAAGAATTCTTAGAATTCACAAAATCAAAAAATGGGTAAGGCTGGAAGGGACTACTAGAAATTATCAAGTCCAACCTCCTTGCTCAAGCAGGGTCCCCTAGACTACGTGGCAGGGGTTGTGTCCAGATAAATTTTGAATATCTGCACACGTAAAGCCAGTCAGGCAGTTACTGATTAGCTTGTAAATTTTCATTCTGGTTTTCCATTGCTCAAATTTAGCCTCGGTAGTTCCTTTTTATAATAGAAATTTCAATTTGGGAGAATTCAGAAACCATATTTGGTGATGCAAATTATTCTTCCAAAGGACAAGATGCAAGACTGAGTTCACTGCCCCAGAAACAGATTTGAAAATTTCTATGCTCAAAATATCAAGAGTGAAGAATAATATTTAAGTTTGTTTACAATTCCATGTTTGAAGTGCTTACCATTATCTTCTCTGTAAAAGAGACATTTTTAAAAAGTCCCTTAGCAAATGTTCCCATGAGCAGTAAGTTTCTTCTTAGTATTGTTGCAATCAATACCAAGGCTTTTCTGCAACAGATTTAGAGACACAAACAGCAGTAGGTGGACTCCATGTAACTACTAAAAATATTACCCTTAGTTAACATTTGATACGAAGCACTGAGCTACACAGCAGGAATAACTATAACCACAGAGGAGAATGGAAAAATGATGGACAACTTCCTGTAGCTTAAGGAAAGCATCAGGAGAAGTTTCAAATGGAGAGGAAATGAAAATAGAAGAATCATAAAAATGACTCATAAATAGTCCTACACAGAAAGACTAAGGTTAAAAAAACCTTGCTGTGGGCCTTAGGGGAGCCATCTACCACAGATTCGGGGATCACAACCTTGAAGAATGCTAAGAGTTCCTGTGTAGAATGAAGGAGATTCAATGTACCCATGAGAGTTATTACCAGTCAGCAGTGACCTCATTTCAATTCAAAGTGGGTGTCCTTGCAGCATTCAGGTAATTTTGATGCAGGAGTAATAAGTTTTAATGTATTTCCACTTACTACTCTGCCATTACCCTGGCACCACACTGCAAGCGTGAGAAAGCTCCAGAGCCCAAAAGGTGCTACAAGGAAAGAAGAGTCTCAGCAAAGAACTGAGTGCCTGCAGCACAAGCAAAGAGACTGCTGGGAGAAGCAGAGGAGCTGATGGTCCAGACTCTGAAGTAATAGAAAAGAAACTTTCCATGGATCAGAGAGGAGTTTGTAGAACTTGCTGCAACCCAGGAAGATACTGAGCTGTCTTAAATCAGAAGGAAACAAGAATCCAACTGCAGTGGCACAGTGGCAGAAGGAGATTGAATTATGGACCTTTTTGCATCTCTCTCTTTAATTTAATTATGGAACTTTAAGTATTCAGTATAAGAAAAAGTTTTAACCAAATCCACCTTGAAGTTCTGGAGAACTGGTCAACTTCTCCAGTTACACCAGACACGACCCTACCAAAAGGCTTGGAGAACCTGAGTTCCTTCTATAGCATTCCTCCTATAGCATGTGCTGCACAATCACACAGGTGTTCAACCACACCTACAGAACCACACACCTGCTCCACCAACCATTTAGATCAGGGCAGATCCTTGTTACACACCAGTCAGGAACTACGAGTGAGAGGACACAACCTACAGTAACTTTATAGAATTTCTGTCAGGGGAAAATGTCCTAGGCAGATATTCTTTGCTGTCATATCACTCTAAGGAAAAGAAAACACTATTTCTGACACTTTCACAGTCAGCAATGCTATGAGTAGCTGTAGCAGCATCTTCTGGAAAGAAGAAAATTAGATAAAAGGCAGCCAGCAAGAGAAAAGTTTAGAATCATACAGTGGCTAACTTGACTTAATCAATTGCCTTACCAGGCTAAGAAAGAGATCTGGCATGTGGCCTGTGCTGCAGAGACTGCAGTGGCATGTATCCAGTTATATAAACCTTGCATCTAAATTTTTCTCCTCTCAGCTCTTAATCCCACAGCTAAATTTGTAATAGCGGATGATCCCTCTCTTTCTCATCTCATATACAAGCACAAGTGAGAAATGGGGTCTACCGTGCAGCTAAATGAGCTGGCACTGCTTTGAGAGTGCAGGAGGGCATGCCTTTTGAAAACATTTGGCTGTGAACCAAAGGTTAACATCTCTCTGCAGCTAATGTCATTACAAGCCAGTGGTATTTCTGAGAAGAAAACATAAACATCTCCAAATACTCTTCTAACAAATAAATTACGACTCAAGAGAAAGAAAAATTAGAAAAGAAAAAAACGTGAAGAGGCTGGAAAGAAAACAGATGTAATCAGTGTCAGCTAGGAAAATTAACTCCAGTGACTATAAAATAGGTAGAAACCAAAAAACCAAATACACTGATGGTCTCACATTACCCTCAGTTTTTCTCAATGCCTCTTTCTTTTTCCATTTTGTCAGCTTTGTTATATACACATATTAGCTAAAATACGGTGCAGAAGGACATTATTCTCTGATTGCTGACTCCTTTAGATGGCTGTGTCATTTGCACTTCACACAAGGAACAGTTTGACAAAGCCCTGCATGCAGTCAAGTCCCACGTACTTGTCTCTACTCAGTGTCACAAATGTGCAGGTCTCGCTTCAGCGCTGGCTGGCTTCTGGCAGTGCCTACGCACCACAGCACATGAATGCTATTAAAAGATACATGTATTATTCAGTGGGACACTGCCCAAACTTCACCCACTAAACTGAGCAAAAGGAGGGCAGAAAATGCACAGGTCAGGCAAGAGCATTCTTAGGAGTGCTCATATGCAGAGAGAGCCACGCAGTGCAGCTTAGTGTTAGAACAAGCTTGTACATAAAGTAAAAAAAGAGACCCATGTGATATACCATATACTTGTGCTACTTCTGTACTTTGGTGGCCCACTTAGAAAGGGTCCTATGAACGACATAATCTTTTACTATTTTCCTCTCAGTTATTATTTGCTTTCTTTCTGTGAGCCACAGATTCAGACACCGCCAAGAGAAACAGAAGAGGAAGTTCAAACAAATCAGCCAGCTAAGCTCTGACGGGAAGCTAGGGGTTCTGGATACTAAGTTTCAATAAAAGGCCCTTCAAATTTAAGCTGGAGGCTTTCAGGGTCCTCTTCTAGCCCAGTACATAACTGTACTAACAGAAAAAAACACCACCTGAGCAGGTTCTCACCACACTTTTGCAGTGTAGAACTGCGCAGAGTTGAGCACAGACTGCCCTCTACACTGGCAGCTGTGCAGGTCACAGCATGGAGCAAGCAACACACTGTGGGAACATCCACCTGTGCCCTCCTCTGCCTCAGTTCCTGTTTTTGTGGGAAAGTAATGAAAGATTGGCAAGGAGGATTCTAAACACACTAAAGTAACTTCTAGCTGGGGTATCAAAACCTCATATATGGTACTAATTGTTGTTTGGCCTTGTGTATTGGACAAGAACATTCATGTTTAGATAACAAAGGCCTGTGACAGGCTTAGTGGCACCCTATCAAACATGCTGGAGATTCCTGCCCTGGTGTGGGAGAGATAAAGCACAGTGGTAAATTCAGAACAGCAGGTTTGGTCATCCTCTAGCATGAACAGAGCTACAGTGCCTGTATCCCCACCTGTGTGCCTCTGACTAGGTGCTGCTTTGGGGATTCCCTGGTTGGGGAGGTAGCAAAAATTAATTTACTCTTTGTGTTTAATTCATGGTTTGGCATTTGTTCTTGTGTCCTGCCTGTGCCAGATCACATGGCCTTTCAGTTTGCTGTGGGTTTGAGCTGTTTCACAAGTTTTGAGGCTAACACATCCTTCGCAATTCAGATGTTGGGGACCGTTACTCTATAGGGCCCTGCTACACTATAAGGAACTGGAAGGGAAAAAGACATAGAAACTAGACAGTTCTGTGTCTGAAATAGGAATCACAAACCTCATCTTGGCACTCCACCTCACTCAATTAAAAGTTAACCCATACTGCTTTCCAAGAAAATCAGTGTGTGCGCGCACAGTCGCTTCCAAAAATTTGTTGCATATATAGCATTTATCTTTTTAAACTATAGGCAAAGTGATTTGTTTCATCTTTTTACTGAAAGCCAGACTACTCCAAAATAAATTTTTTACAAGTGGTTTGCAAGATGATTTTCAAAGCACAGGTCTATGCAGTTCTCCATAGTCCTTTAACCTGTATCTTCTACAGTCTCAACCTGTTGAACCCAGCATCAGCATTCATAAACATTGTTCTCAATCTATTTATTTCCTCATCTGTTTGCTTTCTTTGACACTACTGAGTGTTGGCTATTATAATCTTACTGCGTTCAGAACAAAACTGGTGAAAGGGTTTCATTATTGCAATCCCTGACGCAGTTGCTTTTGCTTCTGGTCTTCTACAAACTTAATTATATTAACACTGTGTTATGAAAGACACCAGATGGACAGTACTGGAAAAAACACATCCTTGTTTTCAACAGTACATGCCTTAGGTCATCACCTGTCTACCTCTCTATATCAGGAGATATTATTACATTTCTTAGAAAAAGTCCACAGGGTATAGCATGTGGAATTTTTCCCCTATTCTATAAGCAGAGAATTATATCAAATCACAAAATGGTTTCCAAAATAAAGGTGTTTCATACTGCAATTTAATACCAGTGGAATGAAGAAGTCTGCTGTATATATGTCAAAGCTTTAAGGTTCTTCAGACTTGTACTCAGCAGTTCTCATTCCACAACTGTTTAGACAGACATCTCTTGTGTTTATTATTTGACTTAAGTTGAATGTCGTTGGTTTTTTTCCATAGGAAAGACATAAGTTTCAAGATGAAACTGTGAAAACATTTTGCTAATTTTCTCTGGATCTTGAAGGATAAGAAATGGGATTGAAGCAAGAGATTAGTAACATTCACAAATAAAATAAGAAAGCCAGCTTCATATTCATGGAGAAAATTCCTTTTGCCCAGTATTTTATTCACCCTACACCTTTTTGGCACCACTGTCTTTTTTTCAGGATGACCTACTATAGTTTAAATTGTTGAAACAGTTAAAGAAACAGTGAAATAGGTCTGATACTGAGCTGACATGATTCCTGTGGGGTTTCCCCATGGAGAAGAGTAAGAGTAGAAAAGTGACAGTACAGGTGAAAAGAAAAAAAAGAAAAAAAAAAAAAAGAAGTCGAGTTAAAGTCAGTTGCTGAAAGCTGAACTTGTCTCCAGATTTCCAGCACCTGGGAGCAAGGGATCTCTCCTCTCACTTTCCAGCTACAGTGCTGCATTTTCTGTTTAATAGTGTCCTCTAGCGACAGAGAAAGACTTTTCAATCAGGAGGTGAACATTTTTCAACACATAAAAATGAGGTGGGAAGAACATCTTGATGTTACATGAGTCGCTTTGTTAATGATCTTATTGCCATGAAGGGACTTTAACGGTAATATTTACCTCTGATACACTGCAGGTAGAAAGATGCCTTCATGTTGCAGCTGCTCCTGAAATCCTACCTGAAAATCATCATTTGAGTCTAGGGCATAGCACTATAAGGCAGACTCACCCAAATGGGGTGAAAGCAGAATCCTGTAGCTACATACATTTGTTGAATTCTAGGACTACTATCTCTACCATGGTTAAAAAAGTGTTTCTGATTCTGGCAGAGAAGGTAAGGACTGATACTGCACTGTAGCTAAATTCTTACTTCTTCCCTCTAAACTACATGGTCAATACTCTAACTTACAGTAAACATCAGCTGAGAAGTCTAAAGTAGTCTTACAAAATTTATTTTTAAGCAAAAATAATAATAATTTTATAATGTAGCCATAACAGCTGGCTTTTCCTTCTCCCCCCTCCCCACCCCCCCTTATATTGTATTTTTTGAACTGTCATGAGAGGAATAAGTTAAAACACCAAAAAGTAATGCAGATTTTCATGTGGAGTTTTTTATATAAAGCTGAAAACATAAATCATTCATCTGACTTTGATGAGGTCAGTATTGGTAAGTCTGGCCATAATTTTTTTGTCTCGTTATATCCTTTTACACATATTATTCAAGCACATGGAATAGTGCACACATGTGAACACAAGACTCATTTTAAAGCAGCTATTTTTAGTCAGTTTTATACAAAACAGATGAAACTGTGGAAATCAGAGCTAATTAAACTGTAACCCTTATTTAAATTCCCTCTCTCTTGATACATTGGGTTGCTCTGAAAGATTCATTTCCTACCATTAATTCCATTTCAGCTGTGTCATATTCTGAAATTTATTTCTTAAAGTGAAAAGCCTCTCTCTCTTTACCAAGATGGCCAACATTTTAAACATTTTTAATACTAAACCAGGAAAAGATAATTCTGATTTTTGCCTCTTTCAACTAACCCAGTTACCCAGTTTCAGGTCTGCTGAAAAAATATGGAAAACCAGTAAAAATTTCATAACACTGTTGTAAAAACTCAGTGTTCTTTGACAAGGACCACACTTCACTACTGAGAAGAGAGACACACAGTCAAACAGAGAGACAGCTGTAGACATCAACAGGGTGCTGCTGCAAAGCCTCATGGTGGTGATGTTTGCATAAATTGGCAATAAGAAACCCCTAAAACTCAATTTATGAACATTGGTGGGCAGGCAGTCTCTTATTATCAGCAGTGGACACAGATGAGAATAGTTCCTCTAATCATGTGTGAGTTCTGTTCTTGGCTCAGCATAGCTAATATTTACTTATATTTTTGCATATTCAGCAAGTGTCTTACATATTCATGCCATACTTTATAAAGTTCATACATATGTTAATTAGTTCTAAGAAATTCTTCAGAAGTCCTTATCTGGTCACTAGGGGTCTTCTGGTGGTCTGTGGGGGTTGTTTAACTTGAACTTTACTAGAACTTCTCAGATGAGCATGCATATTTACAGCTGGTTAGAAAGCACCTTTGTTGAGAATCTCTTATCCAAAAACTGGATACTTATGTTACTGTTACTTTAACTAAAGCATCCAGAAATTTGCTTATTCCACAAGTACCTTAACAGAAATTAAATTGTAAAGGCCAGTGGAAAATTGCAAACAATGCAGAATTATTGCTTACAGTGATATGAACTCCCTGCTACTTCCTCTAGTCAGAGACAGAGGCATCCCAACTGCAGCACCATCAGTGGCAGAACTCACCTCCCCTGGATCAGCTCCCACCTGAGGTCTCAAAGTGGCAGTGTAAATACACAGCAAGTCCCATTTGGCACACAGCTGGTGCCAGATGGAAAACTGAAAACCAAGCACTTGCAAGCACAGTCACAGCAAAACACACATTAAAGCACCTCCAGGTGAATCAAAGCACTGTTCAGGTGGGCAGCTCTGCCAGGGATCCCTCCACAAGCTCAGTCCCATCCTGAATCCACTACAGTTTTATGTGAGCATCGAGGCCAATGTGCAAGAACTGGTTTGCACTTCCTTGGCACTGTCAGTGCATATCCCAAACTGAAGCCAGTCCTGACACGCTGAAACTCCCAAAGATGACACAAAGTTCTTGCCAGGAGCAGTAGCAATAGGACAGGGAGTAACAGGTACAAACCGAAAGAGAGGAAACTTTGGTTAGACATTAGGAATAAATACTGTGAGGGTGATGAGGCTCTGGAACAGCTTGCCCAGGAAGGTTGTAGAAGCCTCAACCCTGACAGTGCTCAAAGCCAGATTGGATAAGGCCTTGAACAACCTGGCCAAGAGGTTTTCAGAGGCATCCCTGCACATGGGTTGGGACTAGATGGTTTTCAAGGTCCCTTCCAATCCCTGACATTCTATGATTCTACAAAAGTCGCAGGCAGGGGGGTGGGCTCTGTTCTCATTTCCACCCTGCATGCTTTGAACTTTGATTTTCTCCAACATGTGCAGAGGCTTCTTGTTTCCCTCACCTGACACGTGGTGGGCCCACGGCCGCTCCGCACTGCCTGCATGGAAAGGTGGCAGAGGACACCCTCACCTCCAGCTACGCAACACTGAGGAAAGGAACAGCCCTGCTCACACTGCTGCTGTCCTCCACCTTTCCCTGCTTCTTTTCCCTCCCCTGTCAGTGGTCAGAACGTGCAGGAAGATGAGCAGGGAGTGATATGGGGGGTGATGGGATAACAGCAATCAGCTGCAGGAACAACCGGGATGGGGAGGGCACAAGTGATTGTGTGTGCCAGGGAGTGTGACAGCAGCAGGCAGACATTGTCAGTCCCACAGGGAAGATGGAAAGGGCAGGTGTGGAAGACAAAGCCCCGCAGTCGTTCCTCTTCTATGTCCTGTTTCCCTTCCCAGATGACATTTTTCCAAAGCCTCATCAGCCTGAAACTCTTCTAAACCATCACAGTTCTTCTCTACCATCCTAACGCCCATATCTCATTTTAGAATCTCCTCCTTCTTGAGAATGTTCTTATTCTACCACAACACTGAAGTGAATTTCCAGGTCCTCTTTTCAGTTCCACATAGTGCCTTCATATATTTTCCATCAGAGACCAGGCTGGTGTGGCTTCTTCACTCCTTAACTGACTTCCTCACAGGCAACATTGCATGAAAGATAGAAGCATAATTTTGGCAAAGTGTTTTCTAAACCTAAGGGATTTTGAATTTTCCAGTGCTGTCCTTAAAGACTCGCAGTTCTAAGGTGGGAGCATGTGCACCTTTTGCCTGACCTTATTGTTTCAGCAGGTCAACGTTACGGTGTTTTCTGTACCTCTTATTTCACACATACCATCTTACATAGGTTGCCTACAGGTTGTTTTTCCTGCTCGAAGCAGTCCATCCATAAAATTTGGTCTTTGATCCTTTTTTCATCCTGTGCTTTTCTTACCTGAAATGGACTGATCCTATGGGGTGATTGTAAGTCTCTTGAGTCTCTGTCCCTTTATGACTTCAATGTTGTTA
>JAWWEV010000001.1:104738288-104751935 GCA_035583235.1 Hafferia zeledoni | reverse complement strand
CTCTCTTTGTTAACTACTGGCATGGATAGTTAATGGCAGGGGAGAGAATTTACATAATAATTCCAAACTACAACACAACCACAACATATTTATTGTATAATAGGTGTCATGAAGACATTCCTGGACATTCACATGTGAAAGAGAGGGGAGAAGAGGTGGAATTTACTTTTTTCCTTCCAAATCTGGCATCAATGAAATGATGTCCAATAAGAAGCGATTGAAAGTCTGGTAACAACTACAACTCAGATTGCGACAGACTAGAGATTATGGTGACAAAAAAAGCCTGGAACCAAAGTAAAAAAATCAACTGGCACCATCTAGTCCTTGAGAGACACAGGCCTTTTAACTGCCAGTTGTCTCTGTCCTTTTCAGTTTCAAGGTGAACAGTGAACGTGTTACAGCTCAAATATATTTCATGTGCAGATAACAGTCTTGTAAAACAGTAGCATCAGCACCATGATATCTTTGTTCTGATCACCCAGAATAAAAAGTATTTGGAAGAAGAAAACATTGGACTACTCATTAAACTACTGTCAATCTATTTCATGTTGTAATAATGCAATTCCGACAAGAAAAACATGTTTGTCTTCATTGAAAGTGTTCATCAGTGAGGAGCAGAAAGTAACTGAAATGCAATTTACAATAAAAGAATCAAAGTAGTTAATTAGGGTATACATCAACCCTTTAGTGGATGTAATAAAAAAACACGCAGAGCAAACTAATAAAAATTCCTAGGTTGTTGCATATAACTCATTGTTAAATTTTAAAGCTATACATGACTGGAGAAACTGGCTGCTTATGGTTGCATGGGTTCACTTTCACTGGGTAAAAACTGGCTGGATGGCTGGGCCCAGAGAGTGGTGAGGAAGGGAAGTAAATCCCGCTGCCTGCCATTGTCAAGTGGTGCTCCCCAGGGCTCAGTGTTGGGGTCAGTCCTGTTTAATATAGTTAGTGATGATCTTGAAGAGGGAATCGAGTACACCCTCAGTCAGTTTGCAGATGACCCCAAGGTGGCTGGGAATGTTGATCTGCAAAAAGGTAGAAAGGTTCTCAAGCAGGATCTGACCAGCCTGTATCAATGGACAGAGGTCATTGTGTGAGGTGCAACAAAGTCAAGTGCTGGGTCCTGCACTTGGGTCACAACAACCCCAGGCAGCGCTACAGGCTGGGGAAAGAGTGGCTGGAGAGCTGCCCAGTGGAAAAGGATGTTGGTTGACAGCAGCTGAACGTGAGCCAGCAGTGTGCCAGGTGGCCAAGAAGGCCAATGGCACATGGTCTGTACCAGACATAGTGTGACCAGCAGGACCAGGGCAGTGATTGTGCCCCTGTACTGAGCATTTGTGAGGCCACACCTGGAATCCTGTGTTCAGTTTTGAGCCCCTCACTACAATAAAGAAATTGAGGTACTGGAACCCAGGGCAATGAAACTGGGGAAAGGTCTACAGCACAAGTCTTATGAGAAACAGCTGAGGGAGGTAGCGTTGTTTCACCTGGAGAAAAGGAGGCAGAGACAGGGATAGAGGTGTCTGGGGGGGTGGGAGGGGCAGGGAATAGTACCTGAAAGGAGGTTATAGTAAGGTGGGGGTTGGTCTCTTCTCCCAAGTAACAAGCGATAGGACAAGAGGAAGTGGCCTCAAATTGAACAAAGGGAGGTTTATATTAGATATTAGGAAAAATTTCTTCACTGAAAGAGTTGCCAAGCATTGGAACAGGCTGCCAAGGAAAGTGGCTGAGTCACCATCCCTGGAGGTATTTTAAAAGATACGTAAATGTGGCACTTAGGGATGTGGTTTTGTGGTGGACTTGGCTTGGGTCAATGGTTGGACTCAATGATTTTGAGGTCTTTTCCAACCAAAATGATTCTGTGTTTCTATGTTCTATATTTTGTTTATTTATGGCTAAATCTAAAGCTACATGGGTGATTCCTTTAACTTGTAACTTCTTTAGCATTTCTAACCCAAATATTTAGGGACTAGGACTCATAAAATATTGCTCTATAGGATCGTGTAACCAAAAGTAACACTATTTAGCTGTTTTAATCTAGAGTCCTTCCATTGTAGTGCATGATGGGACAAGCATTTGCCAAAGATGGCCACCAGATCTACCTGTTTTACACAGCATGACACAAGCTGAAGGTGGTAGCAGAAGATCAAAAGTCACTTACAACATGCCTCAAGAAAAAAAATGACAAAATTCCCAGGTTGTCTTAGGATGTGGCTGATACTCTTCTGTTAACCAGGAAAACATAAACCATATTCAACAACCTCTGACCTTCTGACCTGAGGAAAAATTCCTCCTGCCTTAAATCTAGTTATTAATTTAATCCTATAAATGCAGTACATCAGCTAGATGCTTCCCAACATCCTGCCTTGCAACCACATCAGAAAGCTGAGTTACATTTCCAGGGAAAAGGGAGGGAACCGCCTCCATGCCCTGTTGGCTGTGCCCTGACGTACCGGATCGCTGCAGTGCAAATGGAATGCAAACAGCAATGCCACATCCTTCCAGAACATCTGAAAAACGTGCTTCACCTGCTGCCTTAATGATTACATTAGCCTTTCTTGCAGCTACCTCATACCGGTGACTCAGTGCTATTTTATGCTCAGGCAAAACCTTCAGGTGTCTTTTTGCCACCTCTTACAATTATGGTATAAAGTTTACTGCAGAAGTTTCCATTTTAAGTCCCTAAGAGCATGCCTTTGAACATTGCACTCTCCCATTTCTATCCCTCTTCATAACATTATGTTATCTCTGTTTTTATTATTCCAGGGAGGAAAGGCACCTGCTTGTTTCTCGCTACTGATGGAGCCACACTTTGACTGTAGGAGCAACCAGCTTTAGTCTCTGTGGCATTCACAAGTACAGACCTGCCCCTTATTGCAGGGATGCTAATAGATATTGCACCCCCTATCATCTTAACTCTCTCAAACCAACAACTCCCTGCACACAATAAACAGTAGTAAGTGAAGAGAAACCATTGAAAAGTGAAAAGAAATCAGAAACAAGATGTTTATAGTGGCAGTGAGGTTAGGGGGTTTTTTTTCTTAAAATTATTGTTTTCTGTCTATTCCTCATTAAGTTTCCCAAAGCTAAAAAGGCAGCACATCTCAGCCATTCATGGAGAGATTAAAATCTGACAAAATGTAGTAATTATCTTTTTACAGCATGGTGTATTGCCATCTTGTGGTTGGTTTATCTATATGGTGCTGAAAAGGTGAATAAAATAAGAGCACTTTTCTTTCTGTAATCTTATTTAAGCATAACCCCTTAAGAAATGTAAGGGAAGTTGATCACAAGTGTGTGAAGTTTCAGATAAACTGAGAAAACCTCAGACAAACTTAGTATGATTCCATGTAACTATTTCTTCTCTATATGTGCCCTCTGTTTTTCTGAAGTGTAACCTGTATATGAATTTCCTCTTTCCTTTTTTTTTTCTTTGTGTTATGTATGATGACATGCAGTTCAGTGACATTTTTTCTTATTTTTACTTTTTAATATCTTTTAAATATGATTCTGATAATAAAAATTCCTCTAATCATAATCTATTAAATTGCTGAAGTAAATTTAGCAGAAATTTTGCTGTGACCAACAAATAAAATAATTAGCTAAAAATGCACCAAGAAAATGTGAAGATAAAAGCTATATAACAACAGAAGTGTCTTAGTTATCTGCTTATATGTCCGGCTTGACAGCACAATTTTTTCCTTAGGTGTGTTTCCAGAGTACACACACACACACAATTAACATCTGCACAGAAAATTAAATACAGTAAAGGGAAGATATCTGTACTCAGTAATATATGTGAGCCCAAGACATGTCTTACTGAACAGGAGCAGACTTGGGCTGGCACTTTAATTCTTTCCTGGATTAATGCCCATAAAGAGATCTGTGTTGATTATGAAACTGTTCTGGTTTGATGACAGTGACAAGAATAAATCACAGAGTGACTCTTGGTGATTTCATCATTCCTTTGATCTCCTTCTCTTCCATAAAGATGGAAATCAGATATGACAAAATCAAGAGAAATACCAGGAGAATCAAGTGGAGTTAAATTGATAATAGATAAATGTAAAATAAAGATAATCACTCTGTTACCACCTAACAATATCCCCTTAGAAAATCTTCTGTATTTTGAAGTCTTTCACACTCATTCTTATGTTGCCTAGATTTGAGTGTTCAATATTTAATAAACCTGAAGCTTCTTCAGCCTGAAGAAAGGGACACTCCCACTGGACCTGCTGCTTCCTAAGGTGGCTGAAGCAACTTCCCTGTCAGACTGCTGTGTACAATGGCATACTCTTCATTGTAGGGGGATTTCTGAAAATAAAAACAAAAATCTAAAACTTACCAAGATACATCCCACAAATCCAAACACCCAACTTGGCAGCTCTCCCTTTCTTGTGGTCCACTCCACCATTGTGGTCAACTGTGTTAACCCTTCCCCAGCAGAAACAAAAAGGACCAGTGTTCACGGGCTTCCACAAGGGAAAGATAAACAAACCACACGGCAGAACCTGATGCTGCATCAGCTACTGCTCCCCACTGATCACTGTTTATACCAGTGTGTACATCCTGGAGCAGCAGTTCAGCAAATGTAGCACACAAAGCTCACACTAAGCAAAAAATCATCCAGAAAAACACTGCCAATCTCCACAGGAAGCAGAGATGAATCACTTCCTTTTTATAGTACTCTGTCCCCCATTTTGCTTTTATGGGAGATTGGAGGACACAAACAATCAAAACATTCATTTGCTGGGAAGTAGAGAAAAAACATGGAACAGATTTCCAGCTATAGTTCCTCATTCAACTCTGTCACTTATAGCAGTTTAAACAATTTCAGGTCTTCTTCCTCACACCCGCCTCTCCATCTTTGTGCAAAGTGGTTTTGCCCTGAACTCTAACAGACAACTGTTCTGTCTGAAAAATAACCTGGCAAAATGCTCTTTGCAATTGTACCAGGTCCCTGATGTATTTCACTCCCAATCTACATGGGCAGTAGAAGAGAGAAGAGGTAATTCTGCAGCATTCAGCCATGGGAAAAGTGAGTGGGTAGCAGACAGAACCTGTTTTCTTTCATGCCGAGTACCTGAAATGTGCATCAAATTTCAGCTATAGAGTCCTTCTACCATTTTTGGAAAGCATTAAGCTTTCAGCAAATTGTCTATGGAAGAGCACAGGACAATTAGGACTGCGTTTGTAATGCAATTTGTGCAATACAGAGACAGATAGAAAATAGCTATATACAAATAGGAATTTCAGAAGTGCCTTGGCACTTGTCTCTAATAGATTTGAACATCTGTTTTGAAGTGTAACTGTACTTGTGCAACAATTCCCAGGGTACTAACTCTATTGCCTGAACAGAGAAAATCCAGGTCTTTCTGTGGTAAGAACACAAGTCCCACAGGATTGCAGTTTTCCCTAGATAAGCAATTAATTCAGCAGGTAGCAGCAGCAGACACCAATGTGCCCACACAGTGGGTTGTGTCATACGCAACCAACCTCTAAATTTCACTTTCAGCACTTTAGATGATGAGAAGAGGAGGTGAAGCAATTTGCTGGACTGAATTAACTACCCGGTGTTCCAGGTGCCCTTGTGATTGCTGGAGTCAATAAAACATGCAGCAGAATGCGGCCTTGAAATCATAACTTTTCTTAGTTTTTGACAGTCTGCAAACAGAAGGGTCCAGGTCTAGGCACGAAGAAGACACAGCAGCCTCAAAAATGAGGAGTTGAACCATGCTTTTTGTTTTTCTCAACTATGCTGTGAAATCCAAACCAATTGGTAGTTGGATCAGACACTAGGATTGAACAGAGCATGGCTGGGACCCTGCAGTTATGTTCAATTTAGCTGGGAGTTGTGCTGGGAGGCATTTTGTGTTTCAGGTCCAAGTACAAGATGATGACTCTTGGCATTTCCTAGAAGCTGATAGCTGCAGGTAACGGCAGAGTTACTGGCTATGATTCAGCAGTAATGTCAGTGCTGTCATTCTTCATACAGACTGACTGCAAGTGCCCAGAGGTTTGTTCTTGTAGTTTCTGTGTTTCAGCTTTTTATTTGGAGCAAACACTATTCCCTGGACAACTGCAGGTGGAATGTCCCCTGGATTTCTGCAGGAGATGCAGGAAGCTCTAACCAAAGTGTCCTTGGGCCTACAGGAATTGTCATCAATTACAGAAGGTAGCATTCAAAGGCAAATGCAAATTTGCAGTACATTTCCTTTAAAGATGTCTCATTGGATAAAATGTGTCATCGTCTGGAGTTACTGATTTCTGTCCAGAGAGTCAAACATTACATACCATGCCGGGATAATATCAATGCATTTTTTGATAAATTAAACCCATGAACATTGTTTTTGGTGGTGGTGGTGGGTTTTTTTACTTTAAACCATATAAAAGGAAAAGAGGCTATTGATTGGATCTGGCAGGTAGTAAAGCAATTTATCCAGTCTGCAATCTCAAGTCCAGCCAGTTTCATCTTTCCTACTTTAAAAGCGTTAACCATTTTCTCTGTGCCTGGCAGCCGGGGAAGAGACAACCATGGAATACAATGAAAAGACTTTGCTTCTTGGGAGGCAGGTAGAAGGAGACAAGGCTTTTAGTAATGACTTTGAAGTTGTCACCAAGCCATCTCTGATACATATATGAAGATAAGCACCCTGGAAAATGCTGTATGTATCCTCTATAGAAGATAGTGCTGAAGCTGTCTGTCTCTAGAAAATTGCCTATGCTGAAAGCTCACCTGAACAGCATCCAAATCAAATGGACTGGGAAAGGAAATGTGCAAGGAAAATAGCAGGAAAAGCCCTAAATAGGAGGTTTAATTCAAAATCAGTCTTGAAAAATAAAGTTACTGGAAAACAAGGAAGGGGATCATAGATTGCAGTGTCCGGTTTTTCATTAAAAGCAAACTAAAGATCATGAAAACATTTTTTAGGAATCCAACAGCATCTGTGTTAGTAGTACAGTTTAAACCTTAAAGATGAAAATATTTACAATTATGGACATTTATAATGCTGTATTTACATGTAACACTTTGTAGAAACACAGAAACTGGTTTTAGGTGCATTAACACGAGCATCTGAAATGTCCTTGCAATACCTCCTGAATTCAGTGGGGGGTTTCTGAGCTTCCTCAAATGTTAGTCCAGCCATGACAAGAAAATCTTAAAAACAGTAGAGTATTTTATATATAAATGTTGTTGAATCATGAGGAGCAAAGACAGGCATCACAGTGTTTAGGGGTTTGCACTGGAGTTTTGGGCTTAAGCCAGAACATAGATGAGACAACAGAAATTTACTTTCTCATGATCAAGTCTGGCAAGGCAACTGTAAAAACTCTCTATTGCTTCTAACAAAGTTCACTGACACCCCCAAGGAAAACTTCTTATTTTCTTAACATTTTCTTGATATATACTGTGTGCTAAGGCTATACTGATAAAATGGTTGCATAACAGATGCAGATTTGCTTATGGTACACTGGAAGGCAAGAAGTGACAACATGCCAATCCCCACAAAGATTTTGCACTCAAATGATGTGTGTCACTTCCATTCACTTTATATTCCATATTTTTCATCCCACCAGTCCTGCCTAGATGATGGATTGGACTCAACCCCTGTTCCAGTGATGTGTGTGATGGCTGTAGCTACAGTGTGAAAGTAAAACTCCATAAGCACCTGTCACTTTTCTTAGGTTAGGGTTGCAAAATAAAAGCTGTAACCTTACCACAGGACAAAGATACCAAGTTACATGGCCCTTATTATCATTCAGTGTGAGCAGAACTCCATTATAATTTACCAAAACATTGAAATAAAAGGGTAACTTTAAATTATTTGTCTGCTTCTTGAAATGACACTTACTGCTGCTGGAATTCCATGTTTATCACATCCCACAGACTGCCAAGCTAAATCTGCCCTACTTTGAAAGAAGTTATAAAATCAAATTAGTTTATGCCAGTCCTGAAAACTTCACCAGGAATCTAAAAACCCATGTGGCTGGCAACATCACCAGGAAGAGAGGTTTTAAAAGGTTTGGAATAGGAATTGAGTGAACAGGGCTGTGGGTACTAGATAATGGAAAAAGAACCTCCATCTTTCCTTTGCTGAATGTTAACGAGGGAGGGAAGCACAGGAAGGAGAGCAAGCTGTTGTAGAAGGATGGTAGTCACTGGAGACTGCAGATCTGATTCTGAACAGATAAATGGGTTTTGATTAAGTATCAGGATGCTTTTTACTCTTTTTTTTCTTTTCTTACTGTTCAACACAGAATGACCCTTTAGGTCCAATCCCAAACCCTGCTGAAGTCTGCCATCAATTCAGCAGACTCAGTATGAGACTTTTTAAATTGCTTCATTCCCTTCAGAATAATGCAGCTGGTGAGAACACTTTTTGACACCTTGGTAAAGTCATGACTATCGCTTGTCACACTCGACTGCAGCTGCTTGAAACTGAATGTCCATTTCGTTTTAGCAAAACAAATTGATTTCCTGAATGCAGTAAGAAGAGGTTAAGACTTAGTTCCAACTCTGCATATTAATACCAGGCAAAGAAAAATCTGTGGCTGTGTAGACAAAAATGTAAACAAAAGTAGAATTTACATTTTTTAATCACATCATCAAGCTGTCCTAATTATATCATTGCAATATAAACAATATTTATGGAATAAGCAACTCAGGATACAGTCAGATCTGATGCCTTTCCACTGTCTACACCCATAATTAGGGAGAAAACTCACAATTAGGACCTAACTCCTCTGAAGCTCTCATCAATCTACAGCCCAGTTGTCCTATTAAAAACCTGTATTTCTGTCCTCAGATTTCCAGTTTCTTACTTAGTTTTTAACAGACTACATCTCTAGGAAAAGAATAATTCTGGATCTGCTGTATTTACTTCAGCCTTCAAATGCCCAGGGCTATACATAGTGGCTGTGGGAGGGGAGAGAGAGGAAGGTCCATCCTGCACTTCTTGGGAAGTGATCCTCTGGTTGCTTTGCAGTACACCAGCAGTCCCTGCTGGTCAGAGCTCCTTGTGCCAAAAGCGCAGACCATTTCAGGCAAGTGCAGTGTTTTTGATATGATGCTTAAGTAAGGCCCCTAACCCAGAACACACCTCAACTAAATCTAAGATCTCTTCCTTCACAACAATGTTGAACTAAAAAGAACACTAAATTACACCTGTTTCTGCAAATCAAACAGCTTTTCCTGTGACAGAAATCTGTGTAGCTACATCTCAGTGGTCTTCCAGTGGAGATCTTTGCCATCCATTATGCCAGGCTTATGTCCAAGGAAACCAACAACAGTCCTCTACTCAGCTCAGACTTCTTACTACATGGTACAGACCTCCTCCATGGTATGGACCTCCTTCAAGGTGTTTCTCTCTGGCTGTTCCTCCGACTCTTCTCACACTTAGAAACACATGAACTGCCACACTGCATCAGGTTAAATGCCAGTTTAGCCCAGAACATGGACTCAACAGCACTTATTAGCCAGTATTTCAAGAAAGTGTGGAAGAAACAGAAGTATCTGATGATACCATGGAAGTGTACAGTGATAAAATAAATCCATTCTTCCAGCAGTTAGCTGTTTAGGAGCTGATATTGTGGAATTTTTACTGGACCACAGTGTTTAATACTCAAAACTTGGTAATTTTTATTTCATTTAATATCTATTTTTTAATCCTTTTGGCCTTCTCTTGCAAGGAGTGCTATGATTTAATTTTGAATATTGTAAAAAATGCTTCCTCTTGTGTTTTTGTTAAACTCACTGTTGATAACTTCATTGGATGACTCCTCAACCTCAAGGACAAAAAATTGCATGTAATAATTCTCAAATCACCTTCTCTAAACCATTTATAAATCTATAGGCTTTTATCATATTACCTTCTGATACATCTCTCTTTCAAACTGGAGAGATGAAGTTTGTCTTTGCTGTTTTGTATCTTTGATCAACTTGCAGTCCTTCTCTGTCTCATCTCTAGCTTTCTTATACCTGCCTTGAGACTACTGCAAAGGAACTGCTCACTCCTTCAAGCTGTGGGTGCACCGTGTATTTATGCACTGGCACACAGACATTTTCTGGATTTACTCCATCATTTTCTCAATATTTCCTAATGGTTCATATATTCTTTTGACCCTGCCTCAGCATTGATCTGATGTTACCAGAAATCTATCCACAGACACTCCAAAATGTATTTCTTGAATAGTAATAGCTGATTTAGAGCCTATTAATATGTATGAATAGTTTGAATTACTTTTATTCCATTTCCATTACTTTGCACTTATGAGCATTAATTTTCATTTGTCATTTTATTATCTAGTTACACAGTACTATGAGATTCTACAGCTTTTTGAAGTCAGCTGTAGATTAGACTGTTCTGAATAACTTGTTGTCAGATGCAATCATCTCAATGCAGTATTTATCCCCTTTTCCAGCTCTTTCCAGCTTCATATGATCTATTCTCTGTACCACACATAGATTTTTCCAGAACATGGCCATCGCCCCCTTCTCAGTCCTTCTCTAGGCTTCCTCCTCAGAACACCATGAAAAAAAGATCTGCCTGAATCCCCCATTCACTTCACATCTCTACAACAGGCTGTCTGTGTGGGCTTCATTCCACCTAACTTTAGAGGGTGACATCTATTTCTGAGCCAAGTTCCCTCTATAATCAAACAGAGAGGAAATAGGCAATGCTACAGTGGAAGTGGTCCAACTCCAATGTAAATGTCTAAAACGCATCAGATGATTCATGTCCCAGAAGTGTTTATTCCTCCTCATTGACTCAAAGGGAGTCCACAGTGAGTGGAGCAGATGCAGATTTTCTACGTCAGAGGCAGAGACATCATAAATTAGGTGAGAAGAATCCTGCTTTTCCCCCGCAGATCTCACTGAGCTGCAGACACATAATTTTTCTGGTGGACTAAAAATCCAAGAACCATTCCAAAAAGACCTTAAATATGGAGTAGGGAAAGACTGGGTTGAGCAGAAGTCTACAGGGCAGCACCTTTGTGATTTGCCACACAGGGAAAATGCAGCTTCCTTTGCCCTGTATGCCACACAGTAAGTGGCCCAAATGTAGCCTGGAGCTGGTCCAGCTGGATGCAGGGTTCCCAGAACAGAGAGAGCATGCCTATGCACAGCCAATATTTCACATGCCCTGTCCCTCATTCCTGCATTACCCAAGCTCCAGAACACAGTAATGTCACCTATCAGAAAGTTTTGACTTTCAGCTCTTTCCTTGGAAAGATTAATTTGTATCATTGCATCATTTCAATAGCATCACATCTTCCACAGAAAGAACAAGCTTACAATACAGGTGCTTCAACTTCTCTGCCCTGTCTTACTCACCCTCCTTTGCATTCCAAATTACTTGTCACAGCAATCAAGTCATGCCTGGCAGAAGATCATTCCCTTACAACTTTAAGACTGTTCCATCCACAAGTTAATGATAAAAGCTTCATCTCTAAAAAAGCAATGTTCTCACAACAGTCCACTGAGGTAGCTGCTATAATCCTGAGACACTTGGTAAAGTTACCTCTGAGACCTGTTTTACAGCCAATAACACATAGGAAAAGTGCTGGACTCAGAATATACAAAAAAAGAAAATATTCTGAAAAATCTAATTCCTTTTCTTTTATGCAATATTCACCATGGCACAAATATCCAGGGAGCAGCTTGTTCTAAATTTTCAAAATGTTACTGCAAATTCATGTGCACTGGCTAATACCCTTAAGCAACTGAACTACTCTGAAAACATAGCTTATAAAAATACTTTTTCCTCTGTCAAGGAAATAGTCACAAAACACAGCCTATAAAAAGTCTTTTTAAAAAATTATTTATTTTATCTCCAACTAGACTACAAGGCAATCTTCTGACCCTAGCTTGGATTAAATACTGCCTGAGATGAGAGCAATAAAGCAACAAGATGTATAAAGTGTAGTATATAGAGGATATTACTGCTTACCCTAGAAGAAAATGAAATAATGAAGACTACAACAGCACAAAATTTTATTAATATTTATTTTTTATAACCTTCTTCACTACAGCTGAATGTGGAATACCCATGTCCTCTCCAGAGAGAAACCACTGAGTGTGGTATTTGGCTTGGAACTCTTGCCCAGAGACTGGTGATAAATGCCAGCCCAGAAATGGTAAAGGAGTGCAGCTATTCTCCCAAAAGAAAGCTTGAACCAAGACAAAAGACAGTAAAGGATTATTTAAGAATATTCTGTGATGAATGGGACAAAATATCATTAACCTAATTATCTAAATGTTAGTGTAGCACTTAACACCAGTATCCTGCACATTTTTCCACCTAAATAATGGGAAAAACTTAGCAAAATCCCTTTTATACTCCCAGCAGCTATCAGAGCAATGAGACAGAAAGCACTGGAATTCAATGTAGAGCCCAACCAAATGCCTGATAACTAAAACTGTAAGAAAGAATGACAGGGAGATGGAGGCTAATCTAATATAATGAGGTATATAAAGAAAAATCACATGTCTGCTATAATAAACAATTACAATATGAAAGTGAGGTTTTTCTGAGCCCAGTGGTACAATGTGGGTGCTCCAGCTGAGTGCTCACTTCTGGTCAGTGGAAAAAAACAAGGTATTTCTGGAGTATAATTAATTTCTTCTTAAATTAGACCCTTAAATTAGGACACAGCTGTGGAAACCCCACATCCAGAACGCTGTCTTGTGAGCAGGCTCCCATCCCCAGATTCCTACTGCCCATTTTTACTAAGGAATTTTCTAGCTATTATTGAATGCAAATGATGTGTCTCAAGAGCCCTATCATTTATCTACTCATTCAAAAAATCTCATTGAGCTGTATTCTTGTCTGACTGCTTAGGACTTGCACAAATGCTAATAGAGTACTCTTATGGTTGTCTGAAATTGATTCCTCTGTGATATGTAGACAAGTAGTTCCTAGGGCTTCTTCTTCCCCGATAATTACTTTTTGTTGTAGGAAGTTTGTCAGGACAGACCTAGAGTTCCTACAGTGGCAACGCTTCTATGGAAAAGATGGATAGATGAGGACATTGAGGTTGGAGAGCCTGAAGTTGTTGATCCTGCAAAGTTATGGAGAATTTATGAGAATTCATCCTCGTTTACTCCTTATATTGATATGACCCCAGTTTGATGTGTTAATGTAATGTTGTGAGATGTCACCATGTCTCCCCATTATACTTTCCCCTTAGTCATCCCCCATCCAGGTTCTTCTTCCCACAAACCCCTAGGGCATTTTCCCACCAAGCTTCCCCTGATTGGCCCCAGTTTACTGCACTGCAGTGATTTCC
This sequence comes from Hafferia zeledoni, assembly GCA_035583235.1. Lineage (NCBI taxonomy): Eukaryota > Metazoa > Chordata > Aves > Passeriformes > Thamnophilidae > Hafferia > Hafferia zeledoni. The sequence goes on along the minus strand of JAWWEV010000001.1, from coordinate 104,738,642 downwards.
CCATATATGGTTATTGCTCAACCCCCACCTCCCACTGGTCCTTGTTATGATCCCTCATTGCATGCTTGTTGACCAATGGGAGGCATCCCCCCTCAGACTTTTCTCAACTTTCAACCCTAACCCTATGTCTTGGGTTGAGCTGGCAAAATGCCAACTGCCTGAAGACAGAGTGAAAAGGGTGGCTTCCCCCTCCAACCAGCCAAGGGAGAAGGAAGAGGGAGAGGAAAAAAAAAAAACCTCTCTAAAAACCAGGTTTATGCTTAAAACTAACTACATTTATTTATACAGAAAAGAGAACATTAAAACTACAATATAACACACACTTACACAAGTTATGTATAACAAGAAAATAAT
>JAWWEV010000001.1:104717903-104738188 GCA_035583235.1 Hafferia zeledoni | reverse complement strand
TTGGCTAAAAGAGGTCAGCTGTTAGCTAGCTCAGCCCAGCTCAAGTCACCTGACAATTTCAGGCCTAATCTAAACTTAAAGCCTAAATTTAGCCCGCTTGGCCAAACCCATGACACCCTATATAAGTCCCATGTTCCTCAATAAATTCGGCTTTCTTCATGGACTCCTGCTCATGTCGTCTCTTCGGGGATTGGTGCCATGGCGGGAGCAAAGAGAGCCTTCCTTCTTCAAGGGGCAGGAAACCTAAAAGAGCTTTATCACTTGGTTAGCTGCAGTTCTTGCCCCTTGGAGTGTAGTTCCTTGCTTCGAGGATTTCAAAGTGGCTTTAACATCCACTGATAGAAGTTGATGGAATTGCAGTCACAAACTTCGGGTTTGGCATTGTGTCTATTTTATGTGCTCGTGAGTTACAAAAGCAAGGCTTGGCAATTGGTGGCAACGCTCAGCTTTCAGCCAGTGCCACAGCAGGCTCTCTGCATCAGGGAAGCTGCGTTGCGAACATGCCCCAAGCCAGTACAGACTTACAGAGGACACAAGAACAGATCTTGAAGATCTATTTGGTATTATTCCCTTTCATTTCTGTAAATATCAAAAAAGAAAAAAAAAAAAGTTGATTTTACAACTTCTTTTTTGTTTCAAGGGAGGTAACTGCAACATAAAGTAAAAGCATATAAAACAAGTTTTAGGAATTCTTATTTTGAGTTCTTGAAGATTTCACTGATACTGCAAAAGGAAATATTTTTTCCTGATCACACAGATGATGCTTTTCACAGATTGTAATTTATTTTACTGAAGTGGCTAAAAGTTTTCTCGATTTTGCCCACCAGGAAATGTATTCATCTCATTTTTAGCACTTAATTCCTGAGTGCTCAGAATTAGTTACATCAGAGGAAATCTTGGAAAAGTTCCCTTTAACTGCAGCAGGTCCAAGTCTTCACTGTGGGCTAGATTTTCAGAACAGCTGCTGGCTCCTGACTCTGTGAGAGTTTAATGGAAGCCTCAAGTGCTCAGAGAAGCAAAAAATCTGGGTCTGGATATAGGAATCTCAGGCTGAGTAAAAGCAGAAGCATCTCAGTTCAAACTCTGCTTTCGAAAATTTGCCTGCTTTCAATGGTCTACCCATGATCTACCTAAAGCCTAACCTATCATAATTAAAGCTAAGGTAAAAAGCCAAAAGTGACTTATTTATCAATACAGCTCATCCCATAATTTGAGTGCTTTGGATTGCTCAATGCAACCTTGCCTCATGTAGACAAGACAAAAAGGGAAGGAGGGAGAGGATTTTGACAGAGATCAATAATGTAGTTTAGACAAGGCATTACAGGAGTGTCTGTCTGCTTTGGTACCTCCCTCTAGTTTACTATGGGGATAATGGGCCTTGACATCTTGCCAGCTCTGCCATCCTAGAGAAGATGTCATTGCTAGTTCAACTCGAAGTGTCTCTTGCTAATCCTTAGGAAATTATTTCTGTTTGGAACTTCTATCATGAAAAGGATATCCAAGCTCCCTTACAATGCACAAAACAGTGTTTTCACCTGCGCAGCTCTTTGTGATCTCTCTGGAAATAACTCCTGCATTTTTCACCTATGTATGGCACAATCAATTAGGAGGCTTTCCACTTGAAAGCGAATTCATACCAAAACCCCAAGGAGAGCATATAAAGATCACAAGCTCAAGAAACTGAGCAGAGTAGGATATGTGTAACAAAACATCACCTCTCAAGGAGAGATGACTGATGTAAAACTGCTTTATGAAGAGAAATTCTATTTATTCTGAGTATGATGCACATTTTTGTTTTACTGACTCCAAATATGTGTTTTTACTTGATTTTCACATCCCTTCAGTGTTACATATTAAGTAACAGTATTCTGAGGCAGCTACTTCCTGGCAAATGGAAACCCATTGAATAAATACTAGATGAAACAAAATGGTGTATTTTCTGCATTGTCTCCTGAAAATGATTTTCATTGAGCTTGACCGCAAAATATTGTTGATAAAATTAACAAGAGAGGAAGAAAAAATTAAGTGAGGAGGTAAAGAACTGAGTGAGAATTTTTCAGGTGAGGTTTGCAGACAGCAAATTAGGCAGAAAAATTGAAAATCAGGAAAAATTCTTTCACAGAATGTGCAGGAGGCAAATGCTCTTGCAGCAGTACTTAAAGGTTATGGGAAGGAAGAGAATAAGGCAAATCCTACACAAACAGAAAAAGTAAATGAAGAAAAACAGGATCAGGTTTGGACAGCTGGGTCCAGATGCCCATTAGCCTGGAAGATACCATGTTGTCCTTAATATGCGACTGTGAAACCCTTATTTTCACCAATACCCTTCACCCCTCATGTCTTGTGACCACTTCCAACATCTCACTGTAATAATCCCCAGGACCTCTTTGCCCTTTGCAATGTCATTTCATCTGTTCCTGATAATCCTGGAGACCCTGGGAGCTGTAGATGCCCTCCCCAGGCCTGCTGCAGCACCAGCAAGACCCCAACACATACCTGCAGCTGCAGGTCTCCCATCAGCCTCCTTCTCCCATGCTCTGCCCCCTGCTCAGAACATCCTGTGTAAGGTGATGTGCTGCTCCTTTCAATCATGTTTTTTCCATATTGATCCACTTTTCTTTCAAGCCCCCAAGAAAATTGCGAGGAGAAAAAAATTCCTGCTTTTATAGTTTTCCTAAAAATCTTTTCCTTTCCTCTGTGCCCTGCAATGTCAGGCCTTTGCTAACTGACTAGATGTTCTTCTGAAGATGGCTTTATTCTTCCTCAGTTTATGCATAACTTTGTCAAAACTAGTGCGTGTTTCCTTCCAAAAGCTCCTTGTTCTATTCTAGTTTGTTAACCTCCTCCTTCATGGCATTGCAACTGCAGTGAGTTATTTGGGGCAGGGATGCTGATTTCATTTCTATTATAGAAAGACTACAAAGTTCTCCATGACTATAAAATAACAATTATCCCAGCATTTTTTTGTTGGGGTGATATTAGGGGGTCTCCAGAGAGGCTGGGCACTTCAACTCCTGCAAGCCCTGCTTCTGAATATTGTCATTCCACAAAGCATTCCTTCAAATGAGAATTCTTGTGGCTGGATGCCAGAAAATTATGCAATGTCTTTAAAATGTGAGTCACGGAATGGATTAGTACTTTGTTTGTCAGCTGAAAATCTGGGCTATTTTCATGTACTGGGATAAAGGTGGTTCAAAGAAATTGTGAAGCTACCCAAACATTCTGTTACCATTTGTCTGTTAGGAGCTAATGCTGAAATAGCTGCAGCACTGCTGTTGCTGTTCCACCACAGTGTAGGCAAAGGATCTTTCCAGAGGCACAAAAGTGGGACACAGGATGCTGCAGCCTACTTAAACCAAGGAAGTTGTGCAATTAGTTTAATTCAAAGCGATAATTGACCCAACTCATGACTATTCCTAGGATAAAAAGAGAAGAAAAAGTGGTTTGGTGCTAACTCTGTCTTAGCCATTTCAGGCTTTCTGGTTATCTTCTTTATATATTTAATTAAGTACATTTGAAGGACAAATCTAGAAGCTAATGAGCTTTTACAACTGCCATTGAAATTAAAAGCAGCTGCACATGTTCCTGAGGTTTTGAAAGAAGTATATTCAACCCATAAAAAATACATTAGTTGACCATTAAAGTTCTAAAACATGACAATAAAAGCAAATACGTTTATAATTAGTGCTGCCCGTTATTCATTACACACAGACTGGCGTCTCCTTCACTGTTCAATCAATGCTTTGCTCATACTTTGTGCTTTCTTAATTTTGCCTACATGTTTGCATTCAGAGTTCTTATACATGAAAAGTGCTATAAATAAGCAAGCTGCTATTACTGCTGACTGCAGCCTGTGACATCCTCCCAGAGCTTCTTGTTTTCCTGGGTGTCAGACTGATTTGAAAGGAACTGGTTACATGAGTGATGAGGGTTTGTCCTCATCTGGGCAAGTTGCTCTGGAATAAGTACAGGGATCTGAGACAAAGATTTCACCCTATTTATTTAGGAACTCACAAATGCAAAACTATTTCATGTCAAAGGCACAGAGTTATGATGGTGCCAGATGATAGGACAAAGCCTGGCAGTACATGACTGCTTGTTTTGGGAGACAAGGCTTTATTTATATCAAAAGGTAGATTATAAAACATGTGGACAGATCACACCTGAATACATACTCCATTTCATAAGATTTGAATTCCAGTAAAATGTGCCATATTAAGGCAATTAAAAGTTGATGACTATATTGATAGGGGAACAGGAATTAGACAAATAAATTATTCAGTGGGCAAAAAGATTCATCATCTTGCAAACATAGACAAAGCATGGAAAATAAGTGTTGGCAATATAAGTCTTTTCATATAAATAGTAGTAAAATAATGCTGCAATGTAGCAATTGCACAAATTAATATGTCTCTGCAGACCTTGAATAGAGTGATAGGATAAACTTGTTTGAACAAGCATATGTTTTAACACATTCATAAACACTGAGTGGAATCTGAGGCATGCTCATAGGATGTAGAATGAAATCTTGGAAAGCATGCACACTATAAATATTATAGAGGTCCCAACATGTAATCAGCTAAATATGTGTTTCCTTGTATCAGCAAATAGGAACGTCTATTACTATAGTTAGAAAAGAGAGTATTATTATTGTTCAAGATCAAGAAAATTTCCAGCTCTTGTGTCTGCACATCAAAGAGACATTGACAGATGGGATAGAGCTCAAGGAAATATTCAAGATGCAGAAAATGTATTTTCTTGTCTCTCCCAGTGTAAGTGAAAAGTTCCAGTTTCATTTGTTATGGACCGATTAAGTGTCAGCAAGGAACTGGAAACTGAAGGAAATCATCACTCTATAGGATTCCCTGTTTTCCTATCATAGGCATTTAAATACTGTGCTTCCTGTGGTGAACAGTGGTGCAGGAGCACAACCAAGAGAGCAAATCATTCAGAAATGGGGGGGTTTTTTTGTTTTTTTTTTTTTGGTCATTTTCTAGTCAGCATTTCATCAGCCACCACTGAGCTGACACTGAGCTGCACGAGTTATCACCTCCTTGAATAAAGAAGGCATCAAATCTGCCACAGCTGGGCAGCTCCCAGTCAAAAGCATTGTCAGAACAGAGAAAAAAAATTAAGACATGAAGGCACATTCACAACAGTATCCTTCCATTCTTCCATCCCTGCACTGAAATCTTTCAACAGAGACAAAGGGGTGGGAGATAGAGGGGAGACCATGGAGTCATGGACAAGGGTGCTAGGGAGGGAAAAAGGGAGGCAGAACAGTGAAATGAAATCATGAGGAATGCAAAAGGGCAGGAATAAGAGGGAAGAAAATAAGAAACAGGCTTAACCAAAAAATATCAGTAACAATATACCTCATATTGCAGAAGAATTGCACTATTACAGTGATGTTAGCATAGGAAGAAGAGACACTTTTGTTAAGCAGTTAGAAATGTGTAACTTCGAGGGAGTCCATCACACTTTCCTGTCTCCCACCCCGTCAGTTCTAATAGGGGTCAGAAAGAAATGAGGGGCTGAGTATTGCAGCAAGAGAGCAGATGTTCTTGGCTGCCCTCACGCTTCCTCTCCTCTCTTGGTCTCGATTTATTCTTGTATTTCCTCTGCAAGCCTGAGACCTCGACTTGGTGTCTCTTACAGCATTACATAAGTCACCCATCTGGAAGCAGCGTGTTGTGCAGGCAAAGAAGGGATGCTGCTGCTTTGCAATTTAGATACAGAAAAAAAGCACAACACAGACACTGTGGCTGTGAAATATTGGCTAGTTTGATTATTTTTTACACATGCTTTGCCCTCCATTTACTGAAGAACTGGGGAATATTTATATTCTTTTCTACTCTTACACCTTTACAGTTACACTCTAGGAGGGGCCTTTAGCTCTGTCTTTCAGGGAGTTAGACCTTTTGGGCTGATTTTTTTTTCTTTTCTCCTTTCAGAGTAATGAGGTTCTATTTGCAATACAAACCAACAGGTTTACTGTATTTATATGCATAGCAGTACAAGTAAGACATGGCTGAGAACACATTTTCTTCTTTTGTTTATTGTGTTTGTTCTGTTTGTATCTTCTGGCCCTAAAATATGATGCTGCAAAATCTTTTCCTTAAAGTAGGAGATGGGGTAAATTCTGCCCCCATTCACCGCAATCATGAGCAGGACAGCAATTTCCTTAGCTCATATTCCTTTATCTTTTGGCTTCCAGGTTTCCTTCTGCCCCAAGTGAAGCCCTGAATGGACACAATAGTTTGTCCCTCCAGGTGACTCCCAGATTGGGATTGTTAAGGGAATAAAGCAATTATCCAACAACAAATATAGTATCTCTCTTGTTGTCAACCCTTCTGTTTATTTCAAATACAAAGCACTTGAGGTGTCTGCAGTGGCACAAAGGAAATCTTCTTCTGAAAGAAAGCGCTACTGTTTTCCCAGCTCCTGCAGTCAACAGCCTCAAAGGAATGTTAAGCAAAGGCAGAGGCAATGGCTGGGAGAGAGAAGCCAGTGCTGGGGGAGAGAATTGAATAGATTCTCACCACCTACATGGAGAGGTTACCAGTGTTCCTCATCCAAGTACCTCAGGTTCAGTTTCTCAGATTTCAGTTTCTTCTGGAGATAGCATTAGTGTCTCAGATTGCTGAGGACTCTGCCATTGCTTTTATCTGAGTGTCTACACAATGAGATTTGCATTTTTGGCTTTAAAATTAAATAATAGTATCATATTTGGCATAGAGCTTGGAGAAACTTATCCAAACAATGGCTACACACTACAGCTCCCTGTAGGTGAGGGGCTACAGTTCCAGGCGATCTTAAAATCTCAACAAGCTGAGAATTCAGTTGGCAGTCTTCTGGCTTTTTAGTGTCTTTCCAAAGTTGATTTATACTAAAAAAGGACCTGTCTCATTGACGTAACGCTTTTGTGGTCACAAGATAGTAGTCAAGGTAAGACACAGACACTATCAAGATTTAAAAAATACACAAATAATGACAGGAAATTCAGTTTGGGTAACAACACATTAATGAATAACAGAAATAGCTCTTGAGGGATGACTTATCAATTCAAAGAAAAATCAAAATATTTGGAATACAGAATATTTCTTTCACACTTGTCATTAGTACAAGTTCCATCAAGACTGCTGAATTTATCTTGAGCTCTGCTGGTAACTGATCAGATGATCAGGGTACCACAGTATGATTTCTCGTTGTATTGGTAGGCTCTTATAAACTAAATTTTCAAAGTCTGGCAGCTGATTTCAAGACAATTCTCATGGAGACTTCACTTTGGGAATTCAGTTCTCTGTTGCATGCAACTGAAGCAAAGTGGGGTCCCTTCTCTGTTCATTTTTCAAAAGCCTGTTTGAGAAATGTTTGATTGATTGGAAAAAATAACTTCAGTGTATTCTAGGAGAAAACCATTCTGTTCTTTTCTTTTCTTTCTTTTTTTTTTTTCTTCTTTACTAGAGAAGCAAAACTATGCAATAGTCTACATTCAGTTGTGTGCAAGGTCCATGGATAATCTGAGACAGGATCACGGAAAATGCTAACACATTATGTCAGACACTTTGATCAATGGCGTTTTTCATTGGTCTGATGAAAATTTTCATTTCTATCTTACAAACATGTTACCAAGTCTCATTTTATTTTGTAACCAAGGGTAATATCTTTTCAGCTCCAGTTCTCCAAAATTCAAATACCAAAACCAGGGAGTAAACTGAGTATGGGCAGTGGTGTTCTTATCTGAAAATAAGTGCTCACCAAGAGCATCTCCAGAGTGGGTGATGGTTCTTTGCTTCACTTTTGTAAGAGGTTGCTTGATTAGATAGTGGATCTTCCATCAGTATGTGATTTCTACCTACATTGCATACTACAGACTGAGGAAGATCTGTGCCTCTACTCACATCCCTTCCATCCAAACTGTTTTCTTTTTCTGTGCAGTAGTCTTCCTTCCTATGACTGTCTGGTTGATACTTCTCTTCCTCCTTTGTAAATACACATTTTACCATGGGAGTTCCTGTGTTTGACACTAAATATTAGCTGATAAATATTACCCTGCTGTTGATTAATTCAATATTCTTCAGTATTGATTTCTTCTTTGTTCCCACTCCAGCATACACAAAGCCAATTATTTTGCACCAAACCAACATCAGCCTCAAGATTACAAGATAATACTTATTTTTCTGTATTGGCTGGCAGCTGCTTTCCATGGACCTTAACAGCCAAATACAGAAAGTAGACCATGCAGTCTGACCATCAGTCAGTGTAGGCAGCAACAGTAACTTTGATTCAGCTGCACTGAAAACTGACAGGCTATTCTGTAGATTCAAAAATATTCATATTCTCTCTATTAAAATTCTGACTTCAGTTCTTACTGCACATGACAGATGCAGCACAACCACACTGTGTTTTTGCCAAATAGATTCTGTATATGATCCTCATTAATACTAAAGCCTCTATCAAGCTTCTGTATTAAATGAAGAGCATCAGAGAGAGGAAAAATGTAAAAAATGCCAAAAAAAATCCTCAAGCATGCCATAAAACAGTCTGTTTATCATTGTGAATCTACCTTGTTGACCCTTCTCCTTTCAGGCATTGCTTCTTTCAAGCTGTTCAAAACACAAAAGCGATGCAAGCCACTCTCCTGAGACTGAATGTCTGCCATGAATGAAAAGGTGTAGTGAGGGAAAAGGTACAGGAATACATGCATATATGATGTGACTGCTGCTGTCTCAAGGGACATGGGCAGAGGTGAAGTGAAAGAGCAGGAAGAAGAATTTAAAAGAGTACTAAAAAGTGAAAAAGCATACTAGGAATACAAATGCTTCCCTGGAATATACAAACCATATAATAAGGAATCCATAGCCCAAAGGACTGGTCAGATTTGTAAGTGTACTCTTTATAAATCATACATCTCTCACATGCTCTCTCAAATGAGGAAATTTTAACTGCAGAGATACACTATGACAGGTCTCTGATTTCTTGCTTGTGTACATTTTCTTGACAGCCTGCTACACTGAGCAATTTAAGAGCTTACAAGAACATGCTTCCCCATAAACAAGTTTCTAAACTAATGAACTCTCTTCACTTGATTAATGATTTTGTTGGAAGCAGTAAGAATACAACAAACAAAAGTGAAATTATGAGAAGCAAGCCACTGTCTCCTTGAGACAGAGATGGCTAGTGACAAATATGTTCTGAGCCTGAGAAACCCACATAACAGGATAGTCAGAGAGCATCTTTCAAAACCTATTGCCAAATGTAGGCAATGATAGCGTGAGATGACTCTATCCAGAAGATGAAACATACTTTTCAAGTGGTTCACTTGAGCAGGAAAGCTGTAATGTACCCTGTGCAATGTTCATAGTTTCTAAAGCAAAGTATGTTTCAATGCATGACCTCAGTGAATACAGAGCAAAGGAGGCTGGAAGCCACGCAAGCTTCTACTGTAATGGCATTTTCAGTCAAAATGACCTTCGGCTCTTTTAGAGCAGCTACATTTTTCTTTAGTGACCGATAGTATCTAACTGCAAAGACTTGAGCTATGTCCAGGAATCTTTCCTAATAATCCCCAGCTTACTAAGGAATTTCAGCACTACTACAAGCATTTTGAAGGATAGTTTTTTCTGATTCAATGTACAATTTCTGCCACTGTCAGCTTTTTTACATTTTTATAAACTGACACAGATTTAAGTTTTGTCTTAAATTAAGCCAAAAAAATGTTAGTCATTTTCTGAGCTATTTTCCATTGACTGAGATAATTTCTCACAGAGACCTTCTATAATCACTATCCTCCCAAACACTGATGTCACAGTTTAACAACATGTTTATAGCAAACAACATTACTTTGGCCCTTTTAAAGCAGTGAATTTGTCAGTGACCTCCTCCATATTCTTTCAAGCCAGAAGAATAAATACATTAAAACTGAAGTAAGAGGACTCTGGGGTTTAAATTTACAGTCCCTGCAGTCACTCAAACTCAGTCATCATCACTGAGCAAAGAGCAGAGATTAAGTCCCTCTGCAAACTGGCTACCAGACTGCTGTGCAAAGTCACTGACCTCACTCAAGTGTCTTCTGCACTCTATTTCATGTTATCAAACATTAAAGAAAATATTGAAAGAAGGAGGAAGGACCAATACCTTGGTTCATGTCAGGAATCAGCCCACTTCCCACTCCCAGAGCCTGAGTAGAGCTTCTCTTGGGAAACAGGCTTCACTCCCCATGCAGCACAGAACACTAGTTTAAACTTACTGAATGAAGATCTCTGGACCCCAGAGTTGGAAAGCAGATAACAGTAATATAAATGTAATATAAATGTTATAAAAAGACCCTTCAGAAAGACTGCTACTCTCCTGCACCTGCCTCCTGAAAGGGATGTGTGAGCAAAGAACCCCAGCAGGATAGAAAGCTTTACTCCAGGCAGCAGAGCTGTAAGTGCCTCACAGGATAGGTGAGCACCACAACTCCCAGCGGCATCTCTGGGGTCTTAGAAGGGAGTACGAGGGTCCAGGCAGCACAGGGAGAGGTTGTGAGCCAGCAACATGGAGGGTGGCCAAAGGCCATTGTCACCAAGGCTATAGGTGGAGGAGCAGATGCCAATGTCTGGGGAAGCCACCGCTCAAGGTGCATGGGGTATTCTGGGAAAAGGGCGTGAGGGATGCACAGGCTTCAACTGCATCTCCCTCCAACTTGTTTTGCTTTGTGCACTCAAATGCCAACTTTAATACACAGCAAAAATCACAATGTGGAGAAATTTTTTTGTCTGATTCTCACACTTTGTTTTGGCTTTTGGTTTGTTTGTAGGGTTTTTTTCAGCAAGATGATTTCACAGCAAGAAATTAAAACTCCTGAGTGAGAAATACAAGAAATGTTACTGAAACCAGATGAAGTATTTGAGTTCAGTTCAAGTACTCAGATATCTATAACTTCTACTCTTTTTACTGGAGTGTTTAAGAGGTCCACAGAGAGTATACAAATTTCAATGAGTCAGAAGGTAATTGGAATATTCAAGTGCTTCATGTCTCTTTAGTTACCAGAATAAGCAACTCATATCTTGCCTTGTTCTCCTACAGAATGTAATATCCTGCATGAAAAAAACATCAACTTTTAAACTTTGACATCCAGGTTGTTCAGATAATCCAGAAAATTACTCAGAAGTGTGATAGGTGCTCACTATACCGAAGCACTAACTGCCTCTATGTTTCCTGTTTCCTGCTATTTAAAGTATTTTCTGAAAAAGCAATCTGCTGTCAGGTATTATTGCATGGCCAGCTTAAAAGAACAGCAGTCTTAAAACAAAAATTTCTGTCTGTAGAGATTGTGCCACTGTTGTAAAGGACAGTAGGTTCAGCAAATTGCAAATTGGAAGGGGCATGCCACTAGGAAAAAATGGAGATAGAAAGATAGTATTCTTGCTCAATAATAATTTTGCAAGACAAAATACTCTACTGCAGTAGAAAGTAATTACTGTTAATAGCAACAACAGTGTTAAGGAAAAAACCCTAAAACAAACAAACAAACAAAAAACCCCAAGTAAATAAATCAAACATCAAAAATTTCCAGAAAATAAATGTTTCCCAATAAAATGATGGAGGATGGAAATAAGCAAGCCAAATCATATCCTGCTGTCATATCTGCACTTCAATGTCATTTTTTCAACATTACAGTGAAGAAATGAGGTTTCAACCCTGGCTCAGTCAAGTTCTTTTTGGCCTTCATTCCCTGCCTCAACCACTATACCCAAGAATGACACCCAGTGATCCACCCACTTGGAGCTGGAAAACCAGAGCATCATACCTATTTACCAGATGTGTCATCTCTGACATTTCCAAATGGACTCAACCCTTCCATGAGCAAGGCCTGTGGAGTCTGTGCTCACTATGATGCTGCTGCAGTGACTACAGGGAAACCTCTTCCAAACTTATGATGTGTTCAGCCCTGGCAACATAATGCAGAGCTAAAACAATGAAATAATAAATCATCTGTACTTATGCCCCCCAGCTCTGGATTTTCCTCCAATTCTGACTAAGGGGATATTTAAAACTGCATTTTAAGATTTACTTGCCCCTCCATCAGAAGTTTCAGAGACAGGCTATACCACTTTCAAGGCAAGCTGAACATCATATCTTTTATGCATGTCAGGATTTGTTTTTTCCACCTGGATGTCATCAGTGGTAGGAAAGTGAGTTACTGCATGTGATGAAGTTAATTTGTGGGTATCAACACAGCACATACTACCAATATTCTTCTTTAAACATCAAACAATTGAACTAGAGCTATTGCCACATTTCTGAATACCCAGTAGGAGCTCCAGCAAGATTTAATTCTGCAGTTCTATAATAATCACCAAGTCCCTGACCTCCCATAAGATATCTGAATAGTTACTCTCATCAGCTAGAATCTATCTACAAAGATAGGTTTAGTAGAGTATTCTGAAAAATGGAAATCTCCAGCTTTTTCTCATCTATATTTAATAATGTTCCAGAAAAAAAAACCCGAAGAATAAAACAAACAAACAAAAAAACCCAAAATAACCAACTTGTTGCTTTAATGTCATGTTTAAAGTAATAGATAATGCCACAATTCTTTTGTAGATCTCTTTCCTGGCCTCCTTTGCTCACAGATATTGGTATAGAAAAGTATATTCCCTCTTCTAACACTTTCTGTTCATTTTATGGATTTTGGAGATATCCCAGGAATTTCATTCCGTTTACTCAAATGTGCCCCTGTAATTTTACATCTTACATAGCACACAATAAGATAGATCCATGAGGACAACCTACCTGTAGATTTCACATGTACTTTTTTCACATGTAGACTTTTCACCAGAAAGCCCCAATATCTGAAGCAATTGGAATACCTACATGTCAGCTACTGACCTTGATTTAACAAGAGCACAGCTAGTCTATCAGAACTCCTGAACTTTTTTTTCTCTCCTTTTCTAGATTTTTTTTAAGTTGGCTGAAGATGTAATCCTGGTATGTTAAGGCAGTTCCATTCTGACATAAGAACAAGACTATTAATCTCTTTTACTGTAGAAGAAGGTTGCCCAAGTGATTGAATAAATGGAAAAAGGCAGGAAACGAAGGTGCTATCAAGTCAATAGACATGTACCAAAGAATGAGTGCCTATTACTCACATAGGTATGAATAACACATTTTGATGTCTGTGCCATTTCACATTAGCCCAGGATATTTCACATGCACTCATGATTATGGAAATAGAAACAGATTGTGAGTCAGAGAAAAGGTTGAGTCAGAATGAATATGTGAAGTGAGTAGAAAGGAATGATCACAACCATTAATTTTGCCTGTGAAAGGTAGTAGGGCAAGACCAGTCAAAGAACTGAAGCAAAAGAAGCACCCAAAGGGCAACTGGGTAAAATTGCCAAGATAGGTTGACACCTGAAATGACAGGTATTTCTATTACCCACAGCAGTTACATCTGCAGGTTGCAGAAGCTCACATGACAGTTTATGTAAATCTTTTGGGTACCTTTTGTTGACATGATTTCCCACTGCCCTTGTGTTCATTATCTAAGTCATGTTTGTACCATGACTAAGAAGGCAAATAAATACTTCCCCATGGCAATGCAGGAAGTCAACAGAAATGCTCTCACAGGGCATGTAGATGAAGGAGATACAGATATTTGACTTCTTGATAGGTTATTTATTTCACAGAGCTTGAAAGATATATAATGTTGCAGTTTTAAATACAACAGGGAAACTGTGCCAGAGACATTTTCACTAAGAAAATGGGGCCAAAAAAATCAGAATTTCTTAGTAAGATACACAAAGTTTTGTTTTAGCTAATTCACAGATAGCATGAAACTAGTGTATATACACTATTTTCGTGTGGCAGCTCAGATTTACTGAATGTTGTGTTTAGGGACAGAGAAATGTTAAGATGTCAGTTTCATCCAATCATGCTTCATTCAGCATGTTGGGTTTGGGTCAATAATTCTGTTAACAAAGAAGATCTTTCCTCAGGAGGAACTTAACTTCTTGAAACAGAAATCTAACTGACCAAACTAATTTACCAGTCCTAAAATCAGGGAAACTGGATTGTGCACACATATTTCTGAGCTTCAATAATTCAGCATGGTAGGGGGAAAAATTACCCCATAATGATCATATAAAATTCACTCTAGTTTTTTGTGTGTGTGTCTGTGTGTGTTAAAAATATGGAAGTTTGGAATACATTATAAAATTCAGAGCAGTTCAGGTGAATTGGCTAAAGATGCTGTCTTGCTGGAAAGACCCAATTTGCAAAGCCAGGCAACCTTTTTATTAGGCCAATTTACATCACTAAGAAAACAAGCTTTCAGGCACACAAATACTTGTACAGGTCTGAAACAGCAGAAGCATTTTGGGAAGGTAAACACAAACACAGAACAAGATTCTGAGTTTCAGTTGACTGTTGAATAGTAAGATCTGAGAGAAAAAGTTGCAGGCAACAAAGGTAGGATGTGATTACGGAGACAGATGGTGATTATCTCCTATGGGTCAGAAAGTAAAAAACTAATCATAATCTGAAGAACATGCTTAGCTCAGCATGACAATTACTACTTTACAAGGGAAGGCACTGGCATTGATTTTTTTTTTTTTTTTAATATAGCCGTCATTATAAGGAGGAAAATGCTGTCAAGCTTTAATACAGATCCTGGGTTCAGACTGGCTCGGCTGACCCAGGTAATATGATAACTGAATTTTTCATTAATTTTTGAACCAGACCACTCAAAGGAAAATATTTTCTAATTATTAGTGAAATCAGTCCCAGCAGACACCTATATGTTATTCCATAGTTATGACAAAACAGAATAAAGTGTATATCTCGTAGCATAAGAACAGTCCTATTGATATCACTGGATGAATTATATGTTTAGCATGTGTTGTAGTACTGCAAATTTTGAAGACTGTATAAAAATCTAGAGCTTTTTATACTTCAGCAAGTTCAGAAATGTTTGAGTTACTTTTAAATCAAAGCACATTAGAAGCTAAAATTATAATCAAAAATCTTCTGTCGATATCACAGGCCCTCCCTACCTCAACTGAAGGTAATTGAAAAGCTTGTTGACTGCACCAACAGGAAAGCCATGGACTGCATCGACAAGAATACACCGTCTGACCTTAAAACATCTCTTTGGAGTGATTTATTGAAGGTGAGAACAGTAGTGTGTGGACATATCCAAACAGTCTCCAGGCAAGCTACAGCACTTTCAGACTGAGAATCCTTCTGTGATTTGTCCCACAGGAAATCCAGCAGCCCCTCCAGCCGGGGGCCCTGGCAGAGGTTTGCTCCATGAGTGGTTTGGGTCGGGCTGCTCCATGCTACTGAATGTGCGCTGATCCGACAGTAACCAGGCCCAGCTGGCTCCCAGAAGGAGCCCTCAAACAGCTCCCCAGTCAAAAACAACAACAATAATGAAACGATATTAAAATTTTTCCAAATGCCAGCCCAATCCTCAGTTTATGGTGTTTGCCATAGCATATGAAGCTCCATATGTTGTTTTTTGTACCGTCAACTTCGAATTTGTCACTTCTTCGTTCACCAAGTTTCTTTTCTTCTGTGTTTTAGATTTTGTAGTATCAACCACATCTGAGATTTTCTCTGTCTGCTGTCTCACTTGAATCTGTGCAACATGAATCTTTGCCTAACACAGTCCAGGGCTCTAACCGTCTTCTTTGACATCCTTGTAAATGTACAATGACTACAACCAATAAGTCTTATTCTGAACCAGGTACATTTTTTCTAATGTTAATTTATAACATTTATACCTGTCAGTAGACTCCTGTCACATTGCTCTCAGTGCTGATGGAATTTCCCATTCGAGAACATTTTTACCAAATACAAGTAAATACAACTTGGAGCCCCCAGCCCAGCCACAAGATTGACTTACCAGCTGCAAACCAGTCATTCCCACATTCAATAAAAACACCAAATACACCAGTACCACCTGTCATCCAGAACAATGCCACCAATATTCCTCTGGTCTGTTTCTCCATTCAGGTTGCTTTTTCTTTTCTTTTTTTCTGATCCCAAGTATTCTTCAGAGAGTCTAAGCATCCAGAGTTTTACTTTACCCATTTGTTTTTCTTTTTCTAATAGCACAGCCACCTGTGGTATGAGAACTAAGCTAATACCATATGACTTTTCTATGAGGATCTTCAAGGTAACTCATCCAAAACTTGCTTTTAAAAAGATGCCTTCAGCCTTTTCATACATTTAGGGGGTTTTTTTCTCTTTTGGCCTTAGAAAATCTAGTCTTGAAATTATCTTTTCAGACTTATATGAGTTTTTATCATATTCTAAAGTCCAAAAGGGAAGAAGCCATTGAATAAGAAATGAAGCTTTTCTTTTTCATCAAAAAAGCAAAAATCTTCAAGTCTTTTATGTATTATTATCAAGCAAAATGCAAAGGCTAAAATGAAATTTAACTAAGTACGCTTCCAAAATTGTTTAGAAGTGGGATGCTCCTTTGTCATCAGCATCCCTAGAGTCTTTGTGAGACCGTCAGCTAATTCTGCATATGGTGTGTTGTAAATAAAGTATCACACAAATGCTTTTCTTCCTGTAGCAGAACTGAATGATTAATTCCACTCTGCTGTGCTCTTCACCCTTTACTTTAATGAGTCATGTAGTGGATAATGGTGGTCTCGCATCCTTTTCTGTTAGGGTTAGTTGAATACTTGTTAATTTTTCGGGCCGCTACAATCAGGATGTTACGTATTAAAGGAGATGCACAAGATTACAGCTTTTGACACTATCCCATCCTAAAAATAAATTTAGCAATTATGATAAGATGAAATCATCTCCTGTTTTTCTGAGAAACAGGGGAAAACTTGGTTTTTTAAAACAAAAATTAAAAATAACTGCTCTCACATTTACTCCATTGGGAGTTTTGGGACTGAGTAACCAGCAGAAGAATTCCTCATTCAAATACTAATCTTCTCAGCCCAGGAGCCAAATGCTCTGGATCTGGGGCAAGAAGGAGCATGTACTGGCAAGCAGGCAACCATTACTGTTCCCTGAATGCCAAAGCAGCTCCCCCAGCCTTTCCACACCCACAGTGGAAGCTCCTGCACACAACACATGTGTCACCCTCGCCCATCGTCCTGCCTGTAGCTCTGCATTTGCAATGGCAACCTCCCCTCTGACTTGACTCACACAGGTACTTGACTAAACTCAGTACTAAGGGCAAAAGAGCTGATAAAGACATTTGATGCTTCACAGTCCTAGGGAAAAAAAGGAAACAAAAACCCAAAAACTAATCAGCCACACTGGCCCTTACAGATTTCTGTAAATCCTAACAACTCCTAAGCTGTGGCAGTCACCAGGGGCAAAGCGGGAAGCATCTGTAGTCTCATCTCAAGCCCTCCTGGATATTCAGACCCTGGAAGCATCATTCATTGTTTTTGTTTGTAATTTGGGTACTTGATTAGTTTCTGACACCCTCCAAGCACACACCTCCAAACACAGGTCTAACCACTAATGACAAGTGGAATATATCTTCTCCTGCACAGGCCCTCCTTCTGGTTCATGTCAGTAGAGAAAATGGGACCAAAGTTTTTCAGTGACTTTGGTTGCCATGATTGCCAAGGCTGGTACTCATCAAATGCAGATGTCTGTATCTGCAGAGCCCAGGGTGTTTCTAGAGCAAAATCTCTTTCACCCTGTGCCATGTGAATCAGTGTCCATTGCTTCCCAAGGGTCTTGATAAGATGTACTAGTCTGAAATATAGACATGTAATGTTTGAATCTCACTCAGACTGTCCTTTCCTTTCCTTAGGGTTTCCACACAGCTCTCTGTCCAAAAATGTGGATGCTTAGTCAGCCAGATCAGTGACAGTCAGTCATAGCATAGACATCAACAGGAAAACTCAACAAGTTATCCAAATATACTTTAAGCAGAGCTCTGGTAGAAATTTGAAACTCTTTATTTGATACAAATATTTGAGATGACCATATGTCAGCAGTCTTACTTGTAAGGAAACTTTTTATAGAATGAAACAAGATTTTATTTCTTACAGTATTTTTCCATTGAGAAAGAGACATGGGTGGGGGGTTTTTTTATGCCTACTAAAATGCTAGTGCAGAATATCTTAATTAAAACTATTGCTATTAATTGTTCATTGAGAGTAATGTAGAACCAAGGTTTGTAAAGACGCTTCATAGACTTGTAAAATGACCATTATAGGGTTTTCTGTGTCTCATCTGTCCAATTTAGAAAGCAGTTTGGACTAACTACATGTTTTGAAGGGTTCTCAGAAGAGGTATTTTTCAGTACACAGGTGAGGAGATTTTGCCAAACATTTGATCTAGCTGCAGGGGTGGTCACACAGATACACACTGAACAACTGGAACATCAGTGGGCTGGTTCCAGTTAGTGCAGGGATTTTGAGAGGTAAGCAACCAAAAACCTGGAGATATTCCTAGAAAAAATTAAAAGAACCCAAAGCAGTCAACAAACTGCATGGGCTGCTCATTAGAAAGTCCCTACCCTGCCTATCTACAGCTTCCTTTTATCCCACATTCTGATTTTCACCTAAAGTGTGAAACTGCTCAGTTCTACCAGGAGATTGACATGGGTGGTTTCAATGAATGCTACCAGAGATATATACACAAAAAATTATAGGATATGTCTTCATGCTGCAATAAGGCCTAACAGACAGATCTGGCCCAAATTAACGTAAACCTCTGGTGGTATATGTTGCCCCTGTATCATGCTTGAGCCAATCAAGCTCAAGAATGGAAAGTAGATGTCTTTTCATATGGACAGAGTATGTTGGCATGAAGAGATGACTCCATGTGACACTGTGTTGCATGATTTGGATGTAGCTGTTCATTTCAGCGTGGCCCAGGTTTCTTAATTTGACCCTCAGCCAGGGAGGACACATCATGGCCCACCTGCTCCTCCATTTCAGAAGCAGAGACATGTGCACTGGGCAGAGACTTCTCAGACCACTCTGGTGTCACTAGGATGCAGGTGCTTTAGCATGGTTTTGCTTTAACTCTTGCCCTTGTCACAGGAAACCTTCAGGTGATTAAGTAGTATGTTGTCTGCCCCAGAAGGGACTGGCCTATCACAAAATTACTGATTACCTTCACTTTCCCCATATACACACATAAATTAGGCACAGTACCTCTGAAGCTGCTGTAAACAGCTTTGCATTTTCCAATAACTTCTTATGGCTTTCATAATAAGAAAACAGAAATCCCATTTCTTAAAACAAATCTCTTGTAAAAAATACATTCTATAGAAGTACTTCACACTACTACCAAAATCCCCTTCTCTGCTTTTGGATCATGATTTTGCCTTCCTGTCCAAGTATAGTTATTCCTGTTTGCTGGAAATGATTGACAAATGGTTACATGTGACAATCTTAGAACAAATTCAACCTTTCAGTTTAATGCCTTCAGTGTTAATGGAGAAGTTCAGATGAGGACCAACACTATCAGAATAGTTTTTCAAGTGTTAGAGACCACTGACTTCCTTCTGTAGGAAGGAGTAGCATCCCTTTGCTAGCCAGACCTATTATTCCAGCAGCCTTTAGCTGGAGCTCAGATCCATGATACTGTAGAGAGACTGACAAAGCCCAGGCAGATGCCTGACTGCTCCGCTTTATTGCATATCCACAGGGGTAGCAGTGATACAGCCACAGAAAACCCTGAGCATATTAAAGATGACCATTAAGCCTCAGGAGGAAGGTTGAGGGAATCAGAAGCCCAGGTGATGTTCTTGTTAATCTTTATAGTCACAGGGGGAGGCCCTGAAAGACGACGACTCCCACTGGAAGACCAGTGTCTGACTGCACAGCTGGGATTACTATCCAGTATTCAACTTCTTTCACCATGTTGTCTTGTCTTACTGTGACCTAGGACTGCTGAGGAGCTGAGTTTCCAGACAAGATCAAGCCTCTTAGGTACCTGAGAGAGGTTTTGCCAAAAAGCCACCAGGCCATATCTGTCAGGGGAGGATAGGTGTGAGAAAATGCTAAAATGCACCCCCGAGGCGGACAGCGCTGGGAAGCAGAGCAGACCTGACCAGCTGCATACATGAGAGACTTGTTGTTGGAGTTCTGAAATTCCAGAAAATTTTCTGTCTCTCTCTCCCTGCGTTGTTATCACCTTCCTGCAGTGTTGTCACCACCCTTCCCCTGTCTTTCCCTGTCTTCCCTGGAGGCTTTTGTTCTGTATGGTCAAACTTCACGAACGCAGATTTGGGCAGGGCTCTCCCCACGTGGGTGTGCCCTTCCAGCTTGCGCAGTGGATTTTTTAGGTGAGGC
>JAWWEV010000001.1:104697115-104717803 GCA_035583235.1 Hafferia zeledoni | reverse complement strand
CGTGGCACTGAGTGCCATGATCTGGTAAAGGGACTGGAGTTGGACCAAGGGTTGGACTTGATGATCTTAGAGGTCTTCTCCAACCCAATTGATTCTATGACTCTATCCTATTGCGCTTTCAAAGATGAGCTTGACTCACGTAAGCCCAAAAGGTTATTGTTATTTTTCAAAGCCAGGAGAACACTGTTAATTAGTTTTACATATAGACTTTTGAACAAATACAGCAGGATTCATTCACACTGCTTGGATCAATCAAAGAATAAAACCCCTCAGATTTTACAGTTCTAAATTTCAATAGAAATAACCACATCCTTTGTGAATTTGTAATCAGAAGAGTAGTTTTCATTTTTTTCTCTGCAAAATAAGGTTTTGCTTTGTTTTAATATAGTTTAGCCGCTACATTAAGTGTTGTTGACTCTTTACTAATTGTTAATTCACAGGTACAACATTTCAATATTCCCTGCCAACCACAAACAAGATTGTTCCCATGGAAAACATCCCCCTAAAACATCCCTAAAATGAGTATTTCTCACTGAAACTTAGCTGTTTCTTTGTACTTTGGGAAAAAAAATGGTCCCTGAGAGCCACACTAGCCTGAACTTCTCGCCAGCAGCCACATATCTCATTTTCTCTATCAGTATATGACTGTTCTTCCCCAGTTAAAGGTGACTGTTCTTCCCCAGTTAAAGGTGACTTACACAGAGAGATGCATTCTTCTATTGAAAACAGCAAAAAGCAATTTCAACAGCTGTGATGCATCTATAACTCAGGACCAACAGCTACATCCTTTAGATAACACAGCATTTTTGCCTGCCTTTCATTGGATTCCTTTTTACCTCAACAAAGAGGCATTTATGACTACCTGTTAGAAAGATTACATCATTCTTTATCATTTACTTTATTGGTTTACATTATATTTTCATTTGCAATAATGATCTTGGTGTATCTTTAGTTCATTTTCCTCATCGCAATATGTGCAAAATAGAACCAATAAATTCATGGCAAAACTAAGGAGAGGTGTCAAACTGTGAACTAGCAAGTGAAACATCTTCGTACTTTTGTTTTTACTGTAAGACTCCAGCAGACTTTTTCAACTAGTTCCATTCCACCATACAAAATTATGTAATGCCCTAGTTACTAATTAAGAGAGCCACATTCTTATCGTAGTCCCAAGTAGCTTTACAAATACTTAAAGCAAGGATGTCATTTCTCTTTTACCTCTGGCATAATTCTGTGTAACATTGTTTCATGAATCCCCATCACCACACCCTCCAACTGGCATCCAAAAGAACTGCAGTCATGTGACCAGACATCCATCAGTTACTCCAAAAACAGGGCAGGCAAAATAAGGTCCAAACTCAAACTATTCAGATCTGGAAAAGCTCCTTCTGATATTTCAGGATTAAATCCATCTTTACAAACAAAGTAACTGAACAAAAATCCAACCTAAGGCTCATTTCATAACTAAAACCTATCATCTAGGGAGTCTGAACATAAACCATGAACCCAGTCTGCTGGTTTTGCCATTAGTGCCACACAGGCATTTCCTTTGTTCGTGCTACTTCACTCCACCTTGTACAACTGAAATGGTTTCCACTGCAAGGTACAACATACCAGAGCAAAACTATCAAAACAACTTTATTCTAAAATGATGAATAGAAATTTGGTGTCAATATAGAATTCATTTGTTTTTCCTTCAAAACACGCAACAATTTAATTTTTCCAGTTTTGATAAGAGGCTTATTTTGTATTTCCTATATAAAGGAGAAAAAGCTCTGATCAAAGTAGAACTGCCCTGGTATGTGCAACATTTACCAAAACCAGGCATATGCTTGCTCAATTTTCTTTAAAAATTAACATTGCTCTTCACAGTGAGACAAGATTTTATATAAAGTACTCTCCAGTTACTGTCTGTAGAAGAACTAACATGGAAACTTTTCAGAAGAAAATAGCATTTTCCTGCTAGTTTCAATATCAAAGAATTCAGATTCTTTGAAACTTCAGATTTAAAGAGAGAAATGAGCATTCAACAAGCACAATTCTATTCCATGATTCTATTATATTTTGTTTTCTAAGGCTCAAGTGAATGTTCCATTAATACAATTCTAAACTGGCGAAGGTGCTGAAACTAGCAAGAAGTACCTATTATTAATATAAAGAACTTATGTGACAGAAGCAAGTCACCCTGGACTTTGAAGGAGACAAGGGCACAGTACCTGAGTCGTTGCGGAGGTACGATGACATGGCTGGGATGAGGCAGGACTGACTGAGCAGCTCCAGGAGAACGGATGGAAGTGCACTGCTGTTCTGTGCTCGCCCCTCATGGCCAGTTTGGGTCTCTTCATTTGATGCGCTTCCTGCAGGATTTATGTAACTGGCAAGGACCTGAAATACACCAAAATATTTAATCACACCTGATTTATTTCAGTCAGAAGAACTTTGAGTTTCCTCCTTTACTGAAGAAGCCCTAACACTTCACCAGCTGTTTTGCCAATTCAGATACTAGTATTTATTACAGCAGTCCCAAAGACACCTCAGAAGAAATTCTATAGTTAGCCTTAGCTAATGATCAAATTAAGTAACTTACTGTAATTCTGAATGATTTCGGGAAATCAGCTAATACGACTTTTGAAAAATCTGCTGGAATTATTCAAAATCAGTTTGCCACCTCAGACCACTGAGACATGCAGTTGACCAGCCCCTTCCACTTTAGAGCACCAAGAACATCAACTAAAAATGACTCTTATTTTCTTGTGTGTGTTTGGTTTTTTTAACTGTAAATGTTTCAAAAATGTTTTTAACTTCCTTTGGGACAGGGCTTCAGGGTTTACAGATGAAACAATAACTCATGGTGAGCATGACAGTTACCTGGAGGAACTAACACTCATGAGTATGGCTCTTACTTCAGTAAACAAAGGGTAACCTTCCCCCAAAACATCATTCATTAGTCTGCTATATGACTGACAAAACTCCAGTTCTACAATTCAGTTCCAATGCTTCAAGTGCTTATCATTAATCAAAAATCCATTATTACACACCTGTAAAAGGCAGGTCACGTGTTCTTCTTCCAGCCTTTGCTTAGTCAAAGCCTGTTCAACATCCCATCCTGAAGCTGTGGAGCCTGTTCCAAAGCCTGTACCCTTGGCCCAGTACAACTGCTGCTCTTCTGTGGATGCACTGCTGTGTGTACTTGACACCTGGGGCTAAGTCAAAAAAAAATGTCACAATTACTTCATGTTTTCATCTTAGGAACATTGTGTTTAAAAAGCCTTTGTTCTGCAAAAGCATGTAATCCCAACTTATGAACTTTATAAAGACATCATCAGGATCCAATGAAATTCAAAGCTTTACATAAGAAACACTGCCACATACATGGAGTTCTAGTACAGGTCAGCACTCAGTTCCTGGAAGTGATTCTTCAATTCGCCTATGACTGTAAGTTCATTTTTGTTCTCTTTTAAGACTATCCCTGCTTGAATGATGAAAAGTATTAAAATGCTACTTAATCAATATCATGCTAAACATGGCAGCTCTGTCATTATTACTGTTTAACATCTAGTTAAGTTTAATAACATGAGGTGAAGGAGATGGGAGTGGAAATGTTATCAAGTGCACTTAACTGAAATGTTAAGATGCTCAAGCATTTGCTGATTTTCAATAAATGCTCCAATATAGCAAGAGGAGTAAGTTACATGTATAGCTCTGACACATGATCTCGGAGTCACTTAAATACACTATTTCCTCTCTAGATAAGAGGGAGGAAATATCTTGTCCTTAAAATGTTCTTAGAGAGAGCATTTTTCCAGCTGTGCCTGTACAGCTTTTTCCAGTGGTCTATGTCAGTGCATTCTACTAACATAAATTCAGTATTATATTGCTTAGCCCTTACAAAACTATTTAAGTACTTACGTTAATTTTTAAAGTTTAACAAGTCTTTGGTGAAAAGGATGTAGAAAAAGCTTTGGTAAACATTTTTTAACTAATGCCTTCCTATTTAGATATTGAGCACCCTAAACAAGAGATTTGCTATTTTCATTACTCAGTGACAATTAACTGGAAACCAGGTCATGTGAGAAGGTACTCAACTATTTTGCAATATGTGATTTATGGCTCTGAAGAGTCTCATCTTCTGTTCAGATGTTCTTCAATTACTTTGTTAAAGATTACAGTTGAAGGAAAACAAATGATGAACAGACTGCAATGGCAAAAGAAGTTATTGCCCGTGAAGTACCATAGTGACAGCAGTCTGGAATCATCTTTCAACTTTTATATTGGGAATGTAATGCATCTTGGTGATGAAACAGCTGTGTGGTTATTCTTATGTAGACATTACTCATTACATCACTCATGAGTATGTTGTGCCTTTAACACTCAAGAGGACTGTCATGAGCACTGAATTAAAGCACTTAAGGGAGAGCCTGGCCCCAGAAATACAAGCCACAGTGCAGGCCTGATGGATCTCTAGTTTCAAGTTAGCATCTCTCACTTGATAAAAATGAATTATGAGAAAGTAAGCTATTTCAGGAGTCATGGTAGAACTGAAGCAGAGATAAGAATTAATGGTTGCCCTTTCCCTCCAAAGGTGCAAAAATGCTAAGGTGTTAATGTGCCAGCAGCCTGATACACCATTAGAAGCAGAATCTCTCAACTTCCCCTTAAATTTGATTAGCCATTAAAGTGAATTATTCTCAGGCACAGCTTCATCTCTTGCTTGTTCAACCCTTCATCAGTACCAGAGCTGCTAAAACAGAGACAGCCCTGTATTTTGCAGCAACTTAGCCATATTCAGCCACCAGGAACTGTTGCATGCAAGTCTCTGCCAAAATAGTGCTAAAGATGGCAAGTCACTAAGGTTTTTTGTGAGCATTTTTAGAGACAATTGATATATTATACAGATATGGCAACTCACAATCCTAAGGAAAAAAAATCAAGGGATACATGTTCTGAATAGAGGGTGGTGTAATATGGGAAGTACCTTGAAAAAGTTTAATTTTGGAGATTCACTTGTAATCTTGAACACTATGGAAAATGTGTGTCATTAGATCTCATTTGTCTATCAGTGCAAAGGGTGTAACAAAAAATCACTGCATTAATTCAGTAATTTGCAACCAGTAGAGTTTAGATGATGAATGTAGACACTGAGGTCATGCTATCTAATGGGGATTAAAGAACCACCATTTACTGAACATTGTGCCTCTTGTGCACTGAAAAAGAATGTGCTGTGAAAGAAACTGATTACACCTTAATGCCTCATGACAAGCCTTTGTTGGTTATATTTCATGATTACTATGTTTATTTGCAACATGCATGGACAATTACTTGATCAAGTACTTTATAATTATTTTTGTCCTTCAGTCAAATGCCAAATCTGCAGAAATGAGCCTATAATGAAAGCAATGAGATTATTTTCTTTTTTATAATTAAAACTCTTACTACTCAGTGGCACATGTATGTATGGCCAGACTTTGCGAACGCAGATTTGGGCAGGGCTCTCCCCACGTGGGTGTGCCCTTCCAGCTTGCGCAGTGGATTTTTTAGGTGAGGCACAGCATGCACAGAACTGACCCCACCGTTTAAGTCCTGAGGTCCATCTGCCACGGCCGAGCGAGCTTGGACAGTGACAGTGAAGTCCTCGGGACTGTCACAGCACCCGGTACTGACCGGGGCTGACCCTGCTGAGCATCCGAGATCTGATGGGATTGGATGGGCAGGGAGGCTTGAACTGCCAGGGGACGGTCCCCACTGAGATTCAAGTTCACGACCTTGGGATTCCGAGTCCAGTGCTCTCCATGACACCACAGCACTGCCCCGGCTTTTGTTGTACAATGAGTCATCACACACCCATTAAGCACAGGCATTGTCTCTCCCCAGGACTGGGATGTTTCCACCTGGCAGGTGTCCCCATGCCCCTCACTGCCATGGTGGCAGCTGCCAGAATGGGCTGGAGCTGAGCCCACCAGTCCAAGCACGAGCTGCACCATCCCCAGGAACCCCTGCTTCAAGTCCAAAGTGCAGCCCGCGTCTGCATGGCCATCGCTCTTGCCGACTTCCACCCCTGTTCTAACCCTATTGGTTATCTCACCCGTCTATCCCCAATCCCTACTTTTCTATTGGCTTTGATCCTCCAGTTTTCCCATTCGCTAACCGAGCACAGAATTCACTTTTCCTTCTGGAACCCTTGCCCAATCTTTTTCCAGTTCCAGTACTTTCCCCTCAGGACCCCATAAAAGCCATGTGATTTCACAATAAACACATTTTCACCACTTGCCCCCAGACCAACCAGACCTCTGTCTCAGCACTCCCCGGCTCTGGAGGACAGGCAGGAACCGTTTTCTTTCCCCCCAGTGTCGCATAGGTAGGTTGTCATTGTCAGCATTCTTGGAGAAGAGGTCAGCAATGCTGATGTATTCTGGCTTTCTCAAGATATCTGCAGTGCTGCCTCCAGCTCTGCAGCCCCCAGTGCAAGGAGAACACAGACTTGTAGGAGCAAGTCCAGGTGAGGGACACCAAGGTGATGAGAAGGCTGGAGCACCTCTCCCATGAAGACAGGCTGAGAGAGCTGGGGTTGCTCAGCCTGGAGAAGGGAAGTCTCCAGGGTGATCTCATTGTGGCCTTTCAGTATATAAAAGTGAACTTATAAGAGAGCTGGAAAGGGACTTTCTGCCAAGGCCTGTAGTGACAGGAGAAGGGGTAATGTTTTAAACTGAAAGGCACTGATTAGATTAGATATTAGGAAGAAATTCTTTGCTGTGAATGTGGTGGAACACTGGAACAGGTTGCCCCAGGGAGCTGCGGATGCCCCAGCCCTGGAAGTGTTCAAGGCCAGGTTGGCTGGGGCTCAGAGCAACCTGGTCTAGTGGAATTTGGGGAGCTAAGATTAGATGATCTGTAAAGCTCACATCCAACCCAAGCCATGCTGTGGTGTTATGATTCCATGGTTTCACAAGTAAGATCACCGTCTCCTGATACAGAAGCATAGAAATAAATGAAAGGTAAGTAAACAAAGCAATTACCATTTTGCCATCCACCATGACAGAAAAAATAACCTGGAGATGATAAAAAGGGGACTTCTGTCATGGAAGAGATCACCCTTTTTTCTTTCAAACTGAATTGAACTCTAAAGCCAGCAGTCATCATACGTTATTGCCACCTTCAAAAAACTACTTTGTGTAATGCCAAACTTTCAGCTCCATAAATAACATTTTGAACCTCATTTTTGTAGAAAAAGAGGTGCATTTTGAAGTGAAAGTTTTTTTGCTGTGAAAATTTTTTTCTCAAAAAAGATCTCCAAACAGCAATCCACCAAAATCTGTACCAATGTAAGGAATACATTACACCAGTACACTCTTCTTTCTAGAGACAGCTGTTTAACAAATGTTTTCAAACAGTTCTGATGAAATCTAGATGGGGAGTTATGTCTTGTCTTTATGTTACAATCAGGAGAGTTTAATTGCTAGAAAGCTTTAGATATAACATGTAGGTCATCTCCATTAGGAGACAGTAGTTGAGGTATATTACCCTGTCTGTTTCATGTGATCACTAAAACAACACAAAATTGGCAAAATTTAATTGGTAGAGACAGACCTTGTGCCGTATGATAAAGCTTATGCACAGAGCTCTTCTTTCTTCACCAAATGTACTCAGAAACCATGCCTTAACCTTTTAAAATGCATAAAATACAGTTGTTATTATATACAGTAGTGACCACATGCAAGTGTAAATCTGCTTACTTAATGCTTATCTTCCCCTTTTTTGTCAATATGGAAGGGTAAGAGTGGAGTGGAATTCCTCTCAGGGGGAGGAATATTTTTTAATGAAGTTTATTGAGATGTTTACAGGGCTATAATTAAAAGATATTTTAAAAGAATATTCATTTTGCAACTTCTGTTCATGATCTGTTAGTCCTGTACTGCACTCTCAGATCAAAATGTAACATAAGCAGAAGGATGTGCCACAGTCGTTTCCATTGCAATAAAAGATGTCTGTGTCTCTCCTTTATTTCCCAGCCATTACCATTTCAGCAAAGTACCTTTATGAGGTAATCAAAAGAAAACATCCCGGAAATTTCTGACATAACTTCACTTTTTTTTTTCCCCCATCTCAAACAAGGGCCAGATGCACACTGAGACTGAGTCATAGTGAGGGACTTTCTGGTTATTTAATTACAGCTTTTAATTAATGTGAGAAAGCTTAACTGATCCTAAATAGTGGCAGTGGTTGTCAAATTACAAGAGCACTCCATGCCCACAGAAAAGCTAATACTGCAAGGAAAGCACAGGGAATCAACACTAGTTTGTAATCAGTTACATTTCAAAGAAATAGTTTTTCCAAGTGTCTTTGTGCATATGGAATTACTGTGGTCTTTGAAGTTTAAATAATTTTTAAGATCTGGCTAGGGGCAAATTAGATAAGAAGGTGGCTGTGCAATTAAATTAATACTTTGGAAAGCTCATTTGGTTATAAGATCCAAATACTTATCCTGATAAAATGCTGCCAACATTTTAAAGATGTTACCGACTTATTTTTTACCTATAAATTTGCTGCTGACAGACTTGGTAGGTGCCTGACTCAGTACTTTGCACTGGTAACATGATTCATCCAGGTTTCTGAAGAGTTGTCCGAGATGAAGCTGCATCAAAGATTCTCTGTGAATTCACTGTGAATCCACTTCCACTGTACTTGGCCACACTCACAGTACAGCTTGGAGACACTTATTGAGCTGAGACTTGGTGCTGTTTTCCAGTTCAGCCTACTGAAGCAGGGACCAAAAACATCTGCTTGATGCTGTGCCAGACCCATCAAGTCCCACACATGATCACAAGACTCCTCTCTGTACTCCCCCTGACGCCCCCCAGCTGTGCCTGGTGCCAGGCTTCCCTGGGCAGGAGCAGCTGCGCCGCAGCGGGGACAGGCACCGCTCAGGGACAGATGCGGGAGCAGCAGACTCTCCCACGGCACCGGCTTCCCCGTGCCGTCTTCCTCACGTTGTCTGGCACACTCATCACATGCCTTCATCACCTGAGGGAGTGCCTGCCCCCACCACTGAGCCCAGAGCAGGATTCCTGCCCAGGGCTTTGCTAACTTGAGAGGTCTGTTATGATGGACTGTCAGATCCTGTCTCTGCATCTCCTTTTAGATTATGTGGGTTTTGGCTGTCAATCACTCTTGCTGACAAAGAAATCAAGTCTCTCCACAGAGCCAAGTGGTTTTGTGAAACGTATTCTGAATCATATCAACCAGATGCCTTTTTAAAGCTGCATTTGTGACCAAGACTTGACAAAGAAAGGGAGTTGTAAACTAAAGTATATCTTAATCTTTAAACCTCTTGGAAAGTCAGCTAACTGTATGAAGCAATGGTAGGCAGCTGAAAAGATGTTACTTGAACTTGTGCATGTAACTCTCCATTTCAGTGAAAAACTTGTACAAAAGTAGTCTCCTTTTTTTTACGGAAAATGAAACAACAAAAAAATTCATACCTGTATTTGCAAGAAGAGTCAAAACTTCATGCAAGTTCCTTTCACACAGCCTTCAGGAGCTGAGCCCCATTTGAGCAGCAAGTGTTCAAAGTGATTCACTCCAGAAGTTAGATAGCTGTGGTATTTTGAAAATCCTATTATGTGATAGTTTGCATCTTCAGATGCCTGAATTTTTTTTGGAAGTCTACCCCTATTTGACTGTCATATGCACACAGTTAAGGTGAGGCATTATCCCATTTTCTAGATCTGGAATTGGAGGTGAACAGAAGTTGATATGTTTACTAAAGGAAGTACAGAGGAATAGTCCCACTGCCTTATAGCAAGGAGCCACTTATCTCAGGAGACTGTCCCAAAGAGTGTCCCCAATGGAGGCTTAGCCTGTAAGCAATGTATCTTAAGCTGTATTTGCCTTCTTTTGCTTTCACAGCTCCTACCAAC
The DNA here is from genome assembly GCA_035583235.1 of Hafferia zeledoni. NCBI lineage: Eukaryota > Metazoa > Chordata > Aves > Passeriformes > Thamnophilidae > Hafferia > Hafferia zeledoni. The sequence continues at coordinate 104,707,889 of JAWWEV010000001.1, read as the reverse complement.
TGTTAACATAGTGACTTTTTGACACAGGGTTGCCTCCAGCTGACCATGTTCAACAGCCATCAACAGTGAGCTGTTGGCCAAGAACGGATCAAATATAAATTTTAACCTCATGTCTCATAGGCTGGATCCTTCTAAAGGCTGTTTAAAGCCTGGAACCAAGTTCACCTTAAGACTGAAATCTCCAGAAGGTAAAAGCATAAAATAGTTGTTCCCTGAGAATTTGGAAACACAGCTCAGCCTGGCTTCAGGAACACAAGGTTTTCACATGGACTCTCTCATAGATTTTCATTTTCCTTCTGAAACCTGGCTCTACCAAGGTGAACAGAATCGTTCCGAAACCCCTCAGAGCCAGCTGTGCTGCTAAGTTTGATACCTGTGAGACTGAGCAATGTGAATCACTTATCACAGTCGTTACATTCAACACCTTCCATAAGAGGAACCACTGAGAGCTTTCAAGAGCATTTCAAGGTTTGCTTTGCTGCAGTGCCTGTTGCAGAGGACTGCATTTTGCATTGTGAGTACTCCTTTAGAATGAATCCCAACAAGGTAGAAATTTCTTAAGGTGCTGTGGTATTACCATTTTAATAAATATTTTCCTTGTTTCCCTAGTACTCTATGCAATCAAAGCAAGGAAGGAGTTGCTGCAAGCAATATCAACTAACAATAAAAACTGAAAGAATCAACGACTTTACCTGCCAGGCACCACTCACTCATCAGGTTGCCTTTCATTTACCTTTAACACGCACTAATGATTAACAGTACTTTACTTGCCCACTAAAAAGAAAAAGCACACTTCTGAGAAATTAGCTGTATTACATCTTGCAGGACGTTTGTGGCAGAGGGAGGAGGAGGTTTTGCAAGTCTTTCCAAGAAAACCAATACCTTCGCTTAAAAAAGAAGTCAGAAAAGCACAGGGTGAGAAACAGGACAAGTGGGAATGACACTGCAGCAGCACAGCTCCTTGGAAGCTGGACAAGGTGACAGGAGCATCTCCGGTTTAGCAAGTCAATGCTGCAAAGTGCTAAGCATCTTCATTCCTGCTGGAGTTAATGGACACCCAAATTCCTGAAGAAGTAGAAATATTTCTGAACTAAAAATCCTTTTAATCAGCTCTTTCTTTTTGCTGAAGCAAAAAATCAGTGAGTTCAAAATCAGTGAAAAGCTGATCCAACAGCTTATGCAAGTGAGTTTCTTGCCAAAAGAAGGAGTGCTGGAACAAATGAATAACTTAAGGAAACATGGTGGTAATATCTAAAATGTTTTATTGATGTGTCTGAGCCCATTAAAATAGCATATTTTTTACTAGACTAGAGAACTGAAACATGTATTTATATCTCAAAACAAAAAGCAAAACCTAAACGTCATTTTGGCAATTATTAAATAGTTACATTTATTTTAGAAGAGAAAATAAAATTTAGAAGTTATGCTTATATAACATGATGCAGAATCACATAAAGATGCCCTTAACACTCAATGATGGAGAAGGGCATTGCCAAGTGAGCAAGGAGACATTCAATGCAAATAAAACCTGCTGCTGCTTAGGAAGGGTAGTGAACCAAAGCAGGGTCATACTGTAATGGCCAGATCCCTTTAGAATCAATTAGCTTGCAGAGCCAAACCTGCTGTTGCCAAATTTTCTGCATGGCAATGCCCTTTGTAATCCGGAAGGAGGCTACATTCACCTGGACACTTTGTCTAAACCTCCTTCTGGTTTGCAGAGGTTTGCAAGCAGTCTTCTAGACACTGTGTTTGGTTTTCCCTCATTGCTGATATATTCCTCTGTATACGTGATTGAGAACTGAGGGAGAACAAGTTTGTAATATGCAACTGATGCTTGCTCAAGCCAAAAAACTGGGGTATTTACAAAACAAGAAAATAGAAAAGTATAAAGTGAATTTATTTAGGTTTTTGTGATAATCTGCACCACTCAAAAAATCCATGTCTGCAGTCCCTATGGGAGTACTGGCCAGTAAACTCATTTAAATCCCAAACTGCATTTGTCTATGCACTCCTTTACCTTCACAGACGTCCTTTCACCTCCATCTTCAATGTTAATTCTTAGGGGCTGCTGGCACAAACCTAAAAATAACAACATAAACATCTTGGACAACACAACAGGAGGGGATTGCTGTGAGTGATTTCTTTGCAGCTCTCCTTGGTAACAAAGCTGCCTGGTCAGGGTCTTCATCCCTTGGGGAGCCTGAGCAGGATGCTGAGTGCCAATCACACTGTGTTGAGGTCTGCTTAGAAGATGCTTCAGAGTAAAAGAAGAGTTTGACAGAGAAAAGACTGTTGAAATGAAGTTGTTTTATACAAGGGAAAATATGAACGGTAAGAACAGATGGATGAACCAAGGGAGAAAAATTAAAAGGTAAATTTGACACACGTACATTCTTTTTTAATACAATTTTTATATTTCTGTGAAACACAGCCATCATTTTTCAATGTACACCATAAATGGTCTTTGCACAGAGATTTGCCCTTTCTTACTCTTTTTCCAGTTAGGTGTTGCCTCTGTTATCTTCCTCCTGAGAGCCTAACAAACAAAAAGACTGTTGTCTACAATCTCATCTCTCTCTCTATTATGCCTCCACTTGCCTCAGCCCAAAAAACTGAAATCCCTGATTAGAGGCTGGAGGAGGAGCAAAAATCATGGTAAGACTCAAGGCAAATTCTCCTAATGAGACCAACCTATTTCCCTCCTGCTGCTCCTAAGGTCTTCTGAAAGCCACCATGCAAATGTAGAAAACCTCACCCACCACCTCCCTATGCAGTAGCCCCACCTCCTTGCCCCAGGCATAACCACAGGCAAATAACTACTGTCTAGCCACAAATTTTTGCTAGCATCCCACTTCAAGATACTTGAAAAGCAGAGAAAAGAGATTTAGATATATTTATTTTCCTCAATAAATTAAAAAAACCCCCCAACATTTAACTAGCTGTACAATACATACCTTATTCAGTCTGACCTAAACCCACGTTGTTCATTGCCTCCAAAGCATAAGGTTATATTACCTTTTGGAAGTGCTATAGAAATACTGCTCAGGCACATTTGCAGCATCTTCCTTTTCTCACTTTTCACAGTTAACTTTATTCATTAATGGCAAAACTGGTTTCCCCTTTGGAGATGGCAGCTGATGTAATTGCTGGAAACATGAAAACAGTTCTGGAAAGAATGGTCCGAAGTCCCAATAACACTGAAAGTCATAGACATGATAAGAAGGTAACCAGGTCATAATTTTAGAAGTAAAGTAAAAAAAAATAAAAGGTGAGGTTTGATTAGTTCTGGAAAACCAATACTGCGCACCTACAGCTGAGGACACAGCACAGGATAGGGAGCAACTCCCCAAGACATATTTCCTTTTGTGAACTTACCTTCTGTTTGTAGCAGTGTGCAGGCTTCTACAGGCTACTTGAATGTTTTCTTCTTGTATATTCCTATTTCCACAAGATCCTTTCAGCAGAGACAGTTTCACTATCAGCAAAAGCAGACTGTTCCTGTGTGTATCAGGCAAGCCAGGTGGAGAAAACAAACCATTAATTTATGGCTTAGAAGATACATTTCTAAGACAGAACTTTGTAAACCCCTACACTTATTTTTTATTTATTTTTTCATTACGTTTATAAGCAGATAGGAAAATAAAATTAGAAAGAGGAGATTCCTCACAGTGGCAGCATTCTGTCCTCAATCCTCAGGCTTCAATTACAGATCCTCTTCTGCCAGTAGCAGTCCCAGGTAAAGTTGCCCATATTCCCAGCACCCTGATGTTGGTGGGTGTAAGGGATCAGGGCTCTCTGGTGGGGAAGAAGGGTAGAGATGACCATCTGGGGACAGACAGCAGCACCCTTACTCAGCTGAGCATCAGCAGAGATGCATACCCGGCTGCAGCCTTGGCCAGCAGGGATCAGTCTAGTCCAGAGATGCCATGTCTTCTTTGGTTCAGGATGGTATCCAACAGCAGGTGACTTCCTGTGCTCCTCTGCCATTCTAGATGGAAGAGAAGCACTAGTTTTAGTTGCCTGATGAAAACATGCCTAACTGCTTCCAGCATTTGGATACACCTGCAGTGTCCTGCACATGGGTGTTGCACACTGTTGCTGGCAGGAGCCTGGGAATGAGCATTTGGGGTGACAGCCAAATGCCCTGGGCCTGGGACAACACCACCAGTTTGGGGTTGCTCCCTTGCAAATAGCCTGGGATCTTCTTGTCTTAGACTTGTAAGGTTTCCTGCGGGCCAGGGGAGGAGAGGACTAATCAGAAATACTGTTTGTTGTGCTTTAACAAGACAAAGAGTCTCTCCACCTCCTCTGCTGAATAACTCCCATAGGAAAAGGAAGAGCATACTCTCTCTCTGCTCCCACAACTCCTCTAATAGCCTCACAGAGCAGATGATTTGTGTGTCTCCAAGTGCTTTGGATAGCCCTTCTGGCTTTTTTATGGACCTCTGCACATCACAGTTATCAATCAATGCTGACAAAGAGGCAAGGTTATGAAAGTATGTATGCTTTGGAAACTGGATCTGAGTATTGGTTTTGTTTGTAAAACTGCTTTGATTGTGGGAACAGTGACAGGTTCTAAGAGGGCGATTTAATTTTTTTTAAGTCAGATGAAGCGGCTGGTGCTTTTAGTTAATTGACAACTCTATTTTCCAGTACAAAACACAAAACAAATTCTATTCTAGTCCCCATAATGAGCCAATTCCAATTAGGGTAATTACCATGGGATAATTGTAGACTACCTATGGTTAATTAGAGCTCCACTGTGTGTTTACAACACTCAGGGAGCGTAAATATTTAATGATAACCACAGCTTCATACATCGTTACCACTTAATTTAATATATTACATCATTGTTATTGGGAGGTTGGGAGAGAAAAGAGGCAAAACCTTGAAACATGATCAGGATGCAATGGGCTCCTTCCCCAGTAGTAAATCATCCTGCCTGATAATGTCATTATGCTGAAAGATTCCCTTTTTTAGGTCATCTTGTGTTCACTCAGCAGGAAAAACAAGTGTACCATCACCAGCATTTGCACTCTGAGCTTAATGGCACGCAGAAAAGCAAAGGGACATGAGAGATGGCGGTGGATTCAGTCCTCCCCATACAGCCCCATCTTTCTGGGGCACCACACTGGTGGGACAGTGGGCACCTGCATCCTCACTGCTGAAAAATACTTCATGAAACATAAGTAAACTTATCAGGATGAAACTGAGAAAGAATAATAAATGTCTTCAAGTTTTACTTGGTGTGAAATGTTGGCTGGTCTCCTTGGAAATGTGGCTGGTGTTCATTTACTCTCTATTTCATTGTAAATGTGACATCACAAGCAAGAAGAGACAGTGAAAGTGGGCATTTGGCATCTGGAGAAATGCACAGGAAATTCCATCTGCAATTAGAGTTAAGACTGAGAATATAAAACTCACAGAAACCCTTCAGTTTCCTAAATGGTCCCTCAAATTATCCTACATGCAGAAATTAGGTTTTAATAGAACAATGAAAATTCCCCAAAGCATATCCATGTGTGCCAGTTGTATAGTATAACTTAAGATATAAAAGCCTTCCCTTAAACCTAGAGAAGTTTAGAATCCCCATCCCAGACAGGAGGATAAAAATTTAAAAATCTGTTCTTTCCTCTTCACTGTAGAAGAAAATATTCATGTACAATACAGTTTTGTAGTGAGAATTCATTCTAGTTTCCAGCTATACCAGTACTTTATGAAAATATAAACTCATTCACTTGTAAAGAAAGAGTTTAGTCACAGTTTTAGTTTATAAGCTTCCTCACAAAGCAGCCCTAACACAGCAGCTGAGTTCATAACTCTTGTTGCCAGGCTCCTTCAAGGTAACTTCCCATTCAAGAGACAACCATGACAACCGGTGATTTTTTTCTCCACTTAAATTCTGGGTTTGGAGTAATACTACAACTGATACAGAAACATCCAGCTCAAATACCTTGGGTGCTCTTCAGAGGGGCAAACTAGGTTTGCGTTACAACTAGTGAAAACTTCCTTGTATGACATGCCAGTACTAATGGACATTTTTGCTGCTGATCATCTTCCATTGGTTTCCAGCCAGTACAATAAATCAGACACATATTTTTATTAAATCTCTGAGTATAACTCAGCAGTTAGATGAAATTACAAGAATTATAAACATCCATGGGAATTGTACTGTTCTGTTTTATTCACATTCTGCACCTGATCACTAGACTGTACAAACTGGGGAACTAAATGAGCTTCACCCACCCCATTTTCTGCGGAAGCAGGAAACGGGTGGGAGCACTGTCAGCAATTTGTATCTCCTCTGGAGATGGTTGCAGTATTTTTCTTCACCCATAAGTATGTCAGTTGTTCCAGGTCTCCTATATAGATGTAGCCTCTGGGTCTATCCCAAACATGAATCACTGTTGGTGAAAAAAGCCCATGTGCATTCCCTGGCTTGTTACCACCCTCTTATCCCTCATGACGAATTATTTCAGACTTATTTCACAATTCTGAAATAGAGTATAATCATGCTTACAGTGTTGGTGGTTGTGAAGAAATCTTCAAGCACATAGAATATTTTAAAGTCATACTACAGGTAGCCTGAAAATTTATATGTATACTTTTTTTTACATTCTACTTACTGATGCTAATGAACTTTCAAATGATTTTGGAATTTGGTCATTTTCAAAAAACCCCCCATATCAAATATTTTAAATGCTTTCTAGCCAGCTGCCAAAAACTGTTGTCCACCTTTGGAAACTTCATCAACTGAATTGGGACTGTCTTCAAGGGAATTTAAGAAACACTAAAGATTCAAACTGTAGGACAGCATTAAAAAACCTTAAATCATGGATTGTACACTATTTTTAAATTATTACATGTATTCAGTATTCAAACCATGACAGAGTACCCACTGAGCAAATAGCAATATTATTCTTGTTTGAATTTAATTTTAAATAGATAAACAAACTAAATAAACAAACAAACAAATAGCTAGCTAGATAAATAAATAAATAAATTTTTAAAATGCTGTTAATGTTGTTGCCAGATTTCTGTAGCTCTTAATCCACAGATCATGCAGGTAATTACACTCTCATTTGCTTCCAGGATTGACAGAAGGCCAGCTGAGACACTGGCATTCTCGGGTATTTGCATACAGGGAAGAGGCAAGGGCAAAGAAATAGCAGTTATTTAAGAAACTTTACTGAAGGTGAACAGGAAAGGAGTTTAACAGGGTGTAAATGACTGTCCTTTGTGGAAAAAAACCCTGCAGAAGGGGCGCGCAGCAGGAAGGCAGAGGTCGGGCAGAGGCGAGCACGGCTGAGGCGTCTCAGGCACTGATTTGCAAGGGAGACGGGGCCCCTGCGAGCAGATCCCTCAGTCCCTGCTCTCCTGCCCGGAGCATCACCGGAGCCTGACAGACTACCGGGAACATGCAGGGCTTCGGCAAAGTCCGGCAGCTCAGCAAACAGCCTTCTTTTTGTTTCTTTGGGGTTCATGCTGGGCACAAAATATGGATCTAAACTTCATCTCCTAAAGATATTTTTATTAGATCATCATTTTTTGGCTGCAGACTGTAGCAACTGAGTGAAATGCGTTTTATTTTCGACACCAAAAATGAAGAAAAAGAACAATTAAACATTAAACATTAAGCATTAAACACTTATAGCTTCATCTTGAATAAAATTAACTAAAGTTACCTGATAGTCACATTTTTCATTTCCACTCCTCCACATTAAAACTTCAAATTAGTTGTTTGCCAAAACTAAAGCCTTATTTAAGTATGCAAGTGATAAGTGATTTATTTCAAAGTTAAAACTAACAATTCTTACAAGAAAGCCGGAAGCTCATAAAGATAAAATGCACCTGATCTAATCACATTTCCCTTTCTTGGATTCATCCTACTTTTTAATAGCTTAAATCACCTCTAAAGGAGAAAAATAATCAATGCACACACATCCCTGGAGCAAAGTAGAAATATTTTTAGATCACACTTTGTGGCTAAAGCTATAACGTATTGTTTTGCTTTCCGTGAATATGGGATCACACAGGTCTGCTCCAGCAAATTTATCAGATGTTCATTTCTGAAAGAACAGGCAGAATCACAACTAATTAAACCCCTGAAGAATATATTTCCTTTAAAAATTATTTCATGGCTGTATCAAAGATAAAGGTCAGTACGTAGTAGAGAAGTTAGTTGAAATCTCTGGAGGATGACTGTTATATGCAGCCAGTCCTCTTAAAAAATCAGGAGGAGGTGGACAGTGGAGTAACTGCCATATGGATACACATTTTAAGGACTTTAAAGGAAACAGGAAAACAATCTCATGAAGGAAATCTTTATACATAGTAAAGAAATCCTACACAAGAGTTTTGGAAAACAGACAGCCATCATTACTAAGAAGCTATCAGATCTTAAACCTAGGAAAATTCTTCTATATAAGTGGGTGACAAATGAACACATATTTGGGATATACAAGAGAGCAAGGATGATAAGGAGAGAAAAAGATATGAGCCGGATTCTGTTTTAATTCTTCTCTGTGTTCAGAGCAATACTAGAATATAAATGCAGGGGGCAATATGGCTTTAAGGTAGCTTCCACTTCTATTTAAAGTTGACTTTGAAAAGAACAGAAAATTACATATCCAGAGAAAACACAAACTCAGCAAAATGCAAGCCCCATAATCTGTGCTCTCCTGGTCCATGTAAACCAAGCAGGCAGCTGTACCAACCCTGCAGCATTCACCACCATGCACTGATTCAATCTTTCTGAAAAACCAACCTACTCAGCCTGAAGTTCCTTTGGATGTGTCCAGGAACCAGTTCTTCATGAGAAGTTTCCTTTTCATATCTGACTCCCTTTAGCACTATTTTCATCCACCTTGACAGTCATGCTCTGGAAGCATTAAACCTCTTCCAATCTTTTCTCTTAAGGGAAGCCAAGTCTATAAAAAACAGTGGGAGAGCAGTATTGAGCATAGGAGGGCAAAGCAATTATAGATAAAATTGAAAATATGGCCTGTGGTAGACTCTATATACAAGCTATGCTGACCCATTTTAATGAAAATGGGAGATAGCTGAAGAATTACATAATCTCTGTACCTCCTACTGCCTGCATGGCTTAACTTGCCAAGCATTTTAAGCTATTGAGCTATTGTTTTCAGAAAAAAGGGTGTGGGTGAGCTTTATATTCCTTCATGCCGAGTGAAACATTCTCTTCACTCTCCTCTTCAACTCACAATGCACTTTGGCTAAATCATCCGATGAGCTCAATGCTTTTTGTCTCCCAAGGATCTTCTTATTTCTTTGTCTTTCTTAACTTTGCACATTCTCTATTGCACTTCAGAGCAGATGCCAGCCATGGACCTCTACAAACATCACTTCATTATTTCTCAATTACACAAACCATGCTTCTGAAATAGCTTGGTTATATTTATTATATCCATGAATTTTTTAAAAGGGTTTTTAATTGCATCCCCTGCTGTCTTAAGCACCCAGTCTTTGAACAGGGAACAAATTTACAAAATTAATCTCACAACAGGCTACAGCAGTATTTCTCAAAAGACCAAAAAGGATGGGATGTTTTCATCTATACAGTGACAGAGCTTCAAAATAGAATTGCAAGACATCTACTTGTCAAACTCTGACCATGGTAGGCATTGCAATCATTGTTTTAAGAGAGAGGAACACTTGAAGAAAGTTTTTTTAAAAATCTTTTTAGTTCCTTGGTATTTTGATGACTGTTCTATAAAGTACAAAGACAGGAGAAAGATTGTGCATGTGAACACTACTGTAACTCAAATCAAGAATTATGAGTTTTGTTGATTATTTGCCACTGATGTACTTTTCTTGGGTCTTCTCCAGGGACATCCCCCTGTCATAAGGGAGAAGCTTGCATGCCCTCATGAGGTTGAGAGCTATGCTGGTGGTGGTTTGAGCCTCCAGCAGGGTCTCCCATGACAGAGAGGTCTCAGATGAAGGGACAGACAAAGTGTGTCCATGGGCAGGATGGGCTCGCTAGCCCTCTGGCAACCATCCTAGAAGAAGGACAACTCTAGAAGGACAACTCTAACTCAAAACCCGGGCAGATGGAGTTCGCTTAGCCCTGTAAGGCTATCCATCTACGAGAAGGATACTCTAACCAAACCTACGTCCTGAGGAATTCGCTGTCACCGTCCAAGCTCACTAGGCCATGGCAGATGAACCTTAGAAGTAAAGGGTGGGGCCAGTTCCACACATGCTGTGCCTCACCTAAAAAATCCATTGCACAGGCTCAAAGGGTTCACCCACATTGCAAAGCCCTGCAGCGACAGGCGAGGGTTGAAACAGCAGGTGGCAGGAAGCAGCTGGAATCCGCAGACCCAACCCTGCATGCAGGCGGTTCAGGATATTGGTCATTCAAGACTGACCCTGGAAATTACAGTCTCGTGAGGCAGCATCCTGAACGACCAAGCAGCCTTTTTTAAGGACAACACTGCTTGCTTCACATGGAGAGGGGCCTAGAAAATGTGGCCTAACCAAAGCTCATCTCCACACCCAGTTGGATAACCGCGGCCAACCGGCATCTTCCGATGTTGTCAAACAAAGACAAAGTCATACACCTGCCTCCAAAGGTGTGTTCAAATTGACACTCTCATGTTGGAACATCAGAACCATGCTTGATACTGGGGATAGTGGACATCCTGAGTGTCATTCTGCTCTAATTGCCCACGAACTGTCACGACTCAACATCGACATTGCTGCTCTCAGTGAAGTTCGTCTTCATGAGGAAGGCAGCCTTAAAGAACAT
>JAWWEV010000001.1:104656814-104697015 GCA_035583235.1 Hafferia zeledoni | reverse complement strand
ATAACCAATGGTGTGAAACAAGGTTGTGTTCTTGCACCAACTCTATTCACAATCTTCTTCAGCATGATGCTCCAAAGCCCCATGGCAGACCTCGATGAAGAAAATGGCATCTACATCCGATATCGTACCAATGGAAGCCTGTTCAACCTAAGGCGTCTGAAGGCCCACACCAAGACCCTGAATCACCTTGTCTGATACTACTTCTGTTTAGGTGAAATTATATTATTGTTAGCTTTAAAACTGAAGTATTATGGAAAATTGCTCAGTGAATATATGTTTATTTTTATGATTTGTAAATGGTAGGACTTTTTTTAGAGGTGGACACATCCAGTGGGGATGGTTTAAGTGAACTTAGCTGTTGAAGGGTTTCTTTCAGAAAATGGGCATGTAAACAATCCAGCCTGCATCAACTCCCTGAGACTGGAGCAGATATCGCTGAGAAGCAGCAAGGCCACAGCTGCTGTTGATCATTAAAGGAGAAATCACTCCCTAGGAGTTCTCAGTGACTCCCCAGAGGTTTCTCATGAGAACACTTTGACTTTCACACAGGTCTCCGAAGATGCACCTGAAAACATCTAGGATGAGTTCATATAAACATTGGACTTGTGAGATATGGATTACAATTAAAGTTTGTGGCTTGATGGTGTGAGGTTCAATTTAGACAATAAAATGTAGCTTTCCCTATATAAACCATGTGCAGTGTGTAATAAAATGTCTTCACTGTAAACCTCACAGGCTTGTCAGGTGAAGTCCTTTCCCTCCGCAGAAGATTGTTTCCTTTAGTCAGCAAAACTGATTTTCTCCTTCCAGATGAGAAAAGAATGTAGTCTAGAATGGAGAAAGTAAATCAGGACTCAAAGAAAAAAGCCAAGCACTGGATGGGGAGGTCCACAGAGCTACATTAAAATCTTGTAGACTGTATGTATTCTGCAGCATTGGGGACTGTCTATTCTGAAGAATTTATTAGTGTATTGAGGACTCTCTTACCGAATTTATAGCTTCTGTTGTAATCAAACAGTATTTTCTTTCTGACAATAATTACTTTTACTGTCTATGCACAGGTACATTTATGTCTATTTTGATAGACCATTCAGCACTATATATGACCAACTCAATTCATAGTATTTCCAAGAGCCTGTACATAAAAAGCCCCACAACCAAATAACAAAAGTAAGAGGAAAATCCTGTTTCCACTAAAGTTAATGAATACTTTGCTATTGTTTCCAGCATGGGCAAGACTTCCCCATAAAAGAGAACAGTTACAAAAACCCAGTTTGATGACTTTGCAGAGTCATACAATAGAATCAGTATCTTTGTCCATAGTTTTAAGGGGAAGAGAGATCTTCTTCCAGTCATTTTTAAATTTTAACTCTATGTGATGCTATTAAGAAAGTTTTATGTATTTTCCAAGTCGTTAGGATATTTTAAAAAGAAATAAATTAAGAAACCAACTAATATGTATTAGACACTCTTGTTTTATTACATTTCATCTTTGATAATCCAGTGAGATATGAAGAGATATAGATACACTGCCATTGCCATAGGAAGATTTCAACGCTACCAATATGCTACAAATCCCCTGTTGCAGTTATGTTTCTACTACCAGCATACCCAGCTGATTGATCACCTGACAGCTAACAGCTGAAAAATCCAGGTTTCATCAAATAAGGGGATGGAAGGCAGATCATAGGATTATCTTTAAATGGTTCTTCTGGTGTTTCCATATATCTCAGTATTTGTCAAGTGTATATTTGTGCTGCTGCAGATAAGTCACTTAAATTCATCTTTCACAGTTGTTTTTCTGTATTCCTGCAAGGACAAGTGCAGCCCTCTGCTCTGACGTGAAATATGTAAGTATCAGTAGTGGGGGACACGAGATTGGTAGAAAGCAGTAAGCTCAGCTACCTGAGCCAGGGGGTAGTGGGCAGAATGTGAGTCAGTAATGAACTGGACAGTCTAGCTGAAGGTAACCAGGTGTGGACTTTGATTATACTCTGTTTCACCTTTTCTGTAGATCCTAACTCCTTCCCTGCAAAGCAGCAAGCTAAACTAGGAGGCACAACTAGTTTAGATGCACCTTGATCTTTGTCTACCACTGTACAGATGAAATCATTGCAGCAACTGTGCAGCTTAGAGTGTCCCACTGAGCCCTGCCCTCGAAAACTAGAATAAAATCTGAGACTCAACTCCCAGCACTAAAAGGCAACAGTAATAGAAGTATCTGATGTGTGTTAGCAAAAGGGATTAAATGTCTGAGAGTACAAAATCTGAAAGCAGTAAAACAGGCAAATATACTCCCCATATTACTCTCCAGGCAGGCAATAGCAACTCTGTGGGTCTCACCAACCAAGCTGCAAAATAGCATTAAATTTTAGGTACCTTATTGGACATGTTAGCATAACTAATACGACTAAAGTCAGGCATATAGACAGACTGGCTGTCAGAGGAAAAATAAGCACTAAAAATAAACTTGTGAAGACCATGAAGAGAAAAGGACTACAGTCCAGGAAGGGAATACAGATATGCTAAACAATACATAGAATTATGCTTAAGATGCTAATATGCCCTGGAAAATAATATTTAGGTTTAATATAAGTCTAGCTTCTAACAGTCAATTCTGTCATTCTTATAAATCATTGTCCAGAAAAAGCATGAAATAAAATTTTCAAAACTTCTTAAACCAAACATTTTGGTGATGCTGAAAAAAAATTTTTAGTAGTTTCATTAACATGCAGGTAAAAGTGATGAGCCAACAGGATCAGTCATTGCTAATTCATCCAGTTGTACTGTATGTTACTGGAGTAGTATAAAACATCCTTTACATATTCTGGAAGTCTGGCATCATGTAAGAAATATTACTGGGTTAAAAAACTAATGGATCAATTAGCCATCCATAGTTCCTTATTATCTTGGTGGTCTATCAGCTTTTTATAACAACATGAAAGCCATAAAAAATGACAAGACCCATTTTATAGATATTTATAGGTAGTTGATCCCTCAAGAGAAGGAACTGCTCCCTGCCATCTGGGATAATATGTCTTACATTTAGCAAAACCTACAGTTTACACTTTTTGATATTCCTACAAATAACACGCACATAGATATCATCAGCACTAGGGATTTTTTTGTAACTGTAATAGCTTTATAAAGAAAGTATATATTTATATATCTTATATACAAAATAGTGTGTTTGTGTATATATAAGTACACCTGTACACATTTTATTTGATTTCTTCCCATTTACAGTGTCTGAGACAGAATTCAGCTGTCAGACTATTTCTGTGCTTTCTGTAAAATTTATTTCTTAATGTTAAAATAAATAAAGTATCCTCTAATATGACTGAGTCATTATTTAAACAATACTTCACTATGGACAGTTGATTTGTTCTCTTTATTGTTGTGAATTTGATTTATTAGAGACTGAGGGGCAGGGGAAGAGTTAGGGAACAGTAACCATGTGTTGATCCCAACCAAGTTGCACTAATTCTGGATTCCTCACACTAAGTTGCTGATACCTGAAGACCAGCAAGCAAAATGTAAGTTGTTTCATGTGTATTCTACAACTTGAGTGAATTTCACAAAAATTAATAGAAGACACAAGCAAGGGAAATTAGCTGTTAAAATACAGAGGGAAAGGGGCTGAGCAGACAAGTGTCCTTCAGGCATACCTCAATACAATGCTCAGTGGTTACTGACTCAATCTCTACAGCAGGAAAAGTTGTGGCGGTTTTTTTGCCAGGAAGAACAATCCTTTTGCCATTTTTCTGCATTTACAGAATGAAAACACAACCCAAGCATTCAGCCAAACAGCTTATTTTGATCCATTATGTCTCCCAATTCAATCAAGAATCTATTTATGATTAGTATAAACTTCTCAATTAGACTCTCCTATATACATTCTTACTGTACACAAGGCACTGGGGAGAACAGCTGAAGAGCCAGGAGAAAAACTTACTGAAGAAATCTTCAAATTAATATTAATAAAATGTAAAACTATAGCAGCATCTGCTTCCTTGAACTGTGTCTCATTTTCTGTTAGCGGTGTACCTAAGCAGTCCCAAGGGCTTAAAGAGGTGGAATTGGCTCCTATGCCTTCCCTGCCAGCTGATTAATTTGCAGTCATTGCAACAGTTAATGTTTTTAAAATCGGCAGGTTGTGTTAAAAAAACAGATGGGTATTTTATGCCTCCAGTTTTGCCTTCACTGCAGTGCAGCTCACTATTATTCTCCAAACTGGAAAAACTGGAAATAATGATTGATTACAGCCAGGGAAAAGGAGGAACTGGGAGAAGATACAACCAGAAGGAGACCTCATCAATGTCTATAAGTATCCAAAGGGAGGGTGTCAAGAGGATGGAGCTGGGCTCTTCTTGGTGGGATCAAGCAACAGGACAAGAGGCAACAGCCAGAAACTGATGCAAAGGAAGTTCCATCTAAACATGAGGAAGAACTTCACTGTGCAGGTGACCCCATACCAGAACAAATTGCCCCGTGAGGCTGTGAAGTCTCCCTCACTGGAGATGTTCAAAAACCATCTGGGCGCAATCCTGTGCCATGTGCTCTGGGATGACTCTGCTTGAGCAGGGAGGTTGGACCACAGGACCAACTGTGGTCCCTTACAACCTGACCTATTCTGCAGTTCTGTGCAAGGGTCTCAAAACATTGTGGGCTCAGTGACAGAAAGCAATGAACTGTTTAAAAAGGTACAGGACAAAAATGGCCATGGAGTATCAGTTGCATGTTTGCCATCTCTCAGAGAAACCCTGATAAGGAAAACTGCTGAGAAAGCACTTTGAAATCCTCCAGGGGTAATACAAACTTGTTATTATTATTATAATTTCCTTCCCTCCCGTTGGTTTGATAGCTTAGTCACTGAAGGTCAAAATGACTCACTGAATGGGCATACATTTGTGCCTGATTGCAGGCATTGAGAAACCTCCACAGATCCCTGGCTGTAGTGAGAAAACAGAGGAAGAAACTGGTATACCGATGCTGCTGTGCTCGCAGCATGTACCACAGATCCCACTGGAGTTCAAAAACTGCTCTGCCAAAGCTCACTGTTTTTATTTCAACCATTGCATGCCCTCAAGGGTTGAACCAAAGCACACAGAAGAGAGGAAACCCAGAAAAGAGCCTCTCCCAGGACAGCTCCTCATGCACTCAGAACAGGCTAAGCCACTCAGACCCAAACAGTCTCATTTTGGATGCAGCCAATGGACTTAGCCTAGAGAATCCTCAGAGGATGGCTCAGCCAGCCTGTGACAAATTCACATTAGAAATACACCCAAATAATCCTTCCTGTAGTTGTCCCAACCCTCACATTGTAATTTTTCCTGTATAACAGGCACCCTGCACTGGTGTGCATGCACTGCCGTCCCAGTGCCAGCTTTGACACAATCCTTGTTCAAAGGCAGCATTGCCCCCACTGGGAAAAGCAGGTTAGGATGTGCTAGCTAAAGGTCAGGTACAGAGGGTGACCTGACAGAATTAAGTGACTAGGAGATATTTTGGGAGAGAATGAGGAACCTCATGCTGAAGGGTAATTCAGGTCCAACATCTGTATCCAGGCAGGAAAATCAAAGAAACTTTCTCTGGCATTCACAAGTGTAACCCTTGGCAGCTGCTAGACAGAGCTGGCCAGTACCCTCTGTGGATGCATTACTGAATAATGTCCTGTTATTGGTAGCAACCTTGTCAGCAAGTTGTAGTTCCTTAAATGCTGCAATGACATTCCTGCATGAGGAGCACAACACTGAATGGAGGTTTCAGCCCTGGCCAAACTTGTCCTTGCTCTGTCTTCCCTGATAAAAGAGGACATACAGCAGGCATTAATTGTGCCTGGTATGTCCAAGTGCTTTGGACATGAATGCAATTGCTTTCTTTGACAGGAGGAGCAACGTGACTTACGTAAGAACAAAAGAATGAGATATCCTCTTGCAAACTAATAAGTACATCATGTGCTGAGACAAAGGCTGCAGGAAGAGGAGGTGGCAGGCATAGCTGGGGCCTTCAAATGGTGTCCTTGTCCATGCTTCTAACATGTCCTTGACCACTTATTTACACGCCTGTGTAAGCTAAACACATCTGAAGAAATCTGCAGCTGCAAGGATGACTGAAGCACGACAACGTCAGAGGAGCAGAGCACAGCCCTTACAGAGGCATCCTGTGGGCACCTTGCGGGGTCCACTGGAGGAGCCTGCATCTCAAATCACTCCATGGACCATCTGGGTGTGTGGGTCACCCGGGTGTTTGAGCTGTCCTTCAGCAGGGCATAGGGGGTACCCACACACAAGGTCTTCTTCCATCCCCATAAAGAGAGAGAGATTGGGAGGGAAAGGAAACTTTGAAATTCCTCTGCAGGGGAGGAGGGGAGGATGCACAGTCCCATGGGTGCAAATGGGCTTTTCTGCAGAATTCTCATATCTTCTTGTAAACTCATAAAAATGACCATCATCTGCACTTTTTCACATGAGAGCACTAATCCCAACAATGGAATAAGCACAAGACATCTTTGCATTTTTCAAAGTAGGAGCAACATGCCAAGAATATGCACATGAAGAATTATTCAAGAAAAAAATCAGGGAAGCTTTGCCAGATGCTGCACTTCAGGAAGCACTTTAATCCACATGACCAAAAAGCAATGCATTTATCAATGCTTTCATGATAACAGACTTTCCTATGCTTGAACACCTAAAATACATTGTTACATCTACAAAAGGACTGGTGATAGTTGTTTTGCACTGCATTTCCTACACTTTGTCTGCCAGATCATTTCTACAAAAAGTTGCTTGATCCAGGCATTTATACACATGTATGATATAACAGTAATTGAATATTGCAAAGTGAAATTTGCCTTCAATGATTACATTTATCATTTGAAAATTGAATGGCTTTGACGATTATGATTGTAACTCACACTGCCTTACAGTTCCTCAAACAAAAAGCTGGTGTAAATCTTCATCAGTTTACCTTTTAGAAACAAAACAACATAAAGCTGCCACTCAGAAGCAGTGCCTGTTTTTTTCCTCACTTCACTAGTTAGCTGTTGAATGAATTTTGCAACGCAATTTACTTCTGGGTCACATTGTACCAATAAAAAGTTGTTAAACAAAAGTATTTCTGATCTTATAAGTCACATGTTTGGAACATCAGTGTTCTCATGAATAAAAGAGGACATCCTGAGGAAGAGCTTGTTAAGAGGACTGACTAACTGAGAGAAACCTTCCCCCAGGTTTGGTCACCCTTGGGCTTTGCAAGCAGAGAAGTGAGGAGGAACATGGCAGTCATGACCACTGCCCTGTATCCACCAAGCCCAGGGCACAGTCACAGCAGGGTGGGTTCAACTGGCCATGCTGTGCCTCTGACCCCAGAAGGGCTGCACACCGTGCTGATTCCTTTTTGATTACCAGAAGCAGGGATTTCTCATGGACAGTCCCTATGCCACTGTGGGGACCCTGGTGACTTTAAAATACATTTCTGGCAAATGCCATCACTACCATTGCCAACATGATGACAGCTGCAGAAAAGACCTGGGAGACCTTCCCTAGTGAACAGGAACCTTAGAAGAGACCTGTGGTGAGACTGAGACCTGAGAGAAGCAGTCATCCATTTCTAACTCTTTTGAAATTTCCTTACCAGAGGAAAGGAAAACAGCTTTAAAATTTTCATCACAGACCATCTGAAGGTTGCACAAGTATTTCTACACTGTTATGGGAAGGGCATATATAAGCAACAGTGATTTTGTTCCTTTTTCAGCCTTTACCATTATAATGAAACTACAAAAAATACCTGTCCTACTTAACAGCTTCCTAAGAGGGGTGATTTAGTGTTATTGCATAAGGCACCTGGAGAAATAATTAGAGCCTAAATGCTGCTATACAACTTACATGATCTCTTCAAGGCCATAATTAACCAAATTAACCAAATTCTGATTTGGGGGAAGGAGGGGAAAGCTTTCCATGGCACTTTGCAGTGAGTGTGATGGTCCCTAGCTGCAGTTTATTGGCTTCACCATCAGACCTGAGGGGGGGACAAGGAAGGACTGTCAGCAGTGAATGACAGGAATCTCGATTGCTGTCACTTGCCAACTTTCCCAAGTCTGAATGCAGGCCTGCCCACAAAAGGCACTCAAACTGGGCTAGGAAGAGGAGAGGCAGCACAGGAGGGAGGCAGGAACTGGTACAATAAGAAGCCAAGTGTCCCATCCCCTCAGGGAGACAGCTCTGCTGAGGGCATGGAGTTGGGGCATGCTTTACCCAGGCACAGGGTCATGCCAGCTGGGGCCAGCAGCTCTGTGGACCACCCCTGCCCTCTCTTCTCCTGGGAGGCTTTGCTGGAGACTAGCAAAATGTCCCTTTTCTGCTGGGTTTGTTCCACTGAGGAGGAAAAGTGCGTGTGTGGTCTCCTGGCTTATGAAACGCTTGGCATTTTATTGCTGCTTAGCTTTAGCATAACTGAATTGCAGCAGTTTGTCTGCTGTCTGGGCCAAGCGTGTCCCAGCTTGCATAAAAGGAAATTACGCTGAGGGTTTCAAGCTAAGACCATTTCTATACTAGGGTAAAACTGAAGTATTTCGACAAATTCAGCTAATTTGTGCTGTAATCTAAACAGTGGGAAAGAGCTCCCTCACATTAACCCATGAGCAGCTAATATCCATTACAGCTCCAATTCCTTCCTCCACAGAAGGGACTGGATCCTCCCTCATTAAAATCTTGCCACTGGCATCAAGAGGCCAGGAATCCCTGAGGATTTCAGCACACATCCATTCATACTCATGAAACATCATCTTTCCCTTGCGGGGACAGGCCCTCATCTAGACTGAAACATTCATGAGAGGTGAGTCTTCCTGAGGGAACAGGAAGAGCTTTGCTTGATAAACCACTGCAGCTGGACTTTCTGAGCTGTGCTGAGCATTAATCAGCTTTATTTAATTTATTGCTTTATTTTGGGAAGGGCTAATGAAGCTCACCTAAGGTGAGAACTGTAGCAGTGAACTGTCTTCCCTAAGCAAATCCATCAAGCATTCAGAGGGGTTCGAAGGTATGAACCTGTAACATCACTGACAGAACACAACCCAAATGGCAGGCTGCATTTTCATCTTTAAGGTATTCATTGTGGCTGTTAGTGTTCTTAGAAAACCAGTGAGATGCCAGTAACAAGCCAAACTGCATTACAGTTTTACAACTAAATTATCAATGTGATTCTTAAAAAAAAATCTCATTATTTACCAATAAACCAGCAAAATGAAAAGCAGTGAGTTAATCACTTTGTGACAAGACCAGATACAAATCTAAATCTACCCATTTCTGGGAACCACATTTGAGCAGCAAGGGAGAGGTCATGGCAACTATACACAATCTGTTCCTGTGGAAGTTTATAGTAGCTGGAAAAGAAACTACAATTATACCTCACTATGTGGGATGGGCAAAGACTCTCTCTTCAGCTGCCCCATGAGGGGTGAATAAGCCTGTGCTTTGTGTAAGCCTTTGAGGTTCATCTTAGGTCCAGTACTAGAAGGAGTGTAAGTTTTCTGCAAAGCATGCCTACATCTGTCTTGTGGCTCCTGTGGGTTTCAAATGCAAGTCAGAAGCTCACGCTGCTATTGTTCTTCTGGGAAAGGAGATGTTTAAACTACAGGGGCAGCATGAAGAATTAGAGCCTGCATCGTGTGGCATCAGTCTCTGAGACGGTGAGCTCCTGCACACAGAGGGGCCTTCCTCTGCTACAGGTACAGAGCTGGAGTTTCCTGAGGGATCCAGCAGCTTTGTCCAACAACTATAATCTGCTAACAGATCAGTGAGGTCTTTCAGCCAGGCAAGCATTCCTTGAACTGTTAGCAGTGGAGTTTGTAGTAAAATCCTCACAGCATTCAGGCTATAATTGAAAACTTGCAAACACTGAATGCTCAGAGGAAAGTAATTATTCCTACTAACCAACAGAGATATCACTGTGGTGGGTTAGGGCCTGCCTGAAGCTGCAAAGTGTCTTTCAAAGGCTCACTTCTTGCTGCATGGAAATTCCTTGCCAGCCCAGATCAGTGCTGGTGCTTTGACATCTGACTCCACTGAACATGTCTCTGGGTAGAAGTGCTTGGCTGGCTGGTTTGGCTTTACTGTCTCCAGAAAGAGAGTACAAACCAAGCCTACTGGCTTTACTCTGGACTCACTGACTTCCAAGAGCCAATAGAAAGGACTATTCTGAAAGAGCTACAGGTTGGTGTCTTTGTTTCAAAACTGGAGATGAATCTCCTAGAGACAGAGCAGAGGAATGAAGCCTGGTTCTAGCCCGGTTCAGTCTGCTCACCAACAGATCGCTTCAAGGTTATTTTCATGTCCTGCATCTACAATTCCTAAGTCAGGCCTTGGTCAGTAGAAGTGCAGCACTCAACTAGCCCAGCAGCACCCGAAGATCTGAATGCCAGCTTCTCCTAGCTTTATCAATACACTCTTTCAGTTTTCCTTTCTCAGTACAAATTAAGTATTTAGGCTTTACCTGGAAATTGTTGCCTCTAATACTTAAGCTTGCTTTTGACATGGATCTTTGAACTAATGGTTCCTTCTACTAGTTGCCTAATTCAGATGGGAAATTATTCATGTGTATCATGATCAACTACTAGAGATCTGGCCAGGTACAGGTGAAGTGTTCATGATTTATCTTGGGTTGAGAGTTATCTCAAGAGTTCAAAGCACTTCCTTGTTGTTACAACATTTATAAGTCTGATCCTGTATGCTACTAATTACATTTTAGTTGTACATACTCTTACTAAGTATGTGTCATCAAACAATCTCTACCATTAATTTGAATTTTCATAGAGATTGCACATGACACATAGATATTATACGTGACAGACATTCTTAAAGGGCTTTTAGTCCAAGTAATTTCCACTCCACCCCACCAAGGCACAGGACACTACGGTGCCATACTGAATGCTTCAGAGATGAGATGATACCCATGAAAGCCACAAGACTGACATCTGCAAACACTGACCTGTTTTGATAACTGCTCTGGTGCATGAATTAAAAACAGAAACTAATTACTTCTTCTCCCATACTTAAAACTTAGAAGGAAACTCAGCTCACAACAGATTTTCAGCAGAATCTAATGCTAATCAAAAATAGAGGCCTGAGTACATGAGCCTAATTATTGTGCAGGGCTGTTTCTCCAAGATTATCAAGTGCAAAGAGAAGTCATGCTGCTTGGCTCCTATTCTAAGTTAAACTACTCTGGCAAATACTGCTTCATGATCCTGAATCTGCTGACATATTTGTATTGTTTACTGTGTGATTTCCTGAGTGCTTTTTGAGCAAACTGAGAAAACTGACACACACAAAACTAGAACTAAAAAGACATTTGTACTTTACATTTAAAAAGTAAGGATACCAAGAGGATAAAGAAGAGTTTAAGTCAGTGAGATGTTTTGGGTTACTTGCAAAAGTTTATCTGTGAAACCCTGGTTTCCTGAAATGAAACTGTTCAAGGCTGCTGGGACAGCACAAGGGATGGTGAGGGCATCGGGGAGACAGAGCAACAAAGAGGGCTGTGCTGTTTGACTGTACCACTGCATCCCAAGCAGCAACAAGCATCTGCACCCCATACCAACCACGCCAGCATTGTGTCCCTGCAGTCACGCTTGACCAAAAGGTGTAGGTTGTGTCAGGTCACTTCCTGCAGCATTTTAGGCCATATCCGTGACTGCTAGAGACCAAGACTTGCTTCAGGGTAGGTACAGCCAGCAGACACAGACCAGGGCATCAAAAACACCAGCACCCGACTGCCAGCTTCACTCCAGACTCTGCCCCTTCACAGGTCATGGGCACAACTTAAAAAGTTATACCTGTTATACCTTAATATTAACAGCAATGACAATATGCATTATCTTTGGGGTGTGAAAGGTGCATGGAGCATCAGTCTTGGCAGGCCATAAGCCAGGATGCCAATTTTTCACTTGTACTCTAATGTCTCTATGCATAATAACTCCATGTAACATCTGCAGCTGTGTATGGTTGGTACATAAATTCTACTGGTGACCATAGATTCATTAGCTCAATCCAAAACTTGGCATTTATTTTTATCATTCTCATTTCCTTTTTCTATGTATGTGACTACAGCATATCCCCAAGTGTTCATACTTTCAGAAAGCTGTGGAGGATATCCTAGGAGTTCTGACAAGGGGAGCTGCATGGATTCGATGTGCATTAAGAGGCAAACACACAAGAATTACTTGACTTCTGAAGACCCCAGCTTTTCAGGTATTGCAAGACAAGACCTTCCCACCCAGCAGTCTGGCTGGCAGACAGAGTGGTCAGGGCACTTGCGTGACACAGTCATAAGCCAGAGCTGTTGGGCAGAACTGCAGCACTTTTAGCAGCGTAGCCACAAAAAAGATAATTCCCCCAAGAAAAAGGAACCAACACAATTTTTTTTTGTCTGAAACTTCATCTACTAGTAATTATGGTGCTATCACATAACTGTTTCGAGTTTTAAAACTCATTTAGTAACTTTCAAAGTCTGCAAAATTTCCAGCACTTCATAAAGACCCTGAGTTGTGCATCTTCATTTTGATCATCTTCAGAAGCTTGCTGAGTCACTGAAATGGCAATCTGAAGGGAAGCTGCCATTTCTCTGAGCCAGTGCATCCAATATGAGTGTGTGAATGTGAGTTTTCGAGGGCTTTCAGAAGGAAATAGGACATGGATAATGTTTCAGATATAAAAAAATATTAGTAAGTACTTCAAGCAGATGCAAAGGAGGAAAGGACTGTTAAAATCCAGATCAAGAAAATCCTGGCATTATAGTACAAAAGCAAATAAATAGAGATAAAATCTAGAAGCCAGAACAAGAAAGACAAAAAATGCTTGCACACATTAAAAAAGGAAGGTCCTTTTATGAATCATCATTTGCAAATTTGGCAATTATTTATTTCAAAAATAAGCTGCAAACCATTTTGGTTTGTTTTAATTTTCCTTCTGCCTTCTCTTGTCGGACACTTGCTTGCTTTTCAATGATAATGCAACAGGTAAACTGAAAACCTCCCATACACAGTGACTGGTTTTGATATGTATTAGTTACTCTAAAACTATTCTCCTGTCAGCCCAAGAATTGTGTGTGCAGGTTGCAAGATGAAATTCATTCATGAAATGTCCCTGACACTCACTGATCTGGAGTTTCTCCAAGCAATCAGTGCCAAAGTACTGTTTATTTCCATAGCAACTGTGTGCCAAAGACAAGGTAAGTACTATTAATGTGTAACACTTGTTAAAAAGTTAGAGTCATCATAAAGGACTGCTGAAAGAGGCATTGCTTATTTTCATAGCCAAAGTCTCCTAATGAGATGTCTCCTACTTTATCTTAGCACTAACTAGGCTTTTGTGTCCTGCTTCATTGGGCTTTTTTTCATGATTTGTCTTATCACTTTTTGAATCAATGCAAATTTTTAGTACTTCAAATGTCCCCAGTTCTGGGTTCTACAGCTGAGCTGCTGCCTGGTGATTTCCTTGGATGCTCCCTCTTATTTTAGAAGATCAAAAGGATCCTTCCTTATTGACCCGCAATCCATATATGATTTTATAGCTGTCTTTCATATTTCTTTTGAGTCAACATTTTTCATAGCTTGTATGTTTGATTTTTTTAATATTGAGCCCTATTCACACACATGATTGTCCTTGCCATTCTACTGTGCTTCTTTTTAGGTTCTATTTTTTAATATACATCTCAAATACATATTATAGATAGATAGATAGATAGATAGATAGATAGATAGATAGATAGATAGATAGATAGATAGATAGATATGTACTGATATGAAGGCTAAAAAGTGTTCACAACATTCAAGATATTATAGCTTAATACTGGTTTATGGGTCGTTCTCCCTCCCTTCCCTAATAATTGCCTCAAGTTGGCTGCCACTCAGCATTGTGCTGATGTTCCTACAGAATTTGCCATTATAACTTCAGAATCTTTGTACTACTTGATAATAGCTTCTTTAGAGTCTGCAACTGCATATATTAAATTAGGGTTTCTCTTGTGAACTCTTTTTATGTTTTCACACATTCTCTTCCCCGACCCTGCCATGTTACTCAGTATCACAAGATGCTACAGCAACCATTCACGTTTTCCTAGCTTTTGTTTTTTCCACAAAGAAGAGTTCAGAACAGTCACAGAACTTGGTTGCTTTATTTTTCACCCCTTTTCCATTCATTTATGAATGTAATGAAGAGCAGGGTTTATCAGATACGTCCATGTGGGACCACAGTGCTAAGTTTCCTCTGGTGAGAAAAGTAAGTACTTACTTTTTTATTTGGTTGCCTATCCATGTCAGCACTGCCCATCTGTCCCAGTCACAATTTCTTTAGGACCCTTTGGTGAATGATCTTGTCAAGCACCTTTCAGGAATCCATGGAGATCATCTGAACTGTAACTCTCATATCAGCATCCTTGTTCACTCCTTCAGAGATCTCAGCTGGATTTATGAGGAATGCATTACCTTTACAAAACCACGAAGAATTTTTCTCAGTGTAAAATATTTGCCTACATTTCCAATAATTCTGCTCTTTTATCAATGTCCAGCACCAATCTGTAAGCTTCTAAAATCTCTGCAACTCTTTTCAACAGCAGGCAGCAGCATTTGCTACATTTCCATCCCTCTGGATTCCAGATTATTGGTTGCAGGTGAGAAATAAGTGGCTGAACACTAAACTAGTAGTTCATCTACATTCATTTAGAGCTCTCTGGTGAAAAATATGGTCCTGCTGGAAACTCTGTTAACTCTTCCTGCAGTGGCCACTTAGGACAATCTGACTTTTCACTGGTTTGTCATTGCCAGGGTTCGGTTCTCCAAAACTGCTTCAGGTTTGGTTATTTTGAAGTCATTCTTTATTCCTATAAAATTAACTAAAATGAGAGTTTTGAAAAGACCAGGAGAAGAAACAACCCATAACAACCTGTCACTGAAAGACCATGTCAGAATGCTCCTTTCAAAGGTTGGACATTTAAAATCTCCTTATTTAACTTCCCATGACGTTCTATGGATCAGCAGGAAAGAAAAGCAAGAACTGTGTTCACAACAACCTCTTTTCCCTTTCAGTTGTATTTGTTTTTCTATCTACAGTCAGACCAGTTCTGGTTCAAAAGGAATGAACAAAAAAAGAGATCATGGTGCATAGGCATGGGCTTTTTTTCAAGTAGGATGAGCCTTCATGAAATGAAAGTTTCTGTAACAGAGGCTTTTAGACACTGGGGCTTTTTATACATTGCTCACATATAATTTAGTAATGAGTAGTTACCAATGTAGTTAGGCAGTTGTGGACCCAATTATCCAATTACTGCAACTGACAGCACAAACAGAGTAATTGTACAGCAAATGCACTCACGTACTTTGCATTCGTGCTTTTGTAAGCCTGGTCTTACCCTTTCAGTGCTGTGCCAGACTGGGGATGTTTCATCTTATTTATTAACACCTAGGGAAGTTTTAGCCCATGTTTTAGGGAGAAAACATTCTGGGTTTTCATGGAAAGCAGCTAACAGTGGAACTAGCACAAGATAGCTGGCAAGCAGCAACATTAATTCTCTCAAATTCAGATGACATTGAAATTAAATTTGCTGGCTTCTCTGAGCTTCCTCTTCTCAAAGTCCTTTCTTGTGAGAAGATAATTCTATTCCTTCTACATGTTGAAAAGTCTCATCAGCCAGAAATTTGCATGTGACTGAAACAAATCCACAGGGAAAACAGAATTTTCTTCTTTGTCCTTACAGAATATAAGTTTAGTGAATGCCACAAAATACAAAATACAAACCCAGATCTAGCTCACAACAAATTTCCGCATTCCTTATGTTATTCCTCTAGACACCTGGGTGCATGAGAAGGGAGAGGGGCATCTGTCAAGCCTATACCTGTGCAACAGCAGTATAAACAACTAGGCAAATTTTTCTTGAAGACACAAGTTGGTATGGAAAGCTAAATAATAAGAGTAGGTTACATGGGCAATTGCAAATAAATCAGATCAAAATTTTCTACCAAGTGGTAGTGGGGTACATATTCTTCCACAAAATGAAGCAATGCATTTCCCTTCACACTTAACATTTATGACTGTGAATTGTTATGTGAGAAGTCTAATGGCTTGGGACAATTACTGAATAAAATGGCACTGCGGGAAAGGAAATATATTCTTCGTGGGATGTAGCAAAGGTAAAATCACAGATTGTTCTAAATTGCTTGTATAGAACAAACCTTATAAGCATAAAATATATGAGTAATTTTTTTTTGCCTTGATACAGCGATAGTCTCACTGTGTTTATCCTTCTCCTTTTAATCTCCTGGATTCCCACAGTGCATAGCTCCTTTCCATTGGTCTCTTATCCTAAAAAGTAGTTGCTCAAGCTCCAAGACCATGTTTATCTTGCTGGAGGCAATTAGTTAGGACCAGCTGTCAGAGCCGCAGCCCGTTCCTAACACACGTATGTGCAGCTCATCAGCAGACACAAGTCATAGCATATGCCTTCCAGAAGATAATGACACTGATCTTAAATTGGAATAGGGTTTTGTTTGGTAGAATAACACATGGGGAACCAGATTACACCATAACCAAATACTATGATATTTCAATAAATGATTCAACTTCAGACCTATTTTCAGTTTTGTAGACAGCACAGCAACTGCTTGTAATATAAGCTCAGTTTATCTACGTCCTCCCAGTACTTAGAGGTTTGAGTACTCCTTTTGAATTTACTGCCATCTCTATTTTTAAAAGCTCATTTATCAGATAAGTGCAGCTGAAAGACCAAGAAACCTCTAGGCTTTGAATGGATGGATTAGATTAAAGTGTTGGGCACAAGAAGTGAAGATTTTATTTAATTATGCAACTTCCCCTGCACATCAGTGTTTTCAACACTTTGTCATATTTAGAAACTGTTTAGCTGCAATATTATTAGAAACAGTAGTTAAGTGTTACTTATGAAAGAAAAGCAAAATAATGTTAGCAGTTTGTGAGCCAGAAACATCTACCTCCTACTGAATGAGAATTATCAAATAATAAAGAGCTCTTCGAAGTCTATAAAAAGACTGCTGTGGCTAAGTATGTTCTACATCAAACCTTTGTAATTCCCCAAAAATTTATAATGTAAAGTTGATAAAGAACAAGTGAAGATTAAGTTCACGGCAGTTACTAAGTACAGGTCAGAGATGGGAATATTTCGCTCCAGAAACAATTATCAGGATTGAGAAACATTATATTTGGGTTGAGATTCATTTCTGAGGATAAGCTTTACTCGCTGCCCTCCCAAAAACTCTGCCTTGCCCTGACAGGTTGCAACAGCCCCAGAGCAGAACTGCAAAAGCCAGAGGCTTTTCCGTGCAAGTGTCTTTAGGAAGAGAAAGTGATATGACAGTGCTGGAGCAACTTGTTGGGAAACTGAGACAACCATCTGGGAGGGAAGTTCAAACCCAATGCAGTGATCACTTCTGAAACTGGGAAGTAAAAGAAGAGCAGCAACAAACTGCTGAAGCTCTGAGCCACTGCTAACCGTGCTACCTTACAATAAACAGGGAGCTAATTAAAAGCAGGCAAGGTAATACATTGGAAAGAAGCCAGACAAGGAGGACTTTCCCCTTTTCTGAAGCACCGGTGTCACAACTGGATTTGGATGTGTGGATGTGCTTTCTGCCTGTCCATCATTTTGACTGTTAGCTTTGTTTAAGCTAATGCAAAACTCCTGAACAGCAGAAGAGCTCAGATTTTTTTCATTTGCTTTTGAATTGCTGAGTTCCAGACTATGGAGGTGATAGCCTCTTTAATAAAGGGTGTCCCTTTTGTTAGAGAAGGAAAATGGAGCTGGAAGCTCACTAATGGGGTAATTTTGAAACTCACAATCTCTACACTAAATTTTCCAAACAATTGCAGCAAAAGAGGCAAGATCATAGCAACATTTTTCCATTTTGGATAGTACTCGGTGAAGTGCAGGCCAGAGAATAACATGGGCAAGAGAAGACATGGAAGATGGGAAAGGAAAATGTTGAGCAGATTTTGAAAATTATCTGAATAATTTCTTAAATTAAAATTAATCCTTGACTAGGAATGCAGAGGCTGCAAGTGGATGAGACTTTTGAGTAAAGAATTCTTGCTAACCAGAAAGAGAAGCTCTGTGCAAGCAATCTGAAAGAAGAATAATAGTATTAGTCACTCCTCAAGCTCTGACATTAACTTCTTTCAAAATACTGATTACAGCTCTAAGTACAGCCCAAAACTGGAATTTATAAATCAGATGAGAATGCGGCATTTTTAGCAGTTCCATTTCAGATCCCAGCCATTCTCTTTCTGCATAACCAAGATCAACCTTTGGAAGCTTTTATGAAGTTCTACCATATATAGTTACTCATCCTATATAGTGAATTTTCCCTATAAATCATGTTGTGCTTCAGCTGATTTGCCAGCTTACTGCCTGGGACTGGAGGTTGCGTGGGGTACAGCTGCCCAACAACCAGCTCCAGCTACTGCAGACATCTGTGAAATATCCTTTTGGTTTTTAAAACTCATCAGGCACCTGCTTAAAACAATTGCCTTTTGCCTCCTCTGTTTTGTTTGCCCTCGCAGCTGACACAGAGCCTACAGAAGGACACAAGGCCAGTTCTTGCCTCAAGCACTGGGTGAACTGGAACACTGAAGCCTGACCGGCCACTTCCATGTGCCACTCCTGGACACCTTCCTCTCTTGCCCAGGGCAAACCAGTTTTCAGCTCTGAATACCCAAGGTCAGTGACAACCAAGCAATAAATTATGTCATAAGAAGATGCTGAGCCCTGACAAAGACACCTAGAGAGAATAACACAGAAGTGCCATTTGGGAAAAAATTACAGGAGGAATTTAAAGCAGGAGCAAAGATTGCCAGACAGTAGACAGCCTCCTGTCAGAGGACACCTAGTCTGATTTTTTTTAAATTATAGCCTGCAAATTTAAGCACAATAATCCTCTAGCAGAAAACGTCCATGGATTCTTATTTAGCAAGTCCATGTTTTCTCTGGCTCCTCAAGAAACTAAGTTGCAGAGTCAGTTCCTGCCTGGTTCACTTCCAAACATTTGGAGCTTGCACATTGCAGGTGCCCAGAGCCATTTACAGGGTCTTGGGAAGATGAGTGTGTCTCAGAAAAGCTTCTCCCCTTCTCTCTTCACCTTTTCTACCTTGTGCCAGAATACGAGTGATAAATCATGGCATCCCTAGGCACAACCCCGAGGACGGACATGACATGTTTCCCCAGCCGAATTCACATGACTTTAAACACACGCTTAAGCTATTCCCCAAATTAAATCTTTAGCCACTGCTTAGCTCATACCCTGCCAAATGAAGTCCATGAGGACTAACAAGCCCAGTGCTCATTGATTATGAAACTGTGTGGTCAGACTAACAAAGCAAGTGCTCATCCTGTGCTGAACCTGAAGAAGCAAGTTGAAAATTTGTTAACATGGATGACGCTTCTAGAAAAGATGCTAATAAAACTTTAGACTTAAAAAATTAGGAGACCAAAACTCTTTAATAACTACATTTCATTACAGTCATTCAGAATGTGCAGCTGATAGCCCAGGTGAAAGTGAATTGATCTCAGTATGTACTCTGACACTGTAACACCTGGATCTTCATTAAAGGCACATACATTTAAAGAATATGTAAATTGCCTAAGTACAGCAAGACAGAAAATAGTAATGCTGAGTTTATGCATTCAGTCTTAAGTGAGTCCCTTTCACTGTTTTTTAACTAGTAATACAACATTTCTCTCCATCTCTATTTATTCCAGTGGATCAAGTCATCATCACCTATCCCCAGAGCAGCCCTTTTTCTTTAACTGTTCTTTAAAGCAGTTTTTAGTGTTTCAATAGACATCCAAACATTAATATCAAACAGAAATTTTTAAAAAAAGGAACAAGTATCATTGCTTCTTTTATATTGTCTCCTTTTTCCTGTTTTTAAATTACTGCTTTGATAATTACCTCCAAAATTAAATGTTTTTCTTTGAAATATGCATAGATGAATTAGAGTCCAGCTCAGTTCCTATTCAAACCAATTAGCAGAATTCCAAATGACGCAAATGAAAGGGAAGATGAGACACTGTTGTATCTCCCACTCCCAGCCTCAGTTTCCTTTTTTCTCTTCCTTCTTAGATTCACTATACATTTACTTTGGTTTCTGGGGATTATCTGACCACATTGTCTGTCTGCTCACCTTCACTTTTGAACCTTCTGGCTAAACAAACTTTAACTTGAGAGAGCTACTGATCTCAAAGATTATATTTCTATGCATTCTGGGGAAACAGCAGAAAAGAGACAGTCAGATCAGTCACCCCAGCAGGAGAAAGGTGGCAGTGTGAGATGGCTGGTTAATTGCCCCCATTTCGCCAGTGTGCAATTCCTCTTGCTAAGGCAGAACCTGGGAAGTATGGATAGCAAGGTTGGTAGCTGGGTATTAAAGAGCACAGAGAAAGATGAGCAGGGATGAGTGTGATAGGAGCCTTAGGCAGATTAGATGCCGAACTGGAAGTTAATATTCACATATGACAACTTACAAACTGAATGTTCCGAAATTTTACTTTATTTTTTAAGAGGAAAATCAGTCTGATCATGACGTGCAGCTCTTGTGAATATCTATGTTCTTAAAGAGGAATCCATGTGAGTCAGACAAGCATTTGCCCGAGCTAAAACTAAGCATAAACTTCAGGACTGAGCCCACTGGCAGTAATAGCTCACTTCCTCACAGTATTTCCTCCTCAGATGTCAAATGAGTATTTCACCAGAGTACCAGCTTAACTCACCCAAGCCAGCTGTGAAAGCTCATATCAAGTTCAGCTTCTAAGAATACCATTTCACCTGGTGTGGATTTTTCCCTCTTCCTCCAGTGATAAATTCAGCAAACCTTTCATTTTTCTTTCAGAAATATGGTATACCAAATCCCAGGTCTTAATAAAAGCTGCTATATGTACTGTCTTGTAAAAGTAGGACAAGAGATACGAAAATCAAATCCCATGGCCCACTCTGTTGTGGGAATTTCTTTCATTATAATAGCCAGTGCAGTTAACACAGCTCAGCTAGAGATAAAATTGTTCACATGCCTGTTCCATTTTCCTCTTCACAACAGCTTTGCTATTTAAAAAACCTTGATTTAAAAATGTTTTGCCCATATATTGATCCCACAATCACATTGGCCAGCTCATCCAGCATCTTCAGATAAATCTCACCCAGCCTTACCCCATGGTATTGAGTACATCCAGCTTCTTTCAGGTCTCTAACCTGTTTGATCTCCACACTGAGGAAGGGCTGCCCCTTCCCACTCCACATAATGCCAATATCAAAGCAGCTTTTGCTTGTGAATCATAAGGTGAAAAAAGTCACTGAATACTTCAACCTTTTTGCTCCATTGTAATGAGCGTTTCTTCTCCACCCATCACTGGGTCCATCCTTTTCCTGAATTGACCTTGAAATTAACATTTCCACAGAGTCAGTGCCCCTCAGCAGTTTCAGCTCCAGTTGGGCTTTGGCCTTTCCAGTTTTGACACTAAGTTCCTAACACTGCTCTATACTGCCTGTCCTTGTTTCTACCTCTTCTCCATTTTCTTTTTGTGTGTTAGTTCAATGAGAAGCTACACAACTAGCCATGTAAACCTCCAGAAATTGATAGGCTTCCCACAGGACACCATGGTTCATTTCTGAGCTCTCAGTAAGTTGCATTTAGAAACCAGTCAGCTTTCCTGGGCATCCTTCTCCTTCACAGAAGCTCCCTAAGGGAGCATCCTAGGCAACCCCTGAGTAAGCCCCTACTTGCTTCCCCAAAGACCAGGGTCCTCTGCCTTCCCCTGGGCCCCAACCTCCAGCATCTTGTGGTTGCTGCATCCCAGGCTGCCCTGTGTGACCAGAGCTGCCACCAGCTCTTCCCGTCTTGTGAGGAGCAAGTTGGGTCAAACACAGACCCTGTTCAGCTAATCTGCCATTTCCATGGGGACTCATACAGACCAGGAGCCTACTGTGTTTCCT
Source organism: Hafferia zeledoni (assembly GCA_035583235.1). Lineage (NCBI taxonomy): Eukaryota > Metazoa > Chordata > Aves > Passeriformes > Thamnophilidae > Hafferia > Hafferia zeledoni. Next base: position 104,675,009 of record JAWWEV010000001.1, on the reverse strand, counting down.
GCCAGGTACTGGTGTTGTGCTCCCAACAGGTCTCTGATCAGTCCAACTCCCACTCCGAGGAGGAGAGCCTGCAAGCAGGAGCATAGTGCTAGTTTGGAGCTTGTGCCTGTTCCTGAGGAGCAAGCACCTCAGCTGGGGGAAAGTGGTGTCTGTCTGTACCACCAGGCACTGGCAGCCACAGCCACTATTAACTTCATGAGAGTGGTCCATTATAGTTTACCACTGAAGAGGTTAGCTGGTCTTCTATTTTTAGACCAGTGAGAGCTTTTCTGTCAATTACAGTGAGGCTTAAAACAATGAAAATTATGTTTCTTTAAAAATCTTGACTTTTGAACTCATTTCTGAAAATAACAGGAAATCAACTCAAATTACTGCTTATCAATTGCTGATGTAATTAGAAGATGTTTTAAGTGAAATATAGCATTTCAGTTTGTTTTAATTTTTAATTATTTTCTGGTATGACACCCACACGACCTACCCTGCTCTAGTCAAAAACTTCTTTTTTAAAATTTTGATCCAGCATGTGGGTCACCTCTGGGAGGGGATTCTGGTGGTTAAAAAACCAAAATAGCATTGTACAGAGATAAATTTTTTTAGAGTTAATTAAGAAAATGACCATGTCTGTAGTATACCACTTCTATTAGGCACAACTACACTTCGTTCAATCTGTGGTTATGAAACCACTGTTTAGTAAAAGCCAAGACAGATTTGAATACTTTGTGGGGGCAGGGAAGAGTTTGCAGCACAGTGGTAATGGACTCTTATGACCCTGACAACAATAGCACAACTGAAAAATCTCACTCAGGGATAAAAATGGTATAATTACGGGGAAAATAGATATATTGGTTTGGCACTGGCAGCAGTTTGCAGGCTGGGTGGCTAAACCAGTACTGTGAGACATGACCTTAATGCTATGTTGCATGACATTATTTTTATAGCATCTGGAACCGTCAGTGTTGAAATTCAGATACAAAAATATGAAATATAATGCAAAAGTGATTACTTTGAGACTCTTCTCATCTAAGACTTTAAGACTCCTTTTTCTACAGGAGAAAAAGATACCAGCTCTGTCAGAGTGTGGTATAGGCATGGTTTATGCAGTTTTAGTCTGTAGGGTAAAAAAATAAAGATGCAGAGTGTTGGCTTTAATGTTACCATCTATATTCTTTCTTTCCTATACCATTCTTTTTGATACTTGAGGTTCACACTCCGCAGATTTTCACTACCAGAAACTCTAATTTTAGCATCAGAGATCCCAAAATGAGATCCTTAATCCTGAGGATGAAGAACATACTGAAGATAGTATAGAAAATGCCGGTAATTCTCAGGAATAACTATCATAGAAATTTAGCAACGGACAACTTTGTCCCATTTAGTCCAATATTACTTATTCCAGTCACATGTATCAGTCATCAGTCAGGTTTTCTTTCAAAGTGCAGAAGTTGTGTAGTGCTTTGCTGCCTTGGTTGCAGTAGAGTGAAAGTCTGCAGTCCCTGAGCATTTTGAGTTTTAAGGACAATGTAGAAACAAAAATACTTTTTTCCCTAATGTTCTAGCTTAATAGTGTTTGCTAGGCCACTTCTGTAATGCAATCTCTGTTTACAAAACATTATTTCTTATTCCCTACCTTACCCTTTATCTAATCAGGTTTGCATGTTGGCAGTCATGCCTAAGTAACTGAACACTACCAGCAGGAACTTGTTTCTAGTATCTACAGGAGCATATTATCTTCTAAATGATTACCCACCCTCTCACAGAACACCACTAATATTTCAATTTTAGTTTAACTTTAGTGTTTTCTGTTATGGACACTTGCTATAGCTGCCCAAGTATAAAGATTAAAGACTCACCCTGAGCAATGGACTGGATGGAACTTCCCAGTGTATCAAGTTCTACCTATCTGGTATTACTGGCAAAAAATCTGCATCTTCCTTTTTATGAACTGACCAACTTCTGTTTTAGAACCATGTAGATTCTGTCATCCCTTATTTTGATTGTTGTTTTAAAGCAATCAAAACTTTACTGCTCTGATGGTTCTAAGCCATCCCAACTTCCAATCTACATGTATCCATGGGCAATGTATACTCATCCATCCCTGTGCCAGTATTGTTCTTGAGCATAAGTGGCTCCTTCCCTTCCAGGTATTTTACCTGTTTAACATTCACAGAGAGTAACCATGACTGCTTTCAGCCTTTGTTTGTCTAAGCTGAGCAAGCTCTCTTCTCTAAACCACCTTCCATTACTGTCATCAATTCTCCACACCTGTTCCAGTCTGAATTCCCTTTCTCTCAGTCACTGATGCTCAGAAGAGCACATAATACACCAGAGAAGGTTTTGGCAGAGTCACTCACACCTGCATGAATATGTCTCTTTTTTGCCTACAGTCACTTCAATTGACAAATCTAAGCACTTCACTTCAAGGAGGCTTATCATTAGTGGCTCATAGTCTGATTCTGATCAGTTAATACACCCCAAAACACTTTATGCCTTCCATCCTTCCCACCTGGCACTCTTACAACACTTTCTCCAGGATATTTCTGCAGGGAATGGTTTCATTCATAAAATTTTAGCCATTTAAATGTTAGTGGTCAGGCTCAGCAACTTTAAAGCAGCTGTCTAAGGTAATTTAGGTAGATAAATCCCACTCTGTCTCTATCTCCAATAAATTTCTGGTACTAACCTGATATCTAAAACCTAAAGTGACACAGACTCTGGGACATATGAGCCATATTCCCCCAGAGTGGTTGGGCACTGGAAGAGGCTCCCCAGGAAAGTGGTCACAGGACCAAGCCTGACAGAGTTCAGGAAATGCTTGGACATTGGCATGTGCCATCTGAGGTACATGGTGTGATTCTTGGGGATGATCCTGCACAGGGCCAGAAGTCGAACTCAATAATCCTTGTGGGTTCCTTCCAACTCAGCATGTCCTGTGGAATATTCAGCTCTTACCCAAGACCTTGAGGCCATTTTGTCACATACTATCTCTGTAAGTCCCATTTTTGTCCACTGTCTCACCAGATTTCTCTGACTTTACATCATCCCTGGCCAGACCCAACAAGTGACAATCAGGTTTATCCCCTCAACGTAAATCCTGAATCCCTCAGCCTTGAATTACTCAACACCAAAGAGATACATAAATGTGTTTTCACAGACACCACTTAGTTTACATTGTTTCTGGTGTTACATTGAGATTGAGAACAATTAACTGGAAGACAGCAACAGGGCTTGGAAGGGATATTAGGAAGAAAAGAAGGACTAGACCACTGCTCACTTTCCTGAAATAAATGTATGGACATACCCAGCCTGAGACAGCTTTAAAGTTTGGTAAACCACTCTAAGGCTCTGGCCATGGCTGCAGGAGGGCTAAGGGGAGCTACTTTCTCTAGATACCAAAGAAACAATAAAAACTTGCTACCATGACATTTTTCAACTCAAAAACTTACAGGAGGAAAATGTGTATAGGCATTTCTTTATGATCAGAGCACAGGCCTTTTCTTCCAGGATAATTTCTCAGATGATTCCTGAGGCATGGGAAGGACAATCAGGACTGAAGCAAAGTTTGGGAGACAGCCTTTGATTACACCTCTCTGCTTTTTCTCATTGTTTGAAATGAACAAAGCCAAAACAGACATGAGGCAAGCCCACACTATCTCTGGAAAAGTTGTTGCTGTCTAAAAGAAAATTATGGTTGGAAGTTAATTCACTGTCTTCCTACATGAAAAAATCAGGCTTAGGAGCTCAGCAGTCATGTCTGATTTGACAGGCAGGTGAACAAAGTAAGTCTAGATCCATCCATCCATTCCAGGGCCAGGGAGGAAGAGACTATGACTTTGTCTGAATCTGCTTATCTGAGTGACTTCTCATTGTTGTGGTTTGCCCAGCTAGCCCTCCTCCAAGTTTTCTTCTCAGACCCATTCCCAGCCTCTGCCCTGACCCAAACCTACTTTTCTTATCACTGCAGGTGTTCTGGCACTTTGAAGCACTAGTAGTCACTTTTTCAGTTTATTTGGTTCATGGGTTGTTTTGTTGCTTGTGTTTTTAACATTTCAGCCCAAGGAGTGAAGGTTGACCAGGACACTGCAAACTGCCCACGGCTGTCAGCCAGCACACAGAAGTTTCCCACGCAATATTCTGAAAGATGCATCTTATTTGGGCACCGTCGCCAATCTGCTCCTACAGGTGAGGGTCAGCTCTCACCTGATGTGGTTGGACTCCTCCTGCATCTCTCAGCTTTGAAGCTGCTGTGAAGTCTGTTCAGACATCCAAGGCTCTCTTTAAGGTGTGTTGGGCTGGAAGGCACATGGGTATCTGCTGCCCTGCCACCTAATGCATGGCTGAGAGAAGAAAGGAGGAGCAACTCTTGCATTCTGGGCAAGAAATGTTCATAATTAGAGGTCAAGCTGTGTGGCACTATGCTGAAAGACTCCCAGCAAGTCCTTAAAATGACTGCATAATTGCTTTGTACAACACTGATTCTGTGCAAGAGAAGAGACTTCTGTCAGCTCTGGTCTTTTTTCTCAAATCTTCATTGCCTTAGGGACAGGGATTGATGTGGTGAGAAGTGTATGAGAGTAGCAGCCTGAGATACGGCCCCTGCCAGTGGCTGCTCAGCAGGTCAAGAAGCTTGGTAGAGGCTTGGTCACAAGAAAAATCATCATTTATTTTTCCACTTGAGAAAGTACCGTCTGAGTGCAAAAAGCCTCTTCAAGATACAATCCTAAGCTTGATTTCAAGTGACTGTCATTTTTCCTCACATTTTCAAGTTCATCTTCAGGCAGTGATGCTTTATACAACTACACATGTGCTACATGTGTATCCATCTTTCTATAGCTTGAAGGTTTTAAAGACTGTTAGGAGTTAACAGCACATCTCAATATTACAAAATTGCCAGTGATAATTGCCACATTCTACTTTACAATTTTCAGACAGTGAAGTTTAGTTGCATTACCATAAAAATGTGCTACAGACACGCTATAAGAACCAACATTTTTCAACCTTAATAAAACCTGCCTCTCCACACTAGAGGAATTTTTGGAAGTATGCTGTCTTAATGCCTCCGAAAAATAGGGCATTATATATGTTTCACAAAACAATACAAACTCATAATGCTGGGATTGCTCTGTATTTTATAGTCGCTCATAGTCCGTATATCCACCTGGCACTTAATGCATCATAAATGCTATAATAAGCACGTCAATGCACACATCTGTTTAATTTTGGCAAGTCCTTGATTGCAGCCTTTTGTACAGAGGCAGTTGCAGCTAGGAATTGTGATAGACAGTAAATCTAACTGATTTTGAATTGGCAACAATAGCTGTAATGAAGATTTGCATTTTCAAAGGCATGTAATTAACACCAGCATTGGCTTCTTCCTCCAGCTAAAAAGTCAAGCTGAACTACCTTTTGCTGAACTTGTGCTGGTTTCTGTAATTTTTTTTCCTCTGCTAACAAGTGTAAAGCCTGCAGATCAGTTTCTGCCCAGGTACTATTTTGTATATTGCTCATACTAATGGTTAACCCATGAGACAGAAGCAAAAGGACAAATTGGTAGATGTGTTAGGAATCAATGGATGAAACAAATACACAGCTTATTTAATGGCCTCTGAGATATTACCCTCAGAAAATTTGGGCTTTACTCTGCTTTCTAAGGCAAAATTACACAAGGCATAAGGCAAGAAGAATTTTTCTTCCATAGTTTCTTCACTTCAATTGTATTCCTTATGCCCATTCAGTTAATGCACACAATATCAAACACAGAAATTGCTTTGGTGACCTTTATGTTCCTCCAGTCTTTAGATGTAGATGCTCAGTTTAAACACATCCCTATGAAGGCATGACATTCAACCCAGTTATTACACTATTTTAAACATCACCAAACACAAAACAGAAAAATGTTATAGTAGACAACTGCTAAAGCTTATGGTTTTGAACAACTTAAAACCCACCTATCAATCAATAAGGCTGAATTCCTAAATCTCGCAATGCTGTTTACTTATTAATTCTATAATTTTTTATTTTCCAGATATTGTTTCTTTAGCTAAGATCTCCTTCACCCTATTTAACAAGCTCAGTAACTGACAGTAGTAACAGTGAAGAAAGATTTAGTTGAGGTTTCTCTGAGCCAGACCCTGAGGTATCTATCTAAAGTTTATTCTCTTCCTTGTCAGATAAAACTTCCATGAGATTTTAATGGTCTTCGCCTTTCAAAAGCAATGAGTATAAGCCATTTTATAGGATGCAGAGCAGTTTATGTGAAGAGTTCACCAAACTGTATGCAAAGTTAAAAAGCAAGACTAAGCATGAACCTTTTAGATGCCACTGTGGAATGTAAGATGAAGTCCCTGCCGGTCTTGTTAAAGACAGAGCCCCTGAAGCATGGAAATTTTGGTTCTCTAAGTTAAAGTTCTTCACCAGTCCATGAGCAAGAGGAACCATTCATTAATCTTCATTAATTATTACAGGCTGAAAAATAAATAGTTAAATGTTTTCACAGAAACTGAGTGTATTAGTGCAGCACATTTAAGCCAAAAATATAAATACTTTAGCTCGTAGTGCACACTCTCCTCATCCTGCATATGTGCTATTCTGAATCTAGAAGGATTCCTACAGCAAACCACCATAGTCACAGCATTAGAGACAGCATCTGATTCTGAGTATAGAGATGTCTTTTAAATGCATGGTGTTATACTAGAAAGCTCTTTTGACAGCTCCTAAATTGAAGCATGCTATGCAGCAATCCTCTAGGACTGGATGAACTGTGCCATTTTAAAAGAAGATTTAAAAGCTTGTTCAAGTTTTGCTCCTGCAGGTATTTAGTTGAATTATGTCTATGGTTTCAGTGGGAAAATAGTTCTACTCATTGTTTTACTGTGCTAGTACATTGCAGAATCACAGTCACAGAATATTCAGAGTTGGAAGGGATTATCTTTCCATGTACCTCATATTTAATTAAATGTTGCCACTGGTTTTTAGTTTTTGTTTATGAGAAAATACATCCGACAATTGAAATTAATCTCTGGGGAAAGAGTTATAAAAGAGTGGATTCACCAAGGCGAAAACACACTTGACCATACTACTGATATCCTTCCATGATAGCATGACTGGCCAGGTAGATGAGGGAAAAGCAGGGTGTATTCTCTGCCTTGACTTCTACCATGAGAATGACAAAGCACTGGAATGTCTCCTGCTCTGGAGATACTCAAAACGTGCCTGGGTGCAATCCTGTGCTGCCAGCTCTGGGGGAACCTGCTTCAGCAGGAGGGTTGGACCAGGTGACCCCACTGCTGTCCCTTCCAACCCCAGCCATTCTGTGATTGTGTGATTCTATGAGTACTGTTAATGTGGCTGTGACATCAGTTTCTAGAATTCCTTGATTTTTCCTACAGAAGTGCCCAGACATGATTAAAAGTGTGACAAATAAAAAAAGGATTCATTGAGTCCATGAGAATTTAGAAATACGCCAATATGTTTTTCTCCTGCATCCTAACAAAAGGGTGAAAAACCAGCAAGGAATAGGTTCCAACCTACACTCTAGAAGGAGGACCTAAAAACAAACAAGCTAAAGGCAGAAAATCAGATTCCATCTGATATCAAGTAACTTCAAAGGTCTATAGAAAAATAAATTGAAACTAAGGCAATGCTACTTGAACATCCTTAGGAAAACCACACAACTGAAATAATCTGTATATTTTTGCTTATTTAGTGTCTGTGTTCTTCCTTGCCATGAATATTTAGAGCATTCATTGCATTCAAATATACCTTATCTTTTGATTATGGACACTACTCCATTTTGCTTAGGGGAGCCAGTGGCATCCAAAGCTTTAAATCCCTGGAAGATGCAAAGTGGTCAAAAACTCTAGAGTCCCTCTCATGTTCTGCCAGCAGAGTATCTGGCCCCTGGGTACTTAAATACAAAAGGAAAGCCAAAAAAAAGTATACTGTTAGGAAAAGCCTCCATTTGCTGCTATTTTGCCACTCCAAACTAAAGTGTAAGTTTATTTTTTTTTCAAAATGTACATAAAATATGTCACATAGACATCAAAAAAATATTCTTTGTGGGCAAGAGCAAATCTGCTCAACCTTGGAGTTCATGGAAAACAAAAGATAATAAAATGGGCAAAATAGGGTCCATTTGCACATTGATTTTCTACAAGGCTTTTTCATTTCAGCTTGCAGAGACATTACCTCAGCCTTGGCCATATTGACTGCCACCAATGGTCCACTCTGGCCTCCAATCGGGATTCATGGAGACACACCATTCACAACGCTGCTGCTTCCTTTGAGAACGCACACAGAGTCAGTCTCGAGGAGAAAAGACAACACAAAAAGAACTGTTCCTCACCAATATCACCAAAGGAGACTTTCCACTGTGCCTTTTGCAACCAGACCTGCCTATCCTGTATTGGCCTTTTTAGCCACCAGCACGCTTGCAGCAAGCGTGGGTAGTGCCCTTCCCAAATCCTCGTTCACAAAGCCTAGCCAGGATGGTGATGATGATGCAGAGATATTATGGGGCAGGCCAGGAAGGAAAAAATAAAAGCCTCTGAACAGTGGATCTGCAGTCAGACCATCACTTGCTGACACCACTGTGTCAGCTGCTGAGGATGAGGTGAAGGTAACAACTCAACCACACCAGACAATCAACAACTAGACCAATACTTTCCTAGTATAGAAGAAGAAAACTATTCAGCAGGACAACTCTTCAAAAATCTTATATATTCCTACTTTAGACAACATCTCTGTGATAACAAAGTGCAGAGTTATTTCAGACTCTTCATTTCCTTTTTCCTTCAAGAATAGGAGTACCTGTACCTGCCACAAAGGAGGTGGATATTTAAAGACCCAAACTCATGGCCAAAATAGATGAAATAAGCATAACTACTTACTTCAGACCTAACAAGTGAGTCAGCAGTCAGATTCTATTTCCCTTACTGAAGTCAGAAAACAAATTGAGCTGACAGCATTCCTCTAATGGTGATGACATCACTGAGAGCTGAGTTATTTTCAGACTCTACAGCACTGGTAAAGGAGAAGCATAAAAGAGAGAAAGGGAAGCTTACCTTTTTATTCATGCTGACTCCTAATATATTTTCTTTGCACCCACTCCCTCAAATGAGGTATTTTTTGTTATTGTCATTCTGTGTTTTAAAGTATATATGTATTTTTCAAAGGCTTATAACTGAATAAAATTTTTTTTCTTTCTTTAGGGAGCACCAACATATAAGGTTAACAGCAATTTTAGCCTTGTACGAAGTGGTAACAAGTCCTCCAAATACTTTAGAATTGCACCTAAATAAAACAGGGAGGAGTTTATACTTCAGAATTGCACCTAAATAAAATAAGAAAGAGTTTATACTTTAGAATTACACCTAAATAAAATAGGGGAAAGGTTAAACAACTTGCCAAAATATTCGAAAATATCCTTATATGAAGTCTGTCAGTCTTCAGATGCCCAACCTGTGAGCCCCACAGGACAGTGCAGAATGTGGCTCCACATCTGCAAAAATGCCCCTCTCAACTAACTGCACTGCTTATTTTCAAAGTGGAGGTGGAAAAGCTTCCACTTTTTGACAGTACAAAAACTGTGCTTTGAAGAGTTTTCTCACTTGGAAAAAAAGACTTTCTGGGACAGTGGCTGAGAGACACTATTAAGGTGGATACAAGAAGACTCAAGGGAATTTGTGAAAGAGCAGGGCTTTCTTCATGAGAAGCCTGAAGCACAGAGTGACATAAAAAATGCATGAGGCTGAGAAGGAGATGCATAAGTATACAGGCCCATGAACAAGGTAAAGGAGAAAAGGAGAAAAGTGAAATAAGCCAAGACAGAGTTCCACTAAGCCACAAAGCTGAACCTGTCTAAGAAGCAGAAAGAAGTGAAAGTGTGGAAATGTCGAGAAAGATGGGAGCACCCTGGCTTTATCAGTGAGTGATGAGACAAGGTGATAAGAACTTTGCACTGACGGGACTGCAACCCCTGGCAGTGGCAACAGAGAGGAAGGAAATGCTGAATTGCAAATATGCAGTTCCTGAAGGTACCTGATTTAATGAGAAGCTGATGACTTGACAAGGAGGATTAGAGAGGTTGGTTTCTTGTATGGCAAGTGGAAAATTATTAAGAGAAAGGGTTTAAGTGTAAAAAGAGGTAGCAAAGTTTTAGATGCACAGCATAAAATACAGAATTAATTTTAAATAATGATGAATGGTCAGGAAAGAGGAGTTGTGATGAGGAAATAGATGTACATGAGGTGGGTGGACACCTCAGATCCACTCAACATATTGCAGGGAAAGCTGGCAATCTTCTGCCAAGTGCCAGCTTCAAGCTGCATGAGAAGGATGAAGAACACCTTGAAACAAACACAAGAATACCTTGAAAGAAACCCAGGAATGAAGTTAAGAGAACCAGGTCTGTCTTCAGAAGACAAAATGGAGAGGAAGAATCGTGCAGAGGTTTAAGAGGACTGAAAAAGGCAGTCAGAGCTGGCTGGAAGGAAATTAATGACATATTTCCTGCTTGTCTACAAGGAAAAATAAACCCAGCGTGGAACATCATCCTTTAAACAAGAGCATTGATGTATCACTAATGTAAAAGATGTTTCTATAGACTAAAGTGCACAAATTTTGTCATACAGATGAGTGGTACTTTACAGAGCTAATAAAGAAGCTCTTTGTCCTGAGAAACTATCAAACCAAAAAAATCTGTAGCAATGCAATTAATAATTAAGGAATCCTTGCAACAGACAGATTCAGCACTCTCTGGAGATGACCATCTTAATGCAAGTTACACTCTCTCTTAACCAACATCATTAGTAATGGTTCTAGAAAGCAAAAAGGAATGAGATGCTGAAATACTGCAGGAACCCTGTCAACACTGATCAAAGCCCTCATGGTAGCTTTTGTTCAACTAGGGCAAGCGGCTTGTTTGTGCACAGCAGAGGAGCATTGATTCTGTGAAGCAGACAAAATAACGTCATTCCTTCCAGAAAATTGTGATTTTTAAAATAGCTTCTTTGAAGTCAGACAAAGTTTAAGTTTTGCTTAAAGTGAATCAGTAGAGCAGGAATATGATCCTGACAACTTATCTAATCCTTTCTACTGTCTGTGGACTTGTAGGTCCACCCATGAGCTGAACATTTATTTCATACTGCAAGCAGTTAGCTGAACCCACCGGAAATTTTATCCAGTTGCAATGGATTTAATGAGACCCTGAATGGTTGTTTGTTTCATTAATCTTGTATCGAGTGACTTTAAAAAAAGAAAATATTGGCAGATTTCTACAAATGTTTAGAGCATCTCTATGGCTTGTCACAGTTAACACAACAGTCTTTACCATTTCCTGTGATTCACTAAATATTGACACAAAAATTCTTATATAGGATTAACAGGCTATTCACTTCCAAGACACAACTGCTCCTTATATGCTCTTTAAAACTGTTGTGATCTTTTTCCTCTTCCTTGTTTAAAAAGCCACCTTCTACTCTCAGCATCCTCTTTCCATTTCATCCTACATCTTACATTACCTTCTGTTGCACTTACTGGAGAATGACCTACAGAATCTTGCCTGATCTAGTAGTAAGTCAAGTCCATATGCCTTCTTAGCTTAAGCACACCACAGCCCAGAACCTCTGACAGCTCACAGAGCACAGACTTTACAGTTTCTGTCGCATTTTGAAACACCAAAGTTCTAAATACGGGACCACATCTTAACATAGCCTTCAGCTGCTCTACAATACTGGATAAATGTTGCTGTCTCCTCATCCTGCTACTCCTTTTGGCAAGGCTGTGACTCTGAAGGAAGGCCTTGAGCATGTCTTTGCTCCATCAAATAGGACAAAGTCAGTCAACACAGGACAGAGTGAGATACTCATGAGGGGACTGGATTTGCTTTATCTAACGTGTTTCTCTTCACTGCTTCCAGATAATGAGCTGTCTTCCATCACATTCATGCTTCCCTTCAGTAAGAGCTGACTTTGGGGGACAGAAATGTGCACTCACTGTAGAACTCTGTCATCACATGATGCTGAAATGATTCTGGAGATCTAAAATACCTGTATTTAGAGTAGGCACCTTTTCAGCAGTAAATCACCTGTGGGACCCAAGGAAGGGTGCCAGTATGCTTTGGAGTTTGCTAACCCCCAGCTCATACTGAGTGCTGAAGGAACACTTCAGGGTAAGCCAATCATCAGCGAAGTTCCTTTTTCATATGTCAACAACACACAGGAGTGTGAATCCATCACATAACTGAATTATGAAGGGGGCCAGGGCTCATGCCAGGAATTCCCCACCTGCACTAGAATAGCAGACATCACACAGGGAGTTGGGGAAAATACTACATATACAGCCTGTTGCACAACATGCACAATTATGATCCTTATTGATTTACATCTGATGATATAAAACATTTTATTGATCACAGGAGAATATTTTTGGACACAATCACATACCTGGACCTCTCTCAGAATGACACTGCTTCGTTGTCTATGGGGAACAAGTCAAAGCACAAACGTGAGATGCTGATGGAAAAGCAAGTGAACTGCCTTGAGAGAACACGTCGATCTTTGAAACCCTTAAAGGTATCAAACTGCATTTTTAGGTATGATCATTTGAACAGCAGGTATTTTAGAAAATATCAGCAGACTGCTGGGAATGAGCATCAGGTCAGTTGTCAAGCAGGATAAAGGGCAACTGTTAGCTCAGTCAGGAGAATCCTGTTCAGTATAACTAAGGATCAGTAAAAAGAAAGTAAAGCTTTCTAGATTTAAAATGGATGCTTGGCTACGAGATGCTGGATAATCTATAAAAAGAAGTGAAGAGTAGATGACTGTTAGAGTACATGATTTGGTCGATCACTTTCAAAGAGATCAAGAGATGGGTGAGGACATTAAAACTACTTAACAGTGAAGATATAAAATCAGAAAATTTAGATAGTAAAGTTAAATTCCAGAAAAAGTGAGATAAAGTAGGCTTTGCTTGTCAGTAGGCTCTTTAAATCAGACCTAATTTGATAACAATAATAAAAAGGTATGTGACCCTTAAACTCCTAGGTCTGGGGGAGGTAGGGTATGTGTAATTCTATGGCCTCCTCTAGACCTGCTATGTTTATAGCAGTGACTTGTGAAGCTGACAAGTTTTTATTGCTATATTATCTTGCATAATATAATATTGTATTCTACATCTAACACCTTTGTGTCTTTTTTCTCTCTCTTTTTTTTTTTGTGAACAGCTATCTTCCATCATATTTAACCCAGAAGAACTGTAACCTTCAAAGCCTGATCCTTGTTCATACTCTATTATTTCCTTTTTGTTGCAAAATATCCCAGTCTGAAATTCTAATCTGCCTCTCAGTGTTCCACTGTAAAGGGGTAACATCTTGTATTCAGTATTTGATAGCAGTTTTCCATGTAAGATTTCAAAGCTCAGTGAAAGGTTTCTCATACTCTGTGGTGAACAGGATAAGCTTTGTCATTCAGAAGATAAATCTGAGCTATCTGTACGTACAGAGACGCTAAAATGAGAACATATGTTGGAGACAGGTATGCTGTAATGAGACTGTATTTTATTGAATTCCAGATTTCCACTCAGGATGTAGAAACCACAGACACAATTATTTCCTGTTAGCATATTGACCACAGATAAAATTTCAGAGAAGTAGCACCATCGAGCCTGATGCATTATGCTTTACCCTTTCGGTGCAATTTCAGGTAAACATGCATACATCCAGAAAAGCTAGTTGTAAGTAGTGAGTCAGACACTGTATCTCTGATTTATATAGGATTTAAAAGTATTCTTATTGTCATTCTCACATCTACTACTACACTTGCAGGATTAGAACTTCAAAGAAGAGCCTGCCAGAGGAAAATGCAGGAAATGTTTGCATTCCTGTAGGATTCCATCATCCAGGGGCCTGTAATGGTGAAAGCACCCTCCAGCAGATGTTGTTTGAAAGGTCAGGTTAAATCTTAATACACGCTAGACATTCACTTCAGTTCTTCCCTTTATAATTATTGATTATAACTCTCTCTAACCCTGGCTCATACAGCAAATCCTTCTGGTGTCTCTGCTATGACAACTCACACCATCTGGAAACTTCTTGCAGCACTTTGACACTCTTCCCCTGGTCTTTGTCAGCTTTCCAAACATCAGTGAAACCATCCTTTCAATATCCCAGTGAGGTTAAGGAGATGTTCTTTGTGTTCGCAACTAAAGCACAGAGCAACCAATTCTAATTAGCACTAAGGTTTTATTTTGGCAGGAGGTATTTACACTTCTCCAATCGAGGCCTCTTCACACTTTTGAAAACATCATGAAGAAAGAGTAAGTCTCCTTAGTTGAATCTCATCTATTAAGAAGTGACTGACTAAATTACACAATTGTCTTTTGTGATCTGTTAGGAATTGAATCCAGGTATCTTGAGAGTAAGAGAGTCTCTTTGTCTCCTAGCTATATAAATAAATTGTATTGATTTTTTAAACTCCTTGGAAGTTTTCCCATGTAAAATTGGACAGTACCTTCTATTTAGTTTCCTGTGCATTAAATTAAAATTATATACTTCAGTATTATGGTTGTAACACTTGATGTGAAATTTCACACTTTTGCACTGCATTTACTATTTCATATTCTATCCAGAAGATACAGCATTATAATTCCCACCTAATACACTACTGGACCTTCTAAAAGAGTGTGAGATTGTGAGTTTTGTTGCCACGGTTTCCTTTGGTTTTTTCACCCCTTTTATGTGTATTTTAAAAATGCACGTTCAAGTTCCCAAATATTATTCTGATAGCAATATTAGCAAACTAATTCTGTTTTATAGGGACTATTTTTTGGGCATGACTATGGTGATTTACTAACTCTGTGATTTATTTTGCCTTAATTGCAAAGGGTAAGTAAGCACTACTTCAAAGCCAGGCAAAGCATTAGATACCACTAACCATAAGCCACCTTCCCTAATTTCTGCCACTCACATATCAAGGTGCGTTTTGTGGGGAAAAACAGGTAAGTCCTATTAAATTGATGTCTCCCTTGCAATCAGGTGACATTTTAGTGAGATTTGTTAGAAGCAAGAACAAAAAAAAAGGTGCAGCATGTGACACCCACCTAATTCATATGACAGGTTAATGGGATTTTATGCAGCACTGCCATTTCAGTGCCAGATGCTACCCTTTTCCTAACCAATGTGATCAAATTTTGGCTTCCATGCAAAACATGTAAAACATCTGTGTGGATGCAATAAGATTTCAACCACTTATGCAAAGGTGAAATCAACGCCCATGACCGAGTCTGGTGACAGACAGGCATCAGCAGTGACTGCAGTGAAGGAGCAATGGCTGTGCCTAGAGGGAAAGTGGGTAAGAGCAGAGTCTGCTGCCACAGGTGAAAGCATTACCTTGCTTTGGCCTGAGACAAAAGGAATCAAAACCAGGAGCTACTGTCTTCAGGCAAAATATCTTCAGCATCTTACCTCTTGCTGGGAGGATGATCCAACTCTGAGTTTAGCAGAATCTGAAAGTCAAAATCCCCTGCATCTCCCAGAGATTAACTGATGTTTGTCTTCCCCGTGGAGACAATTTCCAGATGATTTTCTTGCCCTGAAGTCTGTTCTCGCACAGTAGCTCCTATTAAAATCCTGATGCAGCTTTCTCCTATGTAAAACTTAAATATGTGGTGTGATAATACTCAAACCCCTGAACAATGAAATGGCATACTTCTACATTCAGGTACTTCAGTGCCTGAGAAAAGGTCAGATTCCTATTGTTTACAGCCCTCTTATTCACTAGTGCATAAGATCTTTGCCCTTGTTTTATTCTGGATTTGTAGGATACAGGGAAGGACAAAAGATGACCACTGTAAAAAATTTAGAGACACTAACAAAATATGATGCCCACTCTCCTTCTAAACAAGATATTTTAATTCAAACAGTTAATTTAGAATATGTTCCTATGTCAAGAAAGAACTAGACAACTATGAAAGGAAAAGAGGAGATCATGGAGGTTTTTATTTAGAGGCAGGAAGTCTTTTATAAAGAGGGACTTGTTGAACTATGTAAAATGCAAGGTTAAGTTTGGGGTAGTCTTCCTGTTGTGATTACCACCTTTCAGCTGCTCAGGTTCTTCTGCTTAATGGCACATCTCAGATGTACATACTTGACTGCGTAGTTAACGCAGGAATAAATGCATGAGCTTTGATAAAGTAACAAAAATTATCCCTGTGAACAATAGAAACTCTTATTTCCAGAGGGATGGAAGGTAACTTTTATTTAACATCATGGATTTTAACATAAACCCAAAGAATGTTTTTAAATGTCCTGATTTGTGTGTCAAACACAAAATGTACAACTCCTGTAAAAATGAGTTTTATGTTCAACATTCCAGCAGCCAATTTGAGACTGAAGTGACCTGGTGCTGATCAGAATACAAAAACTTATTCCTTGCTATTAACATTATGCATAAAGGCTGCCAAGCACCACTGAGTTATCTGTTTTCTATTGCCTTGTTCTAAATTTCATACCAATAACCAGCCAAAGTTCCACAATTTGATCTTGTTTGAAGACAGCAGTTCAGACCTCTCTTCAACCTTTAATAAGGTTGGTCGGTGAGGGTTTTTTTTAGGACAATAGAAGGTAAAAACGTAGGGTTAGTTTTTATGTAATCTATTCCCTGGTCTAACCACATGGCAGCACAAGCAATTGCATCACTTCAAAAGAGAGGCTGATGCAAGGGCCAGACATAACTGCAGTGAACAAGGGGAGGGCACAGCTGCTTCTCCTGGCAGTGGTGATGGCTTCAAGTGATCAACTATGACCTTTTACTACAGATATGGAAGTCTCTGTAGGACCAGCTGAAGTCTGATTCATCATGAGCAACTGCCTATCCACTTGTTTGTACCTCTTTGTAGATAGGTATTTATGCTTACACGAATATAAAGCAGGATCAAAAGTGCTACCAAGCAGAACAGAAGTGACCCATGTTCACCTCAGCGATGTGTGCACGCACGCACACATTTTTAATTACTAGTGCTCTTACCATTCCTCCCACTCAAAAAAACCCTGCCCAACAAATATTTAAAGAATGTTAACTGTTTTCAAGGATGGAATGAAGCACCTGACTTGTCAAAATCTAGAAATGCTTTGAGACAGTGGGGGCTGTGGAAAAATAAGTGGCCTTCTAAAACAGTTGTGGGAAGTTTGGCTTCGAGAGCAAGAAGCCTGACACCAGCGCCCACCCACCTTCGGCTGCTGGTCTAAAGTTTCAGCGATTCTTCAGCATCAGCTGATATTGCTACGGGATGGGTGTTTATTACAGTGCGTAACATTTTAAGAGAACCAGTAACGCCGCATACATTCTGAGTCTCAGCGTAAGTTTGTGTACTAGCCAGTAGCTAGGGATAAAGTTAAAATAAGGGCTGCTTTCAGAACCTGTGGGTTTGGGTGTGTTTTTTTTAAGGCTTTATTTTCATGTCTCTGGGCCTGTGGAAGTACGACTTTCCTTCTTTGAGGCAACTCCTACTCATGCACTCAAACTACATTTAAGTGATATTGCTACAAAAACAAATTCCTACACCCTAATTCCCTTCCCTCGTTGCCTAACAATACCCTGGACACGGGCACCACATCCCACCCGCCTCCCGACTTCTTCTATCCGCACTTCTGTTTACGCAAACAGACCCTCCGTGTCTCTCGATCCCCCCGGCCCGGCCCGGGGGGTTCCCGCAGCCCCTCTCGGCGGCCCGGGGGGTTCTCGCTGCCCGTCTCGGCGGTCCGGCCCGGCCCGGGGTTCCCGCAGCCCTCTCGGCAGCCCGGCCCGGGCCAGCCCGAGGGGTTCTCACCGCCCCTCTCGGCAGCCCAGCCCGGCTCGGCCCGGCGCTCGCTACGGCGCCTCTGGGCCCGCAGCCCCCCAGGCTGTCCCCATGCCGAGCCCCGCGCGGGGCAGCCCAGGCAGGCGCAGGCGCGGAGCTGCTGCCATGTCGCGGCGGAAGACGGCGGGGCCGGGGCCGGGGGAGGGCGGTGGCGGCGGCGCGGCCCCGCCCGGCGGGAGGGCGCGGGGAGGGCCGATCGCAGCGCGGCGGCGGCAGGAGGAGCAGCAGTCGCCGCAGGAGCCGCCGCCGGAGCCAGCCGGGCGGTCCCACGGCCGCCGCCGCGCTCGCCGCCAGCCTCGCCGCCCCCGCCGGGGCGCGGGCACGCGGCGCGCGGAGGCTGCGGGC
>JAWWEV010000001.1:104616903-104647035 GCA_035583235.1 Hafferia zeledoni | reverse complement strand
TCCCCTCTGAGCCTCCTCTTCTCCAGGCTAAACACCCCCAGCTCCCTCAGCCTCTCCCCACAGCACTTGTGCTCCAGCTGTGTTTAAGTATTGATTTCTACTAATTTAGTGAGATAGGACAACAGGCTCCAAAGCTTGGGGAACCAAATTTGTAGCTAACTTAACATGAAAATTGTTTCTGGAAAAAAGAATAGGAAGTGGAATCAGTGGATTGAAAGAGCATTTTGTAGGTTGCCTTCCTAGGGGATGTGCATCTTCCTTTTGTTGGCATGAATTGATTGTGGGTGTGTTCAGGTGTAAGTAAAAATTTTCTGTGGACCTTTTGTGTTATTTTTCTTATGTTTGTGCTGTCATCTGACCAGAGTACTAAAAACAGCCAGATCTTTGATTCACTCTGCTTGCTCAGTGTCCTGCTATGGTAGGAGTACAGCTGAAGAATAATCAGGATCTCGAGTCTCTCTCTTTTGAATTAGACTAATCTGAGAATGTGAGAGTTGTATTCAGCCTTCTGTTATTCTGCAT
Source organism: Hafferia zeledoni (assembly GCA_035583235.1). Taxonomy (NCBI): domain Eukaryota; kingdom Metazoa; phylum Chordata; class Aves; order Passeriformes; family Thamnophilidae; genus Hafferia; species Hafferia zeledoni. The sequence goes on along the minus strand of JAWWEV010000001.1, from coordinate 104,646,513 downwards.
TCATCAGACTGTTATATCTGCTCCCAATCTGTTATGTCATCGAGACATGCCCTTGGTTCTGGTTAAATACTAGAGGGAGTTCACGCCCTGCAAACCGAAATGTTTCATTGGCTCACCTCGCTGCTGACCTCCTCACTGCACAGGGGTTTAAATGTTTCTGATAGGAACCTTTTGGCTTTACATTTTAACTCATAAGAAGAGCAGTATGCTTTGTAGACTTTCTGAAGACACAGCTGCTTTCCATTTAAAAGTATCATATACCAGCAAACCATAAATCATATATACATATTCTTCTTTACCTTACATGGCTCAGACTATTCTGAGAAAAACTGGTTCTACCATCCAGTGATTCCCGTAGCATAATCATTGCTTGGGTAGACCTATTTAAAAAGATCTTGCTAATCCAGTGATCTGGCTCAGACATGACTGCACGGAACACATGCTGATTTCTTGAGTTTGTTCTTAGTTCCAGTGAGTGTTTCGAATGCATTGCTTGAATTCAACTGGAAAGTAACTGAAAGCAATGCAGGATTAAACAGGAAACCAGATTGTGCAAAACGGTTTGTTTTGCAGAAGTTTGCTGTGGTTTTTCTGGTTGACTGTTGAAAAAGTCAGTGAGGTTGAAGATTTAAGCTTTTTTAAAAGCAGGGGTTGATCTCACCTTTTTGTCTTTGAAGGGAGACTTGTCTCAAGTTTCTGATATGGGTTTCACTTTCAGGTAGTTTCAGTTCTCTTGAAATAGTAAATGTGAAAACTTAAAGCTCACTGTGTGGTAAGTTCTTATTTAACCTGCAGTTAATGTACATTATTATTCAACAGAATGATTGTTGTAGCAGGAATCACTGTTTGTGAAACTGCATGTGGAGTCAGTTTAGAGCATGTGGTTTTGATACACAAATTGCCCTGTTTTAGGCCCCAGAGTTTGGCCATGATTAGTTGTCAGGACATTATAGACTCCTCCTTTCCAGCTAAAGTCAATTGTCTCATTTGTTCTACTGGTTTTCTTCTCAGGCTTTTTTTCAATTGACAAAATACTTAGGAAACTTTCTTGTAGCATGAACAGACTATGGAGATGTGTAGCTAAAATACAAATGGTAACTTAAAGACATGCCATAGATTTGAGAAGAGGGGAAGTGTGGGACCTGTGGCCTTGACAGTGGTAAATGTATAGAAAATAGGGTTCCCTGTAGAAAAGCTTTATTAGAAACACTCATTTCTGTTAGTTAGCCAGGCTGGCACTTTTCTGGTCTTCTACTTGATAATTGCAAATTTTTATGTGAATTAAGGAAAGATAGCACAAAATTCACTGTCTGTGCACTGTAAGTAGATGCTACAGTGTGGGGAATGTGGACTTTTTGGAACATCATGTCATCAGATGACCCTGAGCTGGACAAAGAGAAGTTTGTACTGACTGCCCTTAACTGAGACAGCTTTTAAAGATTTTATTTATTGCTGTAGTAACCTACAGCATGTGAAAATGATTTTTTTTTGTCCTCTGTCATAGAAAGATGACTTCTAGAGTAGACTGGAGTCGTGCTAGAAGTCTCTAGGATCTTCCTGAAGTCAAGAAAGATGAGAAAATAAAACTGCTACCATGTGCCAGATCTCTGCACTGGAACAACAATCAGAAGCCCAACCTTCTTCCTCTCCCCACCCCCTAAACAAAACAAACAAAAATAACAACAAAAAAAGGCAAAGAAACACCACCCAAAAAAAACCCTCAAACAAACAAAAAGCCCAAAACACCTGTATCACCTCTTATAATTAAGCTTTATCCAGCTGCATCTTCTAGGGGAAAAAAAAAGACTCAGGAGAAAACCTGCTAGAGAGCAGGTAATCATCTGATGAAACATCCAGTGTGCTTGCAATATTTGAAAATTAGACTTCATAAGTGGTTAGGATTTAATCTGAAACATATAAAAGACTCTCGTTCAGCCATGTAAAAGCTGGAAGACTGTATTGATCAGAAGTTGTTACAGAAGGTTTTGAACAAGAAGTCTGCTGAAAAACAGCAATGGGAAGGAAGGTGTAGAATGAAGCTGAAATCTCTGAATCTTTGAGCAGCTTTTAACTTTCTAATGTCTAGAAAATATCTGTCTATACACGTATGTAACTCTTAAATGAATTAAGTTTTGAAAAAATAGAGTAGATTTTGTGTTCTCTAATGCACAAATGAACTTAAATTCTGCCTCCAGTGGTAATGGAAAATGTAACCATTCGTAATAGTTTTTCATTTCTTTCTAAAATCATACTGAATTGCTGTTAAACTTTTGAAGCAAACTAAGATTTAATGCCCCGCTACAATAACTTAGGAAATAGATCTTTTTGCTTACAACTTGCTAATACTCATGGTTGTTGTGCAAGCAAAGCCACCCAAAGTCTTCCAGGGAAAAATATCTGAGAGATTCTCCAAATATAGTGTCACTGTCAAGAAAAAGAAAGCATTTGTTGACCAACAAGGTATTTAAGGTTTTTTTAAATCTTTATGGCTGAATCTCAAATTCAAAAACCTATTTCTGTATGCCTTGTTAGAATGGTCCTTAGCAAAGTACAGAAAATAGGAAATGCTGGCCAATAAAATTAGATTGCATTCATCTTTTTTCTAAGGATATACTACAGTTACACATTTTCTTGAAGGTAAAGGCTGACTTGCTGTGGTCTCAGTCTTAGAAAGAACCTGTTTATCTATTCTTTGTTGTGGCTTTTTGCTGTTCTGTCTTCATCAGGTTTAACTGTCTTGCAGAATTTGTAGTAATGGAAAGTGATGTCCAGCTGTGTAGTAGTGAGGCTTCAGATGCCTGGTGGTTTTATGTATTTCTTACTGTGACTTCATCCAGTTTGATAATACATGAGGATCGAGGCAAGAGTGGCACTACATTCCGGTAATATGCAGTTTTTCATGTTTAGTTTCATGTTTTACTTTCTGTTTTTGTGGAATATTAACAAGAAAGCACTTGACAGCAACATGCTATGAAAGCACATCTGCAAAATATTTCTGTACTTGGATTCTGCTTTTCTTTTAACTTGCTGTATCTTGTTTTTTTACAGAATGGACAGCAAATTGTGGATGAACCTATGGGAGAAGATGATATCAATCCACAAACTGTGAGTAAAGATGGTTTTAGTAAAGATAGGTAGTACAGTATTGGAGCACAGTGATGGCACTTAATTTACAGGCAGTTTCCACTGATGTGTTGTTGAGGTTTACTGGCCATGGGGTGCAGTGTAGGGTCCTAATAGTTTTGAGAGATGTTCTTTCTCACTGACTCTCTTGTCTGGTTTAGTATCCTGCTGTTTGTTTGAAGAGCTCATAGCTCATATTCCTTTCTACCTTCAGCTTGCAGGAGTCTTGCAGGGGAAGGTCAAGGGTGAGAAAGAACTCTGGAAGTAGTTTCCATTGCGTTTGTTATTGAGAGGCACTTGTGGAAGGAATTCTTAACCTGTGCTTCTTGAAAATAGAGGTTGTTACTAAAGAGAAGGTCAATGAACCTTCCTGACTGTGATAGTTTTTAAAAGTTCATTATCTGCATGTCAAACTTCCAGCTTACAAAATTTCATAGTATGAAAGTACCACGGAGTGCAGTTTCCTTGTTGCAGTGCCTGTGACTTTTGTCATACACGAAATTTGCCTGTAGTCTCGTGTTAGGGAGTACTAAATGACTGTTAAATCTGGTGATAAATGGCCTCACCAATAAAACACAGGTTTTGGAACTTCATATTTGGTTGAATTTGAGATTGATTTGCTAATATTGTTATTATGCAGGCTTTAGCTGGTGATCTGTGCAGCATGGATGTAATTGCAGCACCGTGGCACTTTCTCTCCGTGCTGAAGTTGTGGACAGAGCTTTTTCCACTTCTGTCTTCAAACAAACCAGTAATAGATTTAGCTCTTAAGCTGATACGAAAATTAGGTCACTGAAAGCCTGCACTGTGACTGCTCTTGGTTCCTCCTCATAGCAACAAAGCTCTGCTGTCTTTAACAAAATAACAAAAGGTGAAGAAACAAGGCAAGTGCTGACAGATGACCCTGAAGTCAGTGCAGTGTTAAAGAGTAAGAAAGGAATGGTATTGTGGGTTTATAAGGCAACACTAGGAGATAATTTGTTCTATGATTCTGCATGATACAGACTGCAGCCCTGGGAAAGGCTGTGGTGAGGCAGGCTGTGCCTCTGCAGCTCCTTGGAGGATTATTACAGGGGAGAAGAAATCCATCCTGCAGGCTGTGGGGGACTCCGCGCTGGAGCAGGTGGATGTGCCCTGAAGGAAGCTGCAACCCGTGGAGAGCCCACTCTGGAACAGGCTCCTGGCAGGAACTGCAGCCATGGAGAGGAGCAGGTTTTCTGGAGGAGGAAGTGCAGCCTGTGGGGGGCTCATGCTGGAGCAGCCCATTCCTGAAGAACTGGACTCCATGGGATGGATCCATGCTGGAGCAGTGCTTGAACAGCTGTAGCTCATCAGAAGGACTCATGCTGGAGCAGGGGAAAACTGAGGAAGAAGCAGCAGAGACAGTGTTACAAACTGACTGCACTTCCCATTGCACTGCACTGCTCCAGAGGGAGGAGGTAGAAGAGTGGAGAATTAGAGTGAAATTCAGCCTGAGAAGAAGGGGAGAGTGGGGAGAAAAGTGTTTTTAGCTTTGTTCCTCACTATTCTGCTCCAATTAGCAATGAGTTAAATTGATGTTTCCCAAGCTGATGCTGTTTTGCTGATGATGATACTTGGTGAGCGATGTTCCTGTTCTTATCTCGACCCATAAGCTTTTCTTCACCTTATTTTTTCTACATATCTTGGTGAGGAGGGAGAGTAAGAGAGTGGCTGGATGGGGGTCTGGCAGCCAGCCAAGGTTAACCCCTCACAGCTATCAAATTTCTATTTCAATATTTGATAACTGCAGGGTTACTTACAAGTGTTTCCTCTACTTCCTTCAGACATTTACAAGCAGCTGATTTTTTCAGTGAGCAACCAATTTTAACACAGTATGACCAGCAAAAAATTAAAATATTTCTCTAATACTCTTTCTGTCAGGCTTAAGCTACTTGGTTAAGATTGTTTTAGCTTTTTAATGCCACAGACCAGTATTTTAAGAATATATTTTACATTTATTTCTAAGCTGTGCTGAGTAAAAGGTTGTCAATAGTGATGTAAAATAATCTAGGGTCTTTTAAACAAGAAGTTACTCCAGCTGCTCTGTCACCTATAGCTGGAGACTAACCTGTGCTGTCACTCAGCTGAAACAATCCTGCTTCAGCTGGGATGGGATATTCTGTCAGTGCCTCATATCTGTTTTGGCACAAGATAAAAGCTTAATTTTAAAATACCACTGAAACTCATTTAAGTTCTGTTTGACTTTGCACTGCAGTGGACTTGGAACACTTACATCTTTGCTGACAATTTATGAAATTTGTCAGCTGTAACTGAGGACAGTAGAATGAACAGGCCTAGGGTGTATTAGCATAGCAGATAAGAGGACAAAATATTTTGGTAGGTGTGTAGTGTGCAAGCTCAGGGTAGAGGGTTATCATAGTCCTGTGGAGATAGAAGGTGAAAACTTGCAATACTGCATCCTTTTGCTGGGTTAAATGTTTTATTGAAAACCAGATAGGAAATTTAAAATAAATATTAAAAACTAACACAGATCTGTCTACACTAGGACTCTCTCTACTGTTTTGTGTGTCAAAAGGTAAATTTTGTTTCATTACGTCCCTGTTCTTTCGGTTCAAAAGTGAAGTTAATTGACAGGAGAGCCTGAGTTGCATTGCATAGCTTTGATTCAGATTTGGTGGTTTGTTTTAAGAAAAGCAGGAGCTGTAACAATACCTGTTTTTGAGGAGTCCAAGATGCTGTATGGTTCAAAGTTTTGCTTCTCTTAAAAGGGGAATCATTCAGCAGTCTGGTTTTATTACAATAAGTATGCTGGTTATATCTGACTTTATAGCTTGTCAATATTTTTTATCTGATTGGTCTCATAAATGATCTGGGACCAGCAGGAAATAAATGTAAGAACAGCTGGCTGAAGCTTGACCTAATGTGAAAGCTTAAGTGAACATTACTGAAAGAGGGGAAGTTATTTAAAGCTTTTTATTTGCCACCTTCCTCACTCTTCTGCTGCCTGGCATTGCATTCTGTATCTGTGTCCATAGAGATGGAGTAAATTAACTGAACAAATCAATTGTTTTGAGCTGTTACAGTTGTGCTGCTTGCTCTGTTACAGTTAAAGCTAACCAGAAACTGCAGCTCTTCTAGCAAGTAGCTTCCCATTTTGTATGTATGTGAAGAGCGTGTCATGTTGTTTGTTATGTTCTTTATCTGACTCAGTTTAGCTGATAGGACACTCAGTACCACTGATGTATTACCAATGCACTTTATTAGCTTAAGCATAATTATCAAGCTTACAAAAAATAATAGGTTCCAAGAATTTGTGGAAAGTTTTTTTTTCAACAGTTCTTTGTCAGTTACAGAGAAGTTCAGGTATATTTGGTTTTTGGTAACCTTCAAGGTAGTGTTTTTTAGGAGTGGAACCTATTCAGGCTCAAACCTGCAGGTAGCATCTCCTCAGTGGAGGTGGTGGGGTAATACAACACTTCTTGTGTGTTTTGGTAAAACTTTAAACAAAACTCCACCTTTAAATAAGCAGAATTAAAGCATACACAGAACTAGCTAGAACTAAATCATAATGCAGCATATTAAAATATGCTGATCTGAGTGATAAAAAACTAAATCTCAGTAGCTGTCATCCTCTTACTAAAAATACATAACTAAGGTAACAGTGACTCTTGTCAGTGAGTAGTCAAAAGGTAGTGCAAGAAAGGCTTGCAAAGAAACGTCCGTAGTTAAAAAGGTGGTTTTCATTTATTTTTCTGTAGTAGAATTGAAATAAAACATTTGTTTGCAGTCAGGAGAGATGAAAACTAAGACCTTTGTCTTGCCAATCAGTACTTTAATAGAAGAGTTTATAAGGGCAGTGTGATCTCAGAAAAGGCTTCAAGATACATTGGAAAAATAACGTGAAGTATGTGACAATATAGTCTCTTGTTGAAGTACTTAATTTGATCAATCAATTATACATAGTAATAACATGATATTCTGTAGTTTACATGCACAATTACCATACAATTTACCGTGAATCTTTAAAACATTGGTCAGTGGGGCCGGGAGGGATGTTGAGATAAGGAGAGGGAGATCATTCACCAGTTCCAGCCACAGGCAAAACAGGCCCCATCACTCCAGCAGTAATACCAAAACCAGAGTAATCTGGGGTAATCTCATTTATTGTGTCATCATCCATTAAAATAATGAAACATAAGAATGGCAAAACGATGTAATTTAGGAAAAAAAGCATAATCAAACTGACAAGTTTTTTAGACTTTAAAACATTTGACAGAGACTTAAATGGATTTTTAGTATCACCTCAAGTTTTAATATTACAGCATTGTACTAGTGAGGACTCTTAGTTCCAAAACCTTTGCATTTTGGCAGGTTGAAGCACCATTTCAGGACTGCTCTAAAGTTCTTTTGGATATCCCTGCTCAGTAGCAGTTTCCCATTCCAAGAATAGCCATGTGTGTTAACATGACAAAGACTGTATTTCTGTTTCTATATATTTGATTTGATTATTTTACTTTTGCTGCTATAACCTTTACATTTCAATTTTCTGTGTGTGTATAGTCAGTTTTTTAATGAAAATTCTTGGCTCTGTGTTGAGTCTGTAAGACATAGGTACAATTTCTTAAACACTAAGGAAATGTTTGGATTCACAAACGTTCATAGCCCGCTGAGTTCTGGATTTCTCATTTTTTACAGACTGATACTTATTTTTAGCTGAAACAGCCACTTGTGTAGCCTAGCAGCAGTAAAACAGTGATAGCTTAATATTTTTGCAGTTTACTGAAGGATGAGGTATACAGTCAAGTTATCCTTTCTTACTGCTTACACACTCTTGAATGTTTAATTATTGCCTGTTCAGTAGAAATCAGAGTGAGGAAGATTTTGTTACAGCCACAGTAATGCAATTGTTTGAAACAATAATATTCCATAACTCAGTATAATACCATGTTCCCTGTTCTGAAGTAAGTTGTAGTTTCTGTTGACGCCAGTCAATAGGCTGGCCATGCAATGAGTGTCCACTGTGTAATGGAGTGAAGGAAACAGTCTGGCTTACAAATATTAAACTTGGACTTCAAGGTATTCCATAATTCCTACATTCCTTTTAGTGTATTTTACTACATATACTTAAATATATGTACATGAGTATTTAATACTATTTTGGAATTCAATAACTTGATTCTTGAACAAACAAGTTTTCCAGGCAAAACCATTTCTAAAACTTAAATCCAGTTACTCCCTTCTCCATGCCCAGATTTTGCTTTGTACAAGGCAGAATACCATTTTTCCTGTAATATAATGAAATTCGAGGTTCATTATCTTCCAAAGCACTGCACTCTGCTGCAACTTGGATAAAATTTTTTAGCATTTTAGAGATGTGCCAGCATCTTATCTCTAAGAGTTGACTCAGAGGTCCTTGTGCAAGAAGTTACAGCATCTTTGTGAACCGTGCAGGGTGTCTGGTCTGAGTTGTTAACTCTGAGATATGAAATCCATATAAAGAAGCCCTGGAACACTTTTTTCCCCTCAAGATGTCATCAAGTGTTGAGGAAAAGTTACAGCAAAACTTTCACTGACGTATTCTAATGGATTTTCTGAGTAGCTCATTTTGTGCTCAGTGTCTCAGGTGCAGGGTTCTTTCTGGATCTTGGTCAGAAAACTGAATAATTTGGGAGTGTAGGCAACATTTGAAGTCAAGCTGCTTACTTGTTACATGGAGAGAAAACAGATGGTAGCCTTGCAAGGCCTGTAAACTAACAGATGGAAGCTGCCACACCCCCTGATTAATAGAATGTTGCTGCTTTGGCTATGCAAACATTTATTATGAGGAAAAGTATAGTATTCAGCTTCTGAAAACTCAAAAAATTAGTGCTCTGTTGCTCCATGGTTGACCCTTATCAAACAAGGGCTTTTTATTCCTTATGTGTGCTCCTTCTTCGGGGTTTTTTTTTATATAAATGAAAGCAATCTGTGCTACAGAGCCTTGCTTGTTTAACAGCATGAAGACTTACTTGGCATTATTACACTTCTCAAATTGAGGGTGTAGGAAATTGTCAGTCTACCTAATGGACTACACTTAGGTTAAATGTTTCAACATTTTCTGGTTGTGTGTAAAAGTGAGGACCCCACCATGGTGTGCACATTTTATTCAGTAATGCCCGTGTGTTCCCACATGCTCTGTACCACTTTGAGAGTTCCTTCAACGTTTTTCACTTCTCCAGCTCTATGTAGTGGCTGTGAGCCCCGTTCTCTTGAATGTTTCATGACATTTTGTCTTCATTTTTGTAAATTCAGAGCATCCAATTTAAAAGATGAGGAGGGGCAGATGAGAGATGAACTCACTTTATATTTCTGCAGTGGAGGAGGAGGAAATGCATTGTGCAAGTGGAGTTCGGCAATGACAGAACTGTCACTGACAGGCATAGCAAGTGCCTTTTGTTTTGGAGACAGTTGTGTTTCATGATAAACTTGTATCATACAAATCCTTATCAAAGACTTCAAGGTAAGAGGAGCAACTTGCTGGAGCAATTTGTTCTTGTTATCACAGACTTCCCTGTTGGGGACTGCTGCCCTCTAACCTCTCTCCTTCTTATACAGAGGAATATTAAAAAGGGGAAGCTTTCTTCTGAAAAGTTCTCAAAATGAGTTGTGTGGCATATATCTTAATGTTTCTGGTTGGCTGGTGGTGCTCTTTGGGAACCGTGCAGGCTGTGTTCTCCCAGAACACAAGGAATTTCTCCCACCTGCCACAGCCCCATGTCAGTTATAGCAGAGCTATTGTTGTGCAGTAACCCCGCTGACTGACCCCTGAGCACGGGCTTTGTACTGCACTGGGAGGTCACAGAAAAGGTTTGGGAGAGCAGTAGTCAGTAATTGTACAAGTGTTGCGGTTGAAATGCCTGATTCCTGTCACCCTCAGCAGATACAGCGTGTCTACAGCAGAATGGACTCATGCCCTCACAGCAGAAACATAAGGTTGTGATTGTTTACCTACAGTATCTTTTCATCTTTAAGGCAACATTGTAGTTAGAGTAGCTCTTACTACTTACTCTCCCTTTCTCCTTTTATGTCCTTGCTACCCTAGCGGTTAATTCAGTCATTTGAAGATTCCTGCTTGCTCTGCTTTTAGTGTATTCCTCTTTCTCAGACAAGGTAAGGCAGAGAGCTTGAATGGTCTCCCATTTATTCATGTAAATTTCTTTTACATCTTTGAAGTGTAAACAACTGTATTGCTGTTAAACTGCAATTCTTGAGATATTTCAGTTTTGCAGGGAGAAGTAGATGGAAGTTTAAAACAATTGAAGAGGAAAACTTCAAGTAATTTTTTGTACTTTTTGTGAAATACTTGAAATCCCTGTGTTGTGTGAAGCTCCTTCTGTTTGAGAAGCCTTGTTTATCCTCAAAAAAATATTAAATAATTTTTCATTCTGTGTTACTGCTGTTGTCGTAGAGATTGTTTCCTCCATAAAGGCTGTAACATACTGGACTGTAAAAAGTACATTGTTATTGAGGCCTTTTGAGCCCTCAGTTGAGTCACAAAGTCCTCCCTTGTGCAGTAGTAGTTCCCAGATGCCTGTGTAATCTATAATAATAATTCTGTATATTCAGTACACAGAATTTGAAAGATTGTCCTTGCAGATGTGACATAAATAAAGACCCAGAGGAGTACAAGAGAACACAGGAAGGGCATGAGTTTGCTTGTGGGATCCTGATAAACGCAGAGTCTCTATATCATCTCTCCAGGTGTAAAGGAAAAGTTAGTGATAGTGTAGACAGCCAGGACATGGTATAGAGATAGAAGCAATATATTCTGTCACTTTAGTAAGTTACTGGCTTTGTCTTCTGAAGGGGAATTAAAATAAACAAAAAAAATGCAATAATCCAGGTATTTGTTAGAACCCAATCAAGGGAAGCAGTTTGGACGGTGGGTTTGTTTTAGTATCTTGTGCAAGCAGGAGTACAGTATTTTGCTGTGTATTTCCTTTGGTACAAAGTCACTAAATGGAACCACCTGGATCTGTTTAGGGCTGAGTGTATTTGCCTTTGACTAAAGGTTGTTACTTGCCTTTGTCTATTTATTACTTGAAAAACGGTCTTGTTCCACTAATGGAGCATGTACTGTGGAATTCATAGTTTTTAATAAATATCAAAAAAAGATATTTTCAATATCCAGAAAAATAATGTCCATACTAAATCTAGAGATCAAATTTAAAACATCATCTCTAGCTATTTGATGTAATTAGATTGAATTCTAATTCTTAAAAACATTTGAAATGTTTTTTAAAGACATTGAAAGAAAGCTTAGTTATTTTTAATTGCTCTCAGAAATTTTTCACTCTCTACAGTAATATTGGTGCTTAAGTCAGTCATTTGAGGTGGGCAATCCAATTCACATATTTCTGCTGTCTGCCTTGTCCTCCTATAACATCTGTGTAGCATTTTCCATGTGCAGGATTTCAAAGGGCCAGGCACAAGGTCATTTTGGTCCTCTGACTAAACTCTAGTAAATAAAGTCTTTAAGCATTCTCTGCATTGAAGTCTAAAATGTTTTGTAAAGTTAAAATCCATAAAAATAGAGTTATCACAGAAAGGACTTAAAATACTTGCTTTTCTGCTTAACTAGTGAAATGCTGCACAGTGGCATGATTTCTGAAATAGATGTTGATCTCTTGTTTGTTTTCTGGGAACCAGGAATCAGTAACATCTGCAACTGCATGTTGCTATCAGGCAATCTGCTGAAGTTTCCTGTGCTGATCTCTGCAAGCATCAGGAACATGAGCACCACTGCTGCCCGGTTTTTCCTTACCACATGTGTGTGTATATGCAGAATCGATGTCTTTTTTTTTTTTTTTTTTTGACCTTTTTTTCCCCCCTTCTCTCTCCCCACCCCCTGACTGTGTCTGACTTGCCTGACAGGAAATTTTCTAATTGCCGGAACAGCTGGTCACAGCAAAAACACCAGGGTTGGTCTTCCCTGCTAGACTTGTGATCGCTCAGTCAGAAAATCTAAACATGGTTTCTTAGTCATGTTTAAGTTTCTGGCTCTACGTGGTCGTTCTATTCGGGTGAGCTTAGTTTTCTGTTTAAGGGAATAAGGGGAAGAGAGGGTAGTTTTATTTTAATTAAGCTTCTAATTTTAGAGCAGTTTTAGTTTTTCCTGCTTAGGGATTGGTGCTGTTTGGACATAAAAAAGCCTTTTGTATTTTCTTTTACAAAATAAGTCTGTGGTATGCTTGTATTCTGTAGTAGCTTCTAAGATACCTGCTGACAATTTAGGCTTTTTGGGAAATTGATACCTGTATGTAAATAATGTACATTTCAGGCAGAGCTATGAGTTTAGCTGTATGTTTTCTCACTGAGAGTCAAGTTTTATTAAAAATTTTTGTATTTTTAATACTTAGTGGTTATTTTAATAATTACACCTTCATGTAGTACGTTAAACTGTAAAATATGACTGTGTGGGATGGCAGTTTACTCAGGCTTACTAATTTTTAAATTTACTTCTGAAATGGTATTAAGAATAGTTGTTTGCATAAGTGTTCTGATTATTGCAACTTTTAACTTAGAATTTAGTCGTAGCAAATGTTTAATTTGTATAATTTGTCTTGTTGGACATATATTTAAACATTAAGAAGTTTGTTTTAAGTTGAGAAAAATCACTAGTGGAGTGCTGTATCATCTGAAGCAGTTCCAGAACTATTAAAAAACACATGTGAAGAGGAATGTGGCAAAACATTTTATCATTGAAAGTCAAATCACTTTTCATGTTTTTCCTCCTGTAAGTCTGCAAATACTTTTCAGTGAGGGGGGGTAAAGATGCAAACCCCACGACCTTCTTCTGTAATGTCTTAACATCTTAAATGAAGGTCTATTAACTTCTAAAAGGAATAGTAATTTTACACCTCCTAGCCTGTGTACTGGTTTAAACTTTGCAATGTGTATTAGAAAATGAAATTGAGCTTTCTTGCTGTAACTGAAACACTATAACAAGACATGTATGTAAAACATAGGCTGCATTATAATCCTTTTTTTTAACGTAAACTTTGTAAAATAAATATTTATCAACTCATAGTCCTGAATTATAGTTCTTTTCCATAGGCAATGTGACAGATAATTCTGAAAAATCTGATGAAAAAATAACATTGTTTTGTCTACCTACAGCAGCTTGATTATGTTGTCTTTAACATTCCGTTGACTTCATATTGGTAGGTATAGAACAAACTAAAGGTTTCCAGCCGATATAAATTTTAGAAAATATATAGGATATTATCTCAATAAAACAGGATTTCATAGATTGTGCTGAATATGATCCTGGATTATTTTTCCTTTTAAATAGTTTCTTTTTGTTTAACTTTGAATTAGTTTTTTAACTGCAACGGTGTGAAATGTCAGTGCTTGCAAAGTAGGAACAAAACTTTTATCAGAGTTAGTGGGAAATGAAAGTTCCACCCAATGAGTATTTTTTTCCAATGCTGACAAGCACATTTCAGTTCATGAGAATTTTGTGGTGCCTGATCAAAAGAGAACTGCATTGCAGAACTGCTTTTGGTGACCAACACTGAGCTTTCAAAATGCTTACAGGAATTCCTCAGCTTACCTGCCAGACAACCCCACTGCTCATCCTTCCTTTGGGAAGGAGGGAGTCATGTCCTACTTGTCCCAGCCTTTGTGTTTTCATTCCAAGGAAAGAAGGCATGTCAGAATTACCCTCCCAGTCCAGCCAGCCATGTTTATCCACAGGGCCTCACCTGTCCTTTGGCTTGTTGCTCTGGGACAGGACTCATTCTGCAAACTCCTATCTTGCTTCATCTCTAATCCCACAGAGTGGGAGGAGTTCAGTCTCCATCATGGGAGGGGGTGGCTTCATGGAACAGACACAGACATGGGCCTCCTTCTGGGTCTCAAAACTGTTGCAGTAGCAAGCCAGAAATGAAAAAGCGTAGCAAGTTAGAGAGCAAGGAATAAATAAAAAAAACAGTAATTTTTTTCTTTATTATCTCTTTGAATTGATTTTCTCTTACAGATTTAACAATTTAAGAACTAAAAAAATCCAGACCCTGAAACTTTATTTGGAAATAAAGTTTGGTTTTAGGAAATCCTCTTTTCTGTCAGGTAAAACAGTAGATGCTGTGTGCAGCAAGTGATTTGATGTCAGTTGAAATTTCAAGTTTTTTCATCTTTTGAAAAGAAGCAAAGACATAAATTGTGGAAGTCTGTACTTGTAGCTTCAAATGCCCATGTTAATTAGTAGTTCTGCTCTACTCTTGCTTTTCTTTGGTAGTAGTGTAAAACACACAACGTAAACAGAATATCCTTAAGTCAGCTTGACTTAATTTATGCATGGTAATGCTTTGATTTTTGTTCTATTAGAATAATTGCTAGTTCAAAAGCAGAATTTTTAATCAGCTTTTTAGAACAATTGTTTGTGTATGAGCATATAAGTAATTGTTAGTTCTGTTAAATGACTCAGGTTGAATATTAGTCACAGATACAAGGAATGGCTTTTATTCCGTGAGTTAGCTCACTACCATTGCTTACCAAAGTAATGGGAAATCTCCCATTATTATGTGAAGTGCTTGCTGGGCAGTGAATTTTATTTTTAAGATAGTTTTGAATTTATAGGTAGGAGATTAAAAAGTATAGAATATATGTATGTATATAGAATGTGTCTGAGATATTGAGAAAATACTTAGACTGGGCACATTTTTACCTCCCACTTTTACCTTCTTGAAGATTTCTGTAAGCTCTAATACAAGAGCTGAAAGTGGTTGGTTTTCAGTTTGACTCTTTTTTACTTCAAAAAGCAAAAGGGTTTCATTTCTTCAGGTCATGTGGAAATTCATCCTACGTTCATAACAAGCTGGGAAAGTAAAAATGCACCTAGGAGACTTCCTGACTCAAGGGAGGGGAGGAAAAGGAAATTCTGTATATGAGCTGGGGAACTGTGCCAACATTGAGTCATCCTTTCAGAATCACCTGATATCCAATAAGCTTACTGTCCTTACAGGACATAACTGCTTTATGTAACTTCACCACCAAGGTTTGATATCATAGTCAATATTTCAGAAAGGGTTTATTCGATTATAGTGATCAACATTATTATGCCTGTGACAGCCAGAAAAGTGCTTTGCCAAGTACAGCAATGTCCAGCAGAGCTCTTATCAGTACAGTGAGGGGTAACAAAGTAGTAAAAGGAAACCTGCAGCTGCAGTTGGAGCAGTGTTAAATCAATTGCTGGGGATTCCATTTTTCTGTTTTCAGCCTTATCTTTGCTTGTGCTGAATGTTCATGTGCCTCAAGAATGTGCATTTGTCTAAAGGAAGTAAAACATTCCTGAAAAAGATACTGTGAGGGGTGAAAACAAAGCTTCTACTTCCGTAATGAAAATGGAAAAATCTATGTAGCTGCTGCCTTCCCAGTACTAACAAATGAAAAATGATAAAAGCAGTTACCTTTGCTGCTGCTCAACTTTCAAGTGAAAAATAAGATTGCAATTAGCTCCTTATTCATTGGATTTGCTTTTTTGAAAATTGCATTGTCAACAGGATAAACTGATTTTAGGGTTGTGCTTATCTTGAGAGATGGCTGATGTTTGAGGGGGGTGTTCACCAGTATGGGCAATATAGGTCTGACTGAGCTGTTGTCAGAAAGAATTTGGGGTTTTTCCTCTCTTTATGATTGTGTAGAAGTTGAAATTCCAGAACTGCGACATTTTCTAATGGTGATTCTGGCTGTTTCTCATGTATAAAATATCCCTACACTAAATAAATATTAAAACCATCTTACCATGTCATTTTAAAGAGACAGTATTAATGAAGCAGTTCCCTGAAGAGTTTCTGATGGGATCCCACCATGTATTACCAGTGTCCATTCAAATGGAATATTAAAACCATTAATATTGGTACAGTTAAATGGTAAATTTGTGAATTAGGGAAAAAGAACCTTGCGCAGTCTGTGTGAGTGACTTGCCTTTGTCAGGCAGTGGCTGTGGAAGGAGCAGTGCCAGAGGACACTCAGTTGGTCCCATCACAGCTGAGGGCACTGCAGGGTGGATGGCTGGGAGTGTGGGGCTGTTGCTTCATGTGCAGCATCAAATCACTGGTGCAAAGGTTTCCATAATAACATGAAAAATCAAGTAGTAAAAATAAAAAATTATTCAGAGAAGACATTACAAGACTAGGAGCTGGAAAATCAGTTCAATATGAAAAATCTGAACAAACTCTCAGGGGCCAAATTAAGTCATAAACCAAGTCAGTGAGTAACTATATGTCAAAGACAGTTCTGTTCTGTACCTTCTTAACTCTGTTAAGAGCAGTGCAGAATTAACAGGTGAAGGTGAAACCTGGGTAATGCTGGAACTGGGATTATCAGTATTGAAGTTGATTTCTCCAGCAGTTACTTAAACTGGCTTAGCTATTATAAAATGTTTTAATTGTTCATTGAAATGAAAATTTATTAATCCGTTTAGCTTATATTTACCTTAAGTCAAAGTCTTCACCGAATTTTTACAGTTTTTGATCAGTGTGTCAACTAAGTTTGCTGTCCAGGAAGAACTTTTTTGAATATTGAACCTGTCCAAGGACTTGTTGCATGTGTCAGATTTCCCTCCTGGTTTTGATGAACTTGAGTATGTCTTGCCACCTCTGTCCTGGTCTTCTGTGCATCTTATTAGAAAATTGCAGTTTATTTAAAAGCCATATTGAGAATCAAGTTACTTTTCAATTCTCAAAGCAAAGATATCATGTGGGGGGTTTTTTTGCCCAGAAATTGTCATAAAATCCAGAGATTTTATTTAAAACAAGTGTGAGGGTTAACGTTTCATCCTTGTTTCTTTAATATGTCCTTTATTTCATAACTTCCACCTCTGTTAGATGTAAAAAAGGTTTCAGTTTCTTTAACTGTGAAACCTTTTGTTCAGATGTTACAGATTTGGCAACATCCATATTTAGTATTTCTTGCTGTATTTCCAAGAACAAACAAGTGTGCAGAGGGAGAGTTTTTTGATCAGTACTTAGTCATCTGTCAGCTGAAATTCACTGCCCTTCTGAGGGGATTTTC
Organism: Hafferia zeledoni; assembly: GCA_035583235.1. Taxonomy (NCBI): domain Eukaryota; kingdom Metazoa; phylum Chordata; class Aves; order Passeriformes; family Thamnophilidae; genus Hafferia; species Hafferia zeledoni. The sequence continues at coordinate 104,629,353 of JAWWEV010000001.1, read as the reverse complement.
ACCTGCATCTGGGTAGTATTCACTTTGTGGGAAAGTGAACATGCAGCCTTGTTTTGCAGTCCCTTCTGCCCCTTTTAGTAACAGTACACGGATGTTGTGTGTTATCTCCAATATCCCCTTCCTGAGGCAAAGGACTCAGGGTAGTTGTTCATCTCATCTCACGCAATAATGTCTTCTGGGATTTTCTAAATCCACATACGAATTTTTGTGTGAAGAGAACTTTGTCAGAAATCTGTTTCTGAGTTTGTTATAAGCTTGGTGAAATTCAGGTAATGACAAAGGAGTCATTTATTTTGTTTAGCCTTTTGCTGCTGTTACTCTTTTTTTTTTTTTTTTGTCGTCAAATAAGAACATCCATTTGCCACACTAATGGCCATCAGAGTAATCAAAAAAGTTATGCCAAACCTTTTCAAGTATTTCAGCATATTAAAAATAAACAGAATGTTCTTTCAAAAAGCCTTAACCTATAGGTACTCATAGCATGTACTGCACACACTTTTCTTTGCTCTTGATGTTATAAAAAATTACCTGGTGTATTTTCTTATTCTCTGCATAGTTAACCAGAAAGATTTTTTTTTTAAACCCCACACTATTAGGATCAAATAAATCTTCCTGGTCTTTTCCAACACCAAATATTCTTGTTCGTGCATATCTCTGTTAGAGACGTTACTCTGGGATATCTTGCTTTTGGTTAACTTTCTGTTTAATCTGATTTCAGCTTAATTGCACTGAAGCTGAGAGCAGAGACTGTGTAGTCAGTCTTTCTGTTCAGGATGGGTCCAGTTTACGTTTTCAGTCACATTGCATTTAACCAGAATGCTTTGGATGTCTTAGGCTGCAAATATTTCCTTGTACTTTTTTTCTTACCTTTCCAATTCTGTGTCACTTCATGACTTTACACCTATTGAAAGTCATCTGTATGTAGGGACAATTTAAATATACCATTCCATTATTATTATTATTATTATTATTATTATTATTATTATTGTTATTATTACAGTAAAACTACATTTTTTAGGTAGCTGCTGGTTTTTCCTTTTGGAGTAATCTTTGCCTATCATAATTTTAACTTATGCTTTCAGTATACTGAGGAGTATATACTCAAATATTTGTCACTCATTGTGAAGGTGATGAGCTAATTATTTTTTTAATAATTCATATAAAATAGGCTATCATAAAGAGTTAAATGTTTAAATATTTCTACTCATACATACTTTTGAATATCTAGAAAAGGAGAAATCTGTCTTCTAGATCTGTCTTCTACCTTTCCCAAGTAAGCATTCCATACATGACATATCAGTTTATTCTTTGATTCCTGTTTAAGTTAATTCACATCTAATTCTTACACATCTGTAAGAGTAACATCAATTTCTTGCTGAAAGTGACTCCCATTTCTCATTTCTGTCCCAGTGTTTTGGAGTTTCTTTCTCAAGCACTTGGCATTGTGCATGTTCGCACTTCACTTGTGTGTTTATTCAGGAATCTGAAACTGAGTGCAGTGAGACTCCTGTGGCGTTTGGATGTGCTAATATTCCTTATTCTGAACAGCCTTCCTCTTGGTGCTACAAGTAAGAGCCTAGATCTGATCCTGTGCTGACTGTTAAGATGATTCAGAGCTATTTCCTTGTGGATTATTTTGCCAGGATCAGAGCATATGTTGAATTTTTTTTTTATTATTATTTAGTTGGTTGTTTTCCTGTCCTTTCTATATGAAATTTGTAGACTAAGAATACTTCTATTTTTTGAGGTGTTATTTAAATTCTAATGAGTGTTTATTGTGTTTTTTAATTTTATCAGGTTTAGGTTGTGTCATGAAACCAAATCTCATACAGCACTCACAGTACTTGGTTGTTTTAAGTTCATGTCTTGCAACTCTCCTGAAGTGTCTACAAGTTGTTTAAGCTCAGTCTCCAGAATGTTCTTACAGACCCTACTGTCACATTACCTTCAGTAACTGGAAGTTAGAGATAAAAGGGTTATATTGTCTTTTTGCTGCTGTAGTCATGATTATAAAAAAATCAATCTGTTAAAAGATTGGCATTACTAGGAGTAATAAAAAAGTGGAAATTGCAAGCCCGCGAGAACAAACAGCAATTGGTGTTGTTGGTGGTACTGGTGGTTCTCCTGGTTACCCAGAGCCCAGTTTTCTAGCCCTGGACCAGCTTTTCCATTGTCCCTGGAACACAGTGCTCAGGAAAAGCTCTGCAGATCACACACTGCTTGTTCTACACCAACGAGTTTGTGCCACTCGGATCTGCTTGGGCCATTTCTTTACACAGAACAGTTTTCAGATCTACTGGAAATCCAGAAATCTGAAGGGTAAATTACAGAAGAGTCTATAGATAAATGCACGTTTTTCTCTTGTTTTTCTATGCTTTTTCATTACTACTGAGAAATACTTACCTAGTAAGACTCTTCTGCTTCTACTTCTTTTAGGGATTAAAGTCCAGTTTCCTTTTAACATGCTATGTAATAGTTGTTCCTGTAATAAGATCTCAGAAACAAGTACAAGTATTCTATGTTACAGTGTTAGTTTAGTCTTGAATTAAAAAGGGATGGTAAAAGAAATTTACATAAATTCAATCACTAGAAGCAAACTACCTGTTTAATGTTCATTAAGCACCTAAAATACTGATTTTGGTTTTTCCAGCAACATGATTAGGGTATTATTTTTATAGCCTAATAATGGTTAAATATTTTTTCACTGCTTGCCCAGAGGGTGTCTGTCCTTCTGTTTTTTTCACTGACAAGCATGTTTCCTGTTCAGATTTGCTTGGTGCTGCAGGATTCCTTTTTTTTAAGCTTTTCTCTGTCAGATTTTATTTGTCTGTGGAATCGAGTCAATTCAGTGTTCTTTCCTCTGTGTGTGTTCTTTCCTGTACATAGACACCTCTTGTCAGGACATTACTAGGAGCTTACTTATACTCAGATACTGCCCAGAATGGTTCTGACTTCCAGACTGTATCAGTACAGGAAATTATTCTGAAATAGTGGTGTTTTAAATTCACACTGAGACTTGTTTGTCAGCCACTTCCCTTCTAGGCTAGTGTTGATTTAACACCATTACATTGTTAAGGAAACTCAGGGTAATGTTACCTTCTGTTTGTTTCCTTGTCTTCTATATTTAGTTTCACTATAATGGGTAGCCAGTAGCAACCACTTTAAGTTGACTAACATGTTTTCTTTTTTTTAAATGGCTTTCTCTGAGAGTTTTACTTTCTAGTGTGAAGAAGGCCTTGAGAGAGCTGTGTGTCTAGAAGAGGAAATTATGTCTTGAGACTTCTGTTTAGATGTTGGTGCCATATAACGCTTGACAAAAGGGGGCTTTCCAAGCTTACAAATAAGAGAAATAAAATGTAGGCAGTAGGGTACAGTTATAACTGAAAGGAAGATCCCACCATTGCAACATCCAGATCACTGGGTTGTGATTGTCTGTACTCATGTGAAAGCTGCCAGGGAACAGAAGAAAGGAGAGGAGGACCCAAGTATTTCAGCACTGCATGTGTCATCTCCCTTATTTTGAATTCATCACATGGGACAAATGTTTTTATCATTTATCAGAGAATGATCAGAGATGGACCTTAAGACAAATTCAGTACCAGACAGCATGGCTGGCCAGCTTGCTGTAAGATGGCATCCATCATCTGATCTAATTAGTGCAGTTGGCTGAGAAATAGAGATCTCTTTCTGTAATGTATATTTTTTAATTCAGGTAGGTAGTGGGTACAGTGATTACTTCTGCATATAATTTGCATTTCTATAAAAGGCTTAGCTTTTGTATTTTTAACTGAATTTGCAAAACAGTTGTTTAGGTTAAAATAACAAACATTCAGCAGTTATGTCAGAAAAGGAAACTGAAAATTTGTGGGCAACTATTTGTCATAAATCTTGCTCCCAAACATGTTTTATGAGCAATCTACAAAAGTAGGATATTGTTTGAGTTCCATTTTGTTTCAAACAGAGTTGTGTTAGGTCTGCCTTTTATGGACAGAGGAATATCTGAACCCTGAGAAACTGCAAAGTCTGGGAATATTCTCTTAGTATCAGGAATGTGAAGTGGTGGTTTGGGGTTTGTTTTGTTTTTTAGAGAGTGCCCAAAATAACCACTGGAAAGTTGGTTGCATAATAATTGCATTGCATTCAAAAATAATAATTTTTGTTTGTGTATAGAGAGCAAGTTAATATATTTTCTTTTTCATTTCTTATTCTTGTTGAGTTTTGTTGGAATGGACCTTAAAGGTCATCTGGTTCCAACCTCTCTACCATGGGCAGGGACACCTTCCCTTAGACCAGGTTGTTCAGAGCCCCATCCAACCTGGCCTTGAACACATCCTTAGATGAGGCATCCACAACCTCACCAGGCAACCTGTTCCAGTATCTCACCACCCTCACAGGAAAGAATTTCTTCCTAATACCTGACCTAAATTTTCCCTCTTTCAGTTTTTAGCCATTACTCCTTGTCCTGTCTCTACAGTTCCTGATGAAGAGTTCCCCTCTGGCTCCTTCACATACTGGAAGGTTGGTTGTTACGAGGTCTCCGCACAACCTCCTCTTGTCCAGGTGGAACAGCCCCAACTTTCAGCCTGTCTCCATAGCGTAGGGGAGGTGCTCCAGCCACCGGCTTCGTGGCCTTCCTCTGGGCTTGCTCCAACAGTTCCATGTCTTCCTTATGTCCACCTTGCTTTGCCTTCCTGAAGGAGATTTTAGGAAGTTCTGTTTCACATGTTTTTTACTTTCCCAAGATTGCCAGTGAGCAAACAGATAAAACAGCAAAGCAGAAATGGATCAAAGTACCTGAAGTAATGTGCACTTGGCAGTCTGTTTTGCTGTGCTGTTCTGTTTCTCCCTTGGGATTCTCTAAGATTGCAGTAGGTGGTTTGAGTATGTAATCCAACTGATCATATACTAATTTAAAAGATAAAACTGCAAATGTCCGCCAGCAAATCATTCCTTTGACAAGTTAAAGGAAACAATATTTCTTTCAGACTCCATGAAGACTCAGCCTTGAGTCAGTGATGATAGTGTTTTCTCCTGAAAGGAGAAAGAAGTTCAGGTTTATTAAGGTGAAGTACTCAGCAAGCCTGTGTGCACTTATGGGCAGCATTTTGGTTGTCTTACAATGGAAACTGGCACCTAAACATATTGGTCATCTTCAATTTGTCTTGGGTGTACTGAAATTAAGTTCTTCACATAAAAAAATATCTTTTTCACTTCCTGGTTTTAAAAGTTGCCAGGATGTTCTGTGCCTTATTCCAAATCACATGCTGGATTTTTAATGTATTTATACACTCTTAAACATACATGCTCAGGATTTCTTATGTGCAGCTTCTTTACCACTTTGGCTGTAATCTTTTGAAAAAGAATTGTCAGTCTGAGAGAAGGATGTGTTGGACATACTGACATGGATGGACAGTTGCTTTGCTTTTATACACAGTACTGAAATTATCAGATGCAAAAGGATACTTTCAGCATTAATTCATGCACATAAATTTTGCAGAATACTTAAAAAATTTGTAAATTAGTGCTTCAGAAACACAGCTTTAGAATTCTGCCTATAGTAACCCAACACTGTAACTATTTGGTGCACATTTCGGTGTAAAGTCTGGAGCAAGGAGACATACCCTTGGAGGAAAATCTTAAAATATCCTGAGGTGGAAGGGACTCATCAGAGTCATTCAAGTCCAACTCCTGTCCTGCACAGGACAACCCCAGGATCACACCATGTGCCTGAGAGTGTTGTCCAAATGCTTCCTGAACTCTGTCAGGCTTGATGCCATGACCCCTTCCCTGGGGAGCCTGTTCCACTGCTCAACAACCCTCTGGGTGAAGAACCTTTTCCTAATATCCAGCCTAAACCTTCCCTCACACAACTTCAGGCCATTCCCTTTGGTCCTGTCACTGTCCAGGTTAGAGAATACTTGAGCAAACTGGATGTACAGACTGTGGGCCCTGACAGGATGCACATGAGTACTGAGGGACCTGGTAGCTGCCACTGCAAGGCCACTCTTGATTATTTTCTAATTATCATAGTGACTGGGAGGGGTGCCTGAGGACTGAAGGAAAGCACATGTCAACCCCTATCCTAAAAAAGGGCAAGAAGGAGGATCCAAGGAACTACAGGATGATCAGCCACACCTTAAACCACAGGAGGGGCATTGAAAAACTAATCCTGGAAACCATTTACATGAAGGACAGAAAGGTAGCTGGGGTTGTTCATCATGGATCCACAATGGTGAAATCATGCTTGGTGAGCCTGCAGGGAGGGATGGAGGTGATGGGCAAAAACAGAGACACAGAAGGTTCAGTCTGAACATCAGGAAACACTTTTTCACCATGAGGATGACCAAGCCCTGGCACTGGTTGTCCAGGGAGGTTGTCACCATCCTTGGGGATATTCAGAAGCTGCCTGGATCTGGTCCTGGACAACTGGCTCCTGGTGGCCCTGCTTGAGCAGAGGGTTAGATGAGATCATCTCCAGAGGTGCTTTCCAGCTCCAACCTGTCTGCAATTACATGAAATAGGTCCAAGAGTTCCTCAATAAATAGAGGAAGGGTATTCTCAGATTTATTTTATTTACTATAACTCATAGAACAAATAGGAAGAGAATGCACAAGAAGTTGAAATTGTAGTTAGTAATCTTGCTCTCTGTGCTTTGAATTAGTTGCATTATGTGTGTTAATACCATGCCTAGGTAGATCTACAGGTGACATGAACAAGAATGCTTACTCTACATAGTTTTGAACAGTTACTGATAAGTTCTGAAATTCATTTCCTGTGTGATAAGGAGTGTTACTTCAGGGAACTTTCAAATTCAATGCAGAAAACACTGAGTTAAGTGCAGAGCACAAGAAGACTGGAAGGTTCCCTGCTGCTTAGAGGTGTCTGGTGACCAGTTTCTCACAGAAGAGGAAATGCTGAGGACTGGGCAGATGGGATCTCCTTGAGAAGAATGGCAGTAGATTCCTTTCCTCAACAGAATTTTCTCAATGGAAAGTTGAGAATTTATTGCTGCTGAAGGGAGGGGTGGAGGGTGTGCTGCTTTGTGTGGAAATGTTTTGGGTCTTGCACTTACAAAGGTGAGCATTAGCATCACTGCAGCACAGTGGTCCTCATTCCAGTGCTACAAAGGAGAGCTTTCCAAACATGTCTGGTCCCTTTGATGCACTCTGGGTGTGCTGTAAAATTCCTGAGAAGGTTGGTTTCCATTACTGGGCTGTGAATCTGGAACAGCAATATGAAGCAAATAATGCAGGCCTAAGCAAAAAAAGCTTGAGAAGCGCTGACTTGTTTTGTCTACTCTGATTGTCTGGAGTCTGATGCACCCCTAAAAGTTTAAACCATGTTGTTGCTGAACTAAAGCTGCTTGTGTGCCCTAATTATGCAAAGAGCATTACTCAGAGGGTTTTGCCTGTATTTGGGAGTGTCTGGTTCACTGGGTTCAGTGGCACTGATATTTTTCAACATACTGTGAATTTATGAACATAGGAAGATGCACCATTAATGTAAATTTATTCCTCTGTTTTTCTCTGTCAGGAAGAAGGAAGTATCAAAGAAATTGCAATAACTCACCATGTAAAGGAAGGACATGAGAAAGCAGACCCTTCACAGTTTGAACTTCTGAAAGTACTAGGACAAGGATCCTTTGGAAAGGTTGGTAACTGAACTCTTGTGGAGCCAATTGCTCAGGAATATGGCACTGAATATTGGGAGCAAAATACTTAGAACAATCACAGTCTTGCGTTAAGGCAATGTTGCAAGTGAAAACTGCTTTCTAAATTAGTGCTAACAAGGCACTGTAATTAAGGCAGATATTTTTGAAGCAGTGTTTTTTTTCTAGTTTGCATGATATGTTGATTTCAATGTTTGATAGAAAAATTGGCTTGATATGAAATAATTGGGTATTCACTGTTAAAATGGAATGTCATTTTTCTCTAACTGCTCTCTAAGGGGGCGAGGGTTGAAAGGTTTCTTGTTAAGTATTCCTAGTTACTAACTTGCTAATGGTAGGTCATCATTAGTACAGAAGCTATAGGCAGAATTTATTTTTGTAGCAGATTGTTGCAACAAACAAATTTTTGGTAATACTGAAGTAAACATGATACACTCTAGTCATGTTCATGCTGGCATTATCTGTAATAATTTGGTTAAGGTGCAATGTACCTTGATTCTTATCTGAACATCTGTTTCAGACTTGGTTTTTCTAGCACTTGGTAAGTACTGTCCACACTGAGATCACACTGGGCCACATGATTTATATTTTTAGTTGTCCAATCCCAACTTGAAAACAAAACATTAACTTCATGTGGCAAGACAGATCAAGACAGAATGGAATATGTAGAGGAAGACAACAGAGCCTTTACATGAACTTTGAGCCTTAATTCCAATACTGAATGTGATGATAAGTTCTAGTGTATAAAGCCAAATCCGTCTTGGATATGATGGAAAATTAGAATAATAAATCCATTTCTCCTTTGGTGGTAGGAAGTTACTGTTAGTCACATTATTGTTCCAGTTAAGTTTGGAAATTTAGATGCTTAGAAACTATAAAATTTTGTACTCAAACTAGTAAGAATTGACTGAGAAACCTGATTCCAAAGGTTTGATTTATCCAGAATCGTAACCAAGTTTTCATTTGGAAATCTTGAGATCAGTAGAAGTAAATCATTAATGCAAAAGGAAACGTAAGCTAATAAGTGATCATTATTATTGATATTGTTAAATTCAGTACTGTAACAGGGGTGGGGGGAGTTTTGAAAAAGCAAAAAGTGATTAACTATTGAGCTGACTCAAAGTTTTGCAAAAATGCCAATCTTGTCCACAGTTGTCTTAACCTTTATGCAAAAATTGTTACTATTAAAAATCCATAATCCCTTTATTTGATTATTTTGTGAAGGTGTCACTATTTGCCATTTAGTTCAAAAACAGTAAATCTGCATGCTTTTCAAGCTATCTTGATGATGGTGTGATAATCTCTGGATAATGCAAGGGGTTGTTAACATGAGTGAGATTTGAGTACAAAAACAGACTTAAAACTGATTTCTTACAATGTTTATCTTTCTCATATACCACAACATGTCTCTATAATTTTTTAAAATAACCAGATAACCTGTGGCAGATGTATTTTTTTTCTTTTTCATTTCTAAATCTAAAATTTGGCTCTGCTGGAATTAATTTTGTGTTAAGGATATTAAAAACAATCTCGCTCAAGAAATCCCATTATACTGAAGAAGGAAATGAAACACATTTTAATTGTGGGCTGGTTGTCCTTTGTTGGTAACATTCAACACTCATCCAAAGAATGTAGTAAAAAATGCTTTTGTGAGACAAGAGGTCAATCTTATATTTTATAAGTTATTTTTTCAAAGTTATTTAGTTATAAATTGATTCAGGTTTCTGGATCAAATTTTGTTCACACATTTATCATACCTGACAAGTATTTTACCAGCACGTTTGCTGTGCCATCTTATTAATTTCAATAAGATAAAACTGAAGTTTGACTTCTTTTAAAAGGCTGAATTTTGTGTTTCAAATTTGTATGAACTTCTGAGGGAATCCAAATTCATCCTTTTGGAGTTTTTTTACTCACTGAAATCAATTAAGTTAAAGAAAAATTAATTTGGCAAGCTGTCTTGAATGACCATTTTAGATTATGAAATGAAGGAATAGGAGGAAAAAACAAAAGGATTGTTTTGTTTGGGTTTGCAGACTCTAAAACTGTCAAATTGAGTTTTGTTGTAATCATACTGACTACTTGAATTTCATAGCAAAATACATTAATCTAAATTGCTTCTACATTCTTTTAAGAATTCTTCCTGATTTTCAATGCAGGTCTTCCTTGTCAAAAAAATCTCAGGATCAGATGCTAGACAGCTTTATGCAATGAAGGTATTGAAAAAGGCCACCTTGAAAGGTAAGCATTGTTTAGAGAGAGGGAAGGGGGGAAAAAAGGAAATAGAGAGGGGACATTATACCAAGACCTAATCTTTACACAGATGCTGTTCTGCAGATTGTCTTACAGCTTTCTTATATCAGGTAGCAAACAGCAGAATACACTGCTTTGTGTTGTGAACCTGGAAGGGTTCAGTTAACAGCAGGACTATGTTGGTAGTTACAGAGGAAAGCAGGTTCCTTTCCCTGTGTTTGTCAGGTGATGGAGGTTTAAGGGCGTAGTTGTGTTACATCTGCCACCTGACTTGCTCCTGAGCTCTCATTTGAAACTCAATATCCTTCCGTTTTTCCTCTGCTGTGGATCACCAAGGATACAGTTAATGCCTTTTGCTCAGTTTATAATTAGGGCATGATATTTAAAAGTGCATTGTATCAGCTGTTCTATTCTGAAAGTTCTAAGCACAGGAGTTCAAGTCTGTGTTTAAAACAGACATACACAGTACATTTGCCCAAAATTTTTGGTGCTTATTCTGGATGTAGAATATATTTTATAAAAACTTAAATTAATCCTCTAAGTTACTTGACCAAAACTGTGTTGTAAATTTGTCTATTTCTTGCATGGGTTTGATCTTGAATGGTATCAGTAGCAAAATAAGCCCGAACAATCTCAATTCTGTCTTGGGGAATTCTATAAGAAAAAAGAAAGAATGTATTTTTTTACTGTAGATTAAAGTGAAAGTGATCTTTCACACTAAGACCTTAACCAAAATGTTTGCTTGTTCTTTTATGCCATTGTTTAGTACTTCTGTCTATTTGAAGTTTAATTCACGATAGCACTGAAATTGCAGCAGTTTTGAGGTGATTCCAACAACTTGTAGTGCTTTGCCTTTGTTATAGATTTTTATATTGAATTTTAGTTTTAACATACAGTTTATAGAACAATGGAGGGAACAAGAACTCACACTGGATCGTGAATTCTGCTAAAATGTTGAACCTGAATTTTTACTTAAGACCTAATGCTGAATATCTGTCTCATTATGTATCACACTTAAAACTATTACAGAGGATATGTTTTTGAATAGTTTCCCACATTTTGATTCCTTTGTGTTTTGTGGCACGTGTTGTTCTCATTATTTACTTCCTATTTTTCTGAAATTGGTTTCCACTCATTTAGGGTACATTAATATCCTCTATAGCCTTGCATTCTCCAGCCTGTTAATAGCTCAGGACGGGTTAAAGGTCATTCAGCTGTTGCTTTTTTAAGATATTTGAGGGCTTCTGTTCTTCACCTTTTGATTGCAGTTGAGCCTTATGTGTGAAAATTACAATCCAAGCTGTGGATCTTGTTTTGCCTACAGATGGCAGAGGCTGATAAATACTGAAATTGGCAGCTTGACTTTTAATTGAAAAAGGAGACTCTTTGAGGCACTAAGAGTTCAATGATGCCACAGCTCTCAACACTGTGTGTCTGAATTCTCAGATGCTTTTATGTACTGCTTGGTTGTGATTCATGTTTTAGGAAGAGCAGAGTTGCAAGGAAATTAGGGTTACTGTTGAAACTCAATATGAAATTACCTGGAATTTATCCTTGTTTTCATATTTGCACCATTTTTAGATATCTAATACTATATTTTTAAATTAAACAGTGTATTACTTGATTTGTCTGTGGTTCTTTAGCTCTTTCAAATCTATTTCATAAATTAATTTTTGTGTTCTAAAAGTAAAGATAAACATGCCCTTTAAGACCACCCATGAAAGCAGTGTGCATGATTCACAAGTCAAATTTAGAGAGAATATTTTCAGGAATGCAACTGTATTAGCCAGAACACATTGATCTAACTACACAGTCCAACTTCTTAATGTTTAAAGCAAATCTAAGGGTATACACATACAACTTTGTTTACTGCAGAGACCAGTTTATTAATACCCTGTGATAGAAGGGATCATCTTTCAGTGCCCCTTTGTGACCAGGAGAGAGAGAACAGGGCCAGGTCATTGCTGGAGAGTCTGGTTCCAGTAGTATGAGTATGGAAACTATAGTCAAACAAAAGTCAGATGTCAAGTGAAATAATGATTGATACTAATGCCTGAAATGAACTCAGTTCTTTTACACTCTTTTTTGCTTGAAATTTTGTAAGTCAGTACTTTTTCTGGCTTTCCAGGAATAAGGCATGGCTTGTTACCCATGTAACTGTTGCGTAGCTGCCGCCACTTCAAAGTCTTCCAAATTTTTTTCTCAACTGAACCTTCCTTAGAAAAAAAAAAAAAAATGAATATTCTGACTTTCAAGTTTGCTATTCACATGAACCACTGAAACAGTGAAACCACACAAATATCTTATGACATGTTTCTGACTTTACATGCAAGGGTCAAAATTTAAATGTGTTGTTTGCTCTGTGTTTGCTGAGTGCTTATTTCATGTCCTTGGGCAGTCCCGTGGCATAATGGTGAGCACTCCGGTCTCTGACTCCCATATTTCATGTCCTTGGGCGGTCCCGTGGCGTAATGGTGAGCACTCCGGTCTCTGACTCCCAAGGTCACGAGTTCGAGTCTCAGTAGAGG